>CM064498.1:59018477-59043467 GCA_032716605.1 Paralithodes platypus | reverse complement strand
TAATTAATTAAACATTAATTACGCGAGGTGGTACCACAATACACGAATCGAGAGCTAAGAAGGGGCCAAATCCGCTATTCCCGCTTGATACGCGAGCACGTCTACGTTTCGCGAGGCCCAGGCGTAGCTCCGAAAAGAGAAGAAGACGGGCATACGCCTGCCTTCCCTCCCGCTTACCCTCCCTCCCTCCCTCCCACAGTCCCGCTCAAGCGCTCATAGCCGTGCGGAGTGACCAAACGTTTGTAGTGCCTGCCACTTTTTTCGCCATGCCACGCCAATATAAGAAGATAACACACAAAATGAAGGTGAAAGTGTTGGATCGCAAGAAAAAAGGAGAAGGAAACTGTGCAATAGGCTTGTCAGAGTAAACTGTTCGTACGATTTGGTCAGGGAGGGAGAAGTTGGAGAAAATCGTGAAGTCCTACGGTCCTAGTCCTAGTCCTAGCCTATCTACTACTAATTTTAAGGTAAGGTTTCATATTTTTATTCATTGTTGTTCTTATATATAAGATATAGACTGTACTGTAGAGCCAAAAATGTCGAAAATAGGGCCAAAAATGTCGAAAATAGGCCATAATGGAGAGATGTCACCCAATCTAATTATTCCCATTTAAAGTTAGTTCCACAATACACAATACGCGATGCCTCCTGTCACCCATATTCTCGCGAATTGGGGGTCCTGACTGTATCGGTATATTTTTCCCAGCTATGCTCACTACTGGCTACACTGCCAGCCTCTCGAGAACACAGGGAACATGAGTTAATGGGCGGCGGTAAGCCCTGGGAGTCGGCTGTCTGGCCCGCTGTGCTCCCGGCCATTTGCACTCGATTTTAACCCTTTAAAAGCCTTAATAATGCTCCTAACTTGCTGCAAATTGGTGCACGACTTAAGTCGAGCGCCGCCAATAAGGGGTTAAACACCCATAAAAAACACACCCGAGCTACCCGGAAGGGCTCTTAAACACCCATGAGCTCAAAGCCTGTAAGCTTGGTGTGCGAGGCGTACGTCCGACGCATGTAAACAACAGCCGGCTGGACCGACGCCCCGTATCTCCGGCCACAAGAAGGAGTGCTTCATGTGTGCCTGTATGTTATTGTTAAGTATCGAAGAGTAGTGTAAAGTGTCTGTTTTTGCCATAAAGTTATCTCCAATGAAATCATCATCACAACTGAACCAGTTGACTTAGAGAGCGCTACTTAACGCCATTCTACAGGTACGAAACACATCTACGCTTGGGGATGCGTGGGAATGCGGAAGCAAGCCAAATAACAAAGATGCGGTAGCCTAGGCGTAGACGTTTTTCGGCCAAAACCCCCGGATTTCGGGGAATATATATATACTGTAATACATAGCCGGGGCTATGTTAAGACCTTTCATGCCCTTTAGATGTCTACTTTTTTCTGGCGAGCGATAGCGAGCCTGTAATTATGGAGGAACCCACCTTCGGCCGTAACATTTTTCTACCAAAAAATTTACAATTTAATCTCGAAAGGGGATCTAATGAATATTTGTTTAAGCTTGTTGGAGGTCTAGGGAGAAAACTAAAAAATAAATGATTATATTAATAAATAGACCCCCCAAAACAGCCAGTGTCCCCTTACGGGCAAGGTGTATAGACTAAATCCTACAAGCTTGCAATATTTACGTTTTACACCTTGACCGTAAGGAGGGTTATGGAGCTCCAATCTTACTTTCAACCATCTTTACAATTTTACCAACACATCTAAACTTCGGTAGATGCCGAAATAGCCTCCCGAAAATCTGTGCCCAGGAAGGAATCTAACCAGGGACCCTTGGGTTACGAGGCAGAGAGGTTACCACGAGACTAATATAGGTAGGCCTACCTCACTTAGCCTGGTAGTCTAAGAGTATTTCCGTATCATGTTCAGTTTAAGCTAACCTATTTTCACTGATTTTATACTCAAACCCTCCACCACGTTAATTACAAAGTCAAGGGTAGGGGCTAGGAATCCTCCTTCCCTTTGTAAAATTCTCCTACTCAATGACACAGAGAAAGGGGTGAAGGAATGCGAAAGTGGCTCCGGACCCTGAGAATAGAAACTTTAAATATTGATTCTGTTTGGGCTCTGTCTCATGTCGGCCACCCCCAGCTGTGGGGTATGTGCCTGAGAATATGCATGTATGGAAGGGTAATATTTCATTGACTACTACAGTGTAAATATATACTGTATATTAACTCCTTTCCTTAAATGACAACTTTGTCTTAGTTATACCATTGTCCCCTGTGTGTGTTTTTTTTTTATTTTTTATTTTTTTTAATTTAACCCTTCCCGCCTGCATGGTTGTCATGTGAAGCTACAACAACCTTGATAATCCTTTCTTGCACAAGGATGTAGAATAAAAGTCCAGATATAAGATTATAGGTTCTTATCAGCCAAAGATACAGAGAGCTGGGAGGCACTGCTATGCTGAGTGCCGACCGGATGTTACTGAGGCAACATGTACAATGTTGCCAGATATATTTGGTGCAATATTGCCGCTACTAAAGAGTACGGTATATTACCATGGGATATTAAACAATGATAGTATTGCCCTGAAAGTACATGTGTGTATGTTGCAATATGATTAAGGCATGTGTAAACTCTGTATATATGTTATGTGTGCACATAACCTATATCAACACCTCCCTCCCCCTTCAAGTTCGCAATATGTTGTCGAGCTGACTCTTTTGCTAGGAGCCTTTCAGACCTACGTGGGGCCATGGGGGAAGTGAAGGACTCTCTTTCCGGGTCCGTGCAAGACACAGGGATCTCAGGGTTATGGGGGGAGGGGTTCAACTCCAGGGGAATTCACTGGGCGGAGGAAGCGACGGTTCCGCCAATATATCTGACCACTGTGGAGACGAACCTCATAATCCCTGGACCTTCCGCAGCCCATGACGACCCCAACCTTGTCCCAGCGGTGAGAAGTCGGGTCTTGGATCCGCACTGTGGTGCCGACTCTCAACCTGGGAAGGGGGCGTGCATGCTGGTCATAGTTTCTCTGCACCAGCGTAGTGTTGGCGGCTGCACGGTGGTCACAGTCCTCGGCCTTGGCTTGCCACTCTGCTGCAAAGGACTGGGGATGAGCAGGGACACAAGACCGTAGTGGGTGGCCATACAGGATTTGTGCCGGGGAGCGGCCTGTGAAGTTCGGGGCGTTGAGGAGCTCCAACAGTCCACGGTCAAAGTCTTCACAGTCGATGTTGCCTGAGGGGGCCGTCTTCAGTATGAGGTGTTTGACGGACTTGACGGCAGACTCGGCATGACCGTTGAATTGTGGGTAGTGTGAGGAAGAGACCAAGTGATTGACTCCCCAACGCAACATGAAGTCCCGGAACTCACGGCTAGTAAACTGTGGGCCTCCATCTGTACGTAGGCGGAGGGGTACACCAACTTCCCTGAAGTAGCGGCAGAAGTTCCTGATGGTGTTTGAAGCGGTAGTATCTCCTTTGCAGGGTACGACAACGGGCCAGCCTGAGAGTCGGTCTGTTACGACGAGGAAGGATTTCCCCGCCACAGCGAAGAAGTCGGCTGAAACAGACTCGAAAGGCCTAGTTGGGTTGTCATCGTTGATCATGGGTTCCTGCTGTTGACTAGGCTGTAAGACCTGACACGGCTCACAAGCGTGAACTGTGTTGGCGATGTCCGAGTTGGTGCCAGGCCAAAAGACAGCCTGTTGCGCCCTACGCTTAGTGGCCTCCACGCCTCTGTGACTATCATGCAGGCAAGCCAAGGTGCGGCGGCGGAGGGCTTCAGGAACCACAACCCTCGCTCCGTACAGGACGAGTTCACCATCTGCTGACAGGTAGTCTCGGAGCTTCCAGAATGGGAGTAGAGAGTTGTGCAGGTCGTAGCGGTTGGTGGGGAAACCCGAAGTAACGCACTCACGCAGGCGGATGTACACAGGATCCGCTCTGGCTGCGTCTCGGAGTTCCTGGAGAATCCTGTCTGCGTCCTGTGAAGGAGAGTTGACGTCGGTGGCGGTGGCGTTGACAGTCACGAGGGACCTGAGGTGAACCGTGGCGTCGGCACATGCTAACTCATCCTCTGGCGTCGGGTGGCTGACAGGGGCCCGTGACAACGCATCAGGGATGCAGAGCAACCTGCCAGCGCGCCAGACGGCTGTGAAGAGGTAAGGTGCGACTTCCTCCTTCAGACGTTGGAGGCGGGGATTTTCAACCGCATCAAGGGTGTAGTTGTTGAAAATGGGGATGAGGGGGCGATGGTCCGTCATGAGGGTGAAGTGTTGCAGTCCGATGAGGTAGAACTTGCACTTGGACATGGCCCAGACCACGGCTAGCATCTCCAGCTCAATGGTGGCATAGCGGGACTCGGGGTCGCTTAGGAACCTCGAGCCACACTGAACTAAGCGGAGACGGTTGTTGCCATGATCCTGTAGGAGGGCGTATCCAATACCGTTGAGGCGGGACGCATCAGTTTGTAGAATCACTGGTAGGGAAGGGTCGAATGGGGCCAGGACGGGTGGACTGAGCAGGGCAGCCTTGACCCGGCGGAAAGCCTCATCGTGGTCAGCGGTCCACATGAACGACCTCTTCGGGGGCGCAGGGGCTGAGCGGCAGTGGCGATGTCGGGGGTGAACTCCGCCAGCTGATTCACCAAACCCAAGAAGGAGCGAAGGTCGGTGATGTTGGCTGGTGTCGGGAAGTCCTTGATCGCTTCGACTTTGCCAGGGTCAGCCGAGATGCCCTCACCTGAGAGCGTGTACCCACAGAAGTTCACACTGGGTGCGGCGACCACGAACTTGTCCTTGTTGAGTGTGATCCCACTGTCGCGGCACCGTATGAGCACTTCATGGATTCGCTGAAGATGTGTGTGGAAGTCCTCGTCGTAGAGCAGCACGTCGTCGACAACCTTGGCACAATTTTGCACCCCTTGGAGGGCCCTATCACTGCGAAGGCAGAAGGCGTCACCTGTTGCAGCAAAACCCATTGGACCTTTACAGTGTTGGAAACGGCCATAAGGTGTGATGAAAGTTGTGAGATGCTGGTCCTCCTCTGCAAGTTCCATCTGCCAATATCCACTCAGGGCGTCTGCCGTCGTGAAGAATTTCGCCTGCGGGGCCACACTGCGGATTGCTTCGAAAGGCGTCGGTGAGGGGTGGGCTGGGCGGGAAACTTGGCAGTTGAGCTTGGTAAGGTCGACGGTGAGGCGAACTTCAGCGATGGGCTTGGCGACGACGACGAGGGGGTGGCACCACTCCAAAGGCTCATCGCTGGCTGGTTTGATGATACCTTGTGCCACTAGCGAGTCCAGCTCCTGCTTAACTTTGTCCCTGAAAGCAAAGGGGATCTGCCACGGGGTGTAGATGGCAAAAGGCACGGCATCGTCCTTGAGGTGGATCCGCATTGGGGGACCCTTCATAGGCTTGAGTGGAGCTGTCTGGAGATCCGCCTTGGAGACCAACACGTCCTTGAACTCTCGAAGAAAGAACTCCTTGGCTTGTGCAGGTGACGTGGTGGCTGTGAAGGGTAGCTCCTTACACCTGTTGATGTGTTTAACCTGTAGAATTGGCTTGGGGAATTCCGCTGAGATGATGGCCAATTCTTGACAGTGGCGTTTGGACAGAAGCGGCGTCTGAACACCTTTGCGGACGTGGATTGTGGCAGAACAGGAACGTTTACTGATGGTGAGTTGTGCATGAAACGTCCCCAAAGCAGGAGCCATTGCAGAGCCATCCGCGTTGAGCGTCGTTGTCGGAGGCGGAGGTCGTATGCTGCTGATAGGAATCCGAAGTATGTCGAGGTGTCTTCGGCCGATCACTGTGATGTCTGCACCTGTGTCAGGGAGCATGTGGAGTTTTCTAGTGGTGTCGCTGTAGGTGAAACTCACGGATAGCAGTGTGGGTGCCTGAACAGGTTATCCCACACGTCGGCAACTTGTGGTCTTCTTTGCTGTAGACTTGTTGTGGGAGGAAGCGTCGTTGTTCTGTGTGGCGGGCGTCTTGGAAGATCTGCAGCATTTGTCGTAGTGGCCCATATGGTTGCAGCGACGACACTGGGCGGTGGCAGCAGGAGTCCTAGGCTTATGACCACGACAGCCGCAGTTAGTGCAGGTGTAGTCTCCAGCCGGGCACTTGTTCTTGTCGTGCCGGCGAGCACAACGCTGGCAGGTGGCAGCCGACGCCAAGGACTGTTGCGAAGTGGAGAACTTGTCGCGTTGCTTAACTTGCTTGTTCTGCTTGTACGCTGACACGCCGTTAACCTGGGACGGTGGGGCACGTATGGCTGACATAGCGCTTCGAGTGGCCTCGTATGAATGGCAAGTGTTGACGATGTCCTGTAATGAAGGGGTGGCGTCGAGGGAAAGCAGCTTCTGTACAAGTTCTTCTTCGTGTATGCCCATCAGAATGACCATCTTGAGTTGGGTCTCCTTGCAGGCTGAAGAGTTCCCTGGGCAGACGTCAATTTCTTTGGCGATGTGGCAGAGGCGGACGTAGAAGTTGTTGAATGACTCGCCCTGTTTTTGCTTGCAACTGAACAGGTCCCTGCGACGGAGAGCTTCGTTGCGAGAATTCCTGATGTGCTCCTGAAGTGCATCGAGGACTGCGTCAACGGTCTTGTCGGTGTCAGGGGGTATGCTTAAGGTGTGCTCCAAAAGCCGCTGTGTCTCCAGGGTTAAGCACATCCGCATCTGGATTAGTTGTTTCTCCCTCGGTAGTTTAGAGAAGTCTACCATAATAGAGTAATCGTCCCACCGACGCCTCCATTCTCTGAAAACCTGGAAGGTGGCATCAGCACGAAGGGGCGGCGGGTTCTGGGTGATAGCCTTCTCTGGTGGTGGTGGAGCTGTAGGGGTGGAGGATGTTGTGGAATGGGGTGTTGTCCCCGGTGGGGTGGGTGTAGGAGCGGCGACAGGTGGGGTAATTTGGGCCAGAGCCTGGACAAGGGCGGAGAACTTGGCATCGTCCACCTGTCTCCTGTGGTTCTCCTCCATATGTCGTCTGTTTTCCTCCTCCTGTCGTCGGTGTTCCTCCTCCTGTCTTCTGCGGTCCTCCTCCTGTCTTCTGATATAGTCGTCCCGTTGTCTGCATTGCTCCATATACTGTATGAGCTGAAGGAGGTCTGCACTTGTGGTAGGTTGTAGACTTGCAGGGTGTGGTGACAGGGGTGGCATCCCCCTATAGTGTAGGGGAGGTAAAGTGGGGGGAGGTTGGGGAGGTGGAGTGAAATGAGGGGTGGTGAGAGGAGAGGTTGGAGTGGAATGAACTGACTGGTACCCCGTACCAGCAACTCCATCAGTATCTCCATCATTATCTCCACCATTATCTCCCTCCCCAGTATGGTCGTGTGGGGTGTCTCTGGGCTCCCCATTAATCTGCTCATCTCCCTCCATAATTGGTTGATAGCTGACACACTGTAGTCTTGCAGGAACGATGAAAATGTGCAGTACAACTGGAACAGTTTAGTTAAAAGTGCAAGAAGTTAGCTGTGCTAGAGAGAGTGAGTGCGTGAGTGCGGTAGGCTTGGCAACACCGTGTTGACTTGGCAGCGATGTGCGTGTGTCCGTGCGCGCATGTACCGACACACACGGTACACACGGTAACAGCTGACTCGAGAGGAAGCGGTCCACAGGCTCCAGCTGATTTCTACTTACATGGTTGCAGGCGGAAGTGAGCTATAATCTATCTCTTATTCATATGTAAAGGGGACTCCAGGGATAAGGATGGTGATAAAAAACAAGTAAACTTCGGCTGGCAAGTGGGAAATTAGTGACTAATAATAGAGGGTGTGAGTGAATCATCGGAAGAGACCGCACAATATTGTTGTTTCGGCGCGGGAAGTTCTCGGCTCAGTATGGTGGGTAAAAGTATATGCCATATGTAAGTGTATTACCCAGCACAAGAGGCAAGATATTTGGTTCCAGCTACGAGAGGAAATAGGTGGGGAAGATGGTTAATGAAGGTGACGAGGGGGCTGAGGAAGAGAGGGGTGATAAAGGCGGGAGTGACTAATCGGAGGGAGAGCCGGATTTTCCCGGTTTCATGAAAACATGGACGACAGAAGACACTGGAAAATTATAGGTTTGACTCCTGCAAGGAGATAAAGAAAACCTAATATTTAGTAGTGGCCCCTTAATCATTGACGATTATGCCTATTACATAAGGCCTCCTCTTCAAACGCTCATTTACCGTAGTTTGAATCTACCGCGCAGAGCATAAACAAATTTGAGGAGCCTTCATCATGAGCGCACGCAACCTCACTCATGGTATAATGATATTGGGTTCTCACTACGAAAAAACTTTGTAACAAATAATAAATAAAAAGAAAATAAGAATAACTATTCATAAGCTTTCCATATACTCGTGGATGTACTTGTGTGGATATTTGACCAGACGCTGACTTCAAGCGTCATACTTCCTTCTTCACTGACATATCAAGTAAACCAAAATCCTTAATACATCAACGAATGGGAAGGGGATGGTCGGGAGGGCCCCAGTCGTCAATGATTACGGGGCCACTACTAAATATTAGGTTTTCTTTATCTCCTTGCAGGAGTCAAACCTATAATTTATTAGTGGCCCCTCCATCATTGACGATTATGCCTGATATCTAAGACTGGAGGGGGACATTCGTAATCATATCATAACTCTAGCAAAAGCAGATAATCAAACAACCACATAGTATTCTTACTTTGTAAAAAAGATATATTTTTGCACATAAACTTTATACAGCATATATATACAAAAATGGGTACAAGCAGGAGCATGCTTCGAAGAAGCCTGCTTGATTAAAAAGGGTTAACTCTGAGACTCTGTACACAGATCTGCTAGTTAAGAAGGCACCCCACTTAAAGTAAGTGGTGAAAAATAACAACTTATAAGTCTACATGTGCACATATAAGCCCCATTAAACTAGTGGATATATTCCTAAAAATATACCCGAACATAAAATGAACTCTTGTACTTTCGCAGAAGTACTGAACTCTTGTACTTATGCAGAAGTACTTACATCAAAAATAAAATTCGCAGTCGCAACTACTGAGATTTCTTAAAATTATATTGCTTCACAGCCAAAACTACTTACAACAAGAATAGTTGTTTTACTACTATTGTACTTTAGCACAATTTCCTGTAATGAATACTACAGAGAAATTTTATATCACAACACCTACATACAGTATCACAGCTTGTATGCTCCGTACACATACTCCGGCGGGGTCTAGGGTGTCCTATGTTACACTGACTGCACCCCCCCCCCTCCCCTCCCTCTTTTCCTAATTTAAACAATAAGTGACTTAGAGGCCACCTAGACCCTCTGCCTTAAAGCTATACATGGCATGGAAGGTCTGTCTAGAGCTACTGAAAGGTATCGAGTCAAAAACGTATGATTAGAGGACCATAAGTGCGTGGACGCTATGTCCTCAACAGAAACATTCTTAAGGAAACGCAAAGAGGCCGCCCAGTTGCGTAAATCGTGGGCTCTTCCCACGATGCCGGGATTACTCTCTTTAATGACTTCGACTAGGAGAGAAGCTAGTTTACGTTTCATTAAGCGTTTGCCCGTACTTGCTACCCATAAAGCACCCTGTTGATTCAGAGGTGCCACTCTCAAATATTTGGTTAGAGCTTGCACTGGATATAAATTATGGTGCACTTTTCCCCTTTTCAACGCCGGCACCGTGAACTCTGAAAACACGTGTTCACTGTGTTCATTTTTGGCGATGAACCCCGGGGAACGTGCAAAGTGAATACACTCATTGAGCCTACCAAACCTTATGCAATTAGGTGTGTTGCTCATCGCCGCCAGCTCAGATACCCTGTTCCCGGTAGCCAAAGCCATAAGGAATACTGCCCTTTTTAAAAGTAAGTCAAAATCTGCAGTATTTTGGTACAGACGGGAATGAAGTAAAGACAACGCTTTGTCCAGAGACCAGGTAGGCATGAGCTGACGGGGAGGTGGGCGGAGTTTAAAACATGCTCTCATGAAACCTGTTTCCACCGCTAGTGGTATGGTTAGACCTGTAAGGTCAAAGAATGGCATCCTAATCGCTGTTAAGTTATTTTTTAACGTTACTACAGATAGACGTTTCTGCTCGAACAGATAGTTTAAATAATGAAAAACCAAAGCCACCGAAGGTACGGTTTGTTCTGTTCTAAGTATCCAAGAAGTAAAGGACTGCCAGTGCGATTGATACTGTCTCTTTGTAGATTGGGTATATTGATTCATGAATTTATCGGTCACGTTTCTACCATACGGTGTTAGCCACTTGGCCTCCTGAATGTCCATAATGCAAAAGTCAGCGAGGTCTCTACGTTGCCAATCGTGTCTAAGTGGAAATACCCGACCGGGAAAGACACCGGGTTCCGGCACCACGTTTTCAATTGCTGGTACCACAACTGCGCCGGCCACAGGGGCACGATTAACGAGACTACGCCCCGATAATCCTGTAGTTTGTTTACTACGTGGCACATTAGAGAAGCGTCTGGTAGCGGAAACAGATAAACGGAACTCCACCTGTTCCAAGCCGTCACCAGTGCGTCGGGTCCTCCCGCCGGCGTTATTGTCCGGCGGGTGAGGTACAGCGGGAGTTTGTGAGTCTCCTCGGACGCAAACAGATCCACTTGTGGACGGTAAGGCTCCGCAATCATTTGGTCGAAAATGGTTTGCTTGAGCGCCCATTCTACTGTTGTGCTCTGTCTCCGAGACAGAGCGTCTGCCCAGACGTTTTCTACGCCTGGGAGATAAGATGCGTGAAGATGAATGTTCAGCTTGTCGGCTAGAACAAAAATCTCTTCTGACACGTTTAGCAACTTCCGAGATCTCGTTGACCCTTGTTTCTGAATGCAGTGAACCGCATTCAGATTGTCCATCCTGAAAGCCACCGATTTGTCCTGTAAAGTAGAGCCATGAGCCTGAAGGAAATACAAGGGGACTAGTAACTCTTTGACATTGATGTGGGAGGTTTCTGAATGGGGCCAAAGCCCTTGACCCTGATGCCCGTGGTTTGACTGAAAGCCCCAACCTATCGTTCCTGACGCATCTGTGTCTACCCTTACCGTCGGCGGAGGAGAGGTCCATGACATGACCGAGTGCAATGTTTCCCTCTTCGCCCAGACTCCTAGTAAGCTGTGTATTAATTTTGGGATGGGCCATAATGTTTCCGCCGGCAATAGTGGAAAAAATTTGTTGCCCTCCAATATTAAACGTTTGACTTTCAACCGGCCCAACTTTACAGTTAGTTGAATCCAGTTGAGAGAGCCGACCAGAGATTCCCAGACTCTCCGTGTCGTAGTCAGACTGTGAAGAAACATAAACAGTTTCTTGCGAAACCTGTTCCGATTGTCCACACTCTGACTCAGAGTGAGAGCAGCTGTGTCCCAGACCAGCCCTATCCACTGGACCACTCGTGAGGGAACAAGGTTGGACTTTACCGGGTTTACCTTGAATCCTAGAGATTTTACATGTTTTAATGTTATGTTGACATGATTGATGCATAACTGTTCCGTCTCTGCCACCACCAGCCAGTCGTCTAGATACCACAAAATCCTGATCCCTTGTTCTAACATGGGCATCAGGGCTTGCCGGACTAATTTCGTGAATAAGCGAGGTGCTAGGTTCAATCCGAACGGCATCCTCTGAAAGATATAAGTCTGATGCATTATTCGTAAGGCCAGAAATCGTTGAAACCTTTTGTTTACCGGGACGTGCCAATATGTGTCTGTCAGGTCTAAAGAACACATCCACCCTTCCGGCGGAAGTGTTAGCCTGATTTGATTCACTGTCAGCATCCGGAAGGAAACGTTGTGAATGTGGAGGTTCAGATAAGACAGGTCTACGACCGGCCTCATCTGAACACTGTCCCTTTTGGGCACTAGAAAAAGTTTGGACGTAAATACTGGGTAATTTTGAGGGACCGGGATGATGACATTCTTGGCGATCATCTCTTGGATCAGTGACTCCACCTCTAATGAAACAAAATTTGCCTTTGTCGGCTGACGTAAGCGAGGTCACTGGAGCCACTGCCAGGTGATGCCTTTGCGTGCCACCATCCTCGCCCATGTGTTTAATGGCCATGCGCGATGACACACCCGGAATGACCCAGTTAGCAGACAAGGGTTCGCCGGCTGGACTACCCTCTGATCCACCCGCCGTAAGACTGGCCCTGGGAGTGAGAGAGACCCTAGTTGTTTGGTGGTGGTGGTGGTGTATGCTTAGATGACTGGCCGGGTTTGGCAGGAGACGGGCCCTGGCCCGGTCGTTGATACTTCTGTCCTTTATGATTACCTGAAAACTTTCCTTGCTTGTATCTGTACTGAGCCTGACTTTGGGTGGAAGAGGATTTAGGCAGATGAAAAGGCTTTGCCCCACCAGGCTGAGCTTTTGCGACTGGTTTGGGCTTGGTAAAATTGAAAGCAGGTCTCTTAGATGGGGCGGGACTGTGCTTAAAGGCCTGAGCCATGTTGAACACTGTTCTCCACACATCCGGGGACATTAAAGAGGCAGTTAGAACAGGGGACATTACCACTTGATTTGCAATCCTATCCGGGAGCTTCTTCACGAGAGACATCCTTAGATCTTGTCTTGCCCGCACCGCCTCTAGCAAGGCTGTACGGATATCTCCCAGTGACTGTATAGAAGTCTGGAGTAGCAAGCATCTAGACAGTTCGATAGCCTTTCTGACATCCGCGTCCGCGATTGCCTGAGCAGATCTTAGCATTGACTTTGTTACCTGTTGTGTGACAATATACTGGGAAAACAGTCTACAGTATATGCCTTCCCACGTAGCATTAACTCCCGGCCTAGGTGAGCTGTGGAGGGTGTAGAAAAGGGATCTTTAAGCTCGCATAGATTAATTTTAGGGGCAGCTAAAAATGCAAATAAAGCAGAGGGAACTCCGCCGGCAGAGAATACCGGCAGAGAGAACCAAGAATGGCTTTCTTGTGGAATTTGGTGCAAAGATTTAGAGGTAAAAGTTGTTGCAAAGTTCTGAGCCTCCACTTCCCATTCCACCCAAGGTCCCAGACCCAACTGCTCCACCTTCAAAACTGGATTTGCGGCTGTGTCTGTGAACGTCTTTAAACCTAACTCTGGTGTTAGAGCTGACAGTGCTTTTATATCATTGAAACCGTCATGCTTGGTCCAGTCCGAAAACAGTTTTGAAACTGACGCAGGGGCTAGGGCAGGTGTAGAGGTATACACAAAATAATCATGGTGATAATAGTTAGGAATGGCCTGAATATTAACATCAAGTACATTCCCTAGAATATCTAAAGCACGGAACTTCCTAGATTTATTCCCTTGGATCACCCACTCACGTGGTACCGGAAGCTCCCCCGACATAGTGGACTGTGCTACCTCTGGCTTTGCTGGGAACATTGTTACCCATGACTCATCCAGCCCATATAAGAGGGGCATAGCTCCCTTTCTGATCGGTGCCTTGTCTGGGGGAGGATTTACATCTGCTACTACTCTTACATTGGAAGTAGTCAGTGCCGCCAAAGTTGGCCTAGTAACAATAGTAGGTGATACAGGGGGAGGGTGTGGAATTTGTGTCAAAGCAATGGAAGTAGCCAGAGGTCGGACATTCGATGCTGTCGTGGAAGCTCCCAAACCAACTGTAGGAGTCTCCGGCTGCTGGCCAAAAAACTTAGTTAGTGCATTCGCTAGTAACCCATTAATTTCATCAGCTGTGACAAATTTAGCAGAGGATGAACTATGTGGCGAATCATTCCTACTCTGAGAGTCGTCTATCAATGAACCTGACTCTTGAACCTCCATCTCAGAAATTATAGAATCCTCATCCCTTTCCTCCGGCCTCTCATGAGAGGATTCCGCCGAAGCCGGGACCCCCTCATGCTGCCATGTTAAGTCCGGGATGGACGATGGGATCTCAGCGTCCCGGTGGACGTCTGCCACTACCTGTGTTGCATGAAAAGGATGTGAGCCGTCACTCCATGGCTGGGAGTACCTCCAAACTCCCCGGTCTTGGCCGGAACTCACTTGTGAGCTAGGTACCACACCAATTACTGAGCCCTCTAGAGGGTTATAACTTCTGGTAGAACTCTCTAAATCTAAAGCTGGTACATGTGAACTGGGAATAATATTTGGTGACAACCAAAGTGAGTATAGTCAGAGTCAGTCAGAGAGGAGGGTCACGTCCGTCGCGGTCCGGGATTTTTCGACTATCCCGCGGGATACTGGTGATTAAACTTTTAAAAAATCACACACAAAAACAAACGTAGTGTCGCGGTCCTGTGAAGTGCAAATTCGAACCGATTGATAAAATATCTGGAGAGATATACGCGTTTTGGAGAAAAAATCCGTTAACTCCTACAGCAGTGCCACGGCGCTGGTCTAGGACAGGCCTAGGGCAGGCCCATAAGGCAGGTGGAAAGAAGAAGGGAGAGAAAAAACCGTTACGTCCCAAAGCAAAGTGTTAGCTATATAGTCCTATGAAATCAAACAGGGCTATGGGAAAATAGGAAGCCTAAGTTAAAAGTGATAGTGAACATCGTATATCACGTAAATAAACTAGGAAAGTATAATACAGAGAATTAAAGTCAGGGGAACTTTTAACTTTTAGCTTGGGAACAGGACGTATGCTGTAAACAAAATACCCTCGGTGACCGCAAAGACCATAAACACATATATCCCCTCGCTCTCCTGGACACGTCCCCTCCCCTACCCCTATACGATTTTACCAAAAGCGAAACTTAACCTCGACAGGAAAGGGTACCGACAAAACAAAAATCGTAAATAATAGCAAACAGAGAAAAACAATATATAAATAAACAAATTAAATCAGTGCAGATTATTTCTCGACCATATCGCAGGTTAGTAGTGACGTTATTGGAGAGAAAGATCTCCCACGCAACCAAATGTGGTGAAAATTCGAACCTGAGCAGTGTTGAATCAAGTTGATAGGTAAAATATGAACATTAAAATAGATACTATATATAGGTAGCCTGGAAAGTTCGTTATTTTCCTAGAGTGCCGTATATTCCGCTAAACAGTAAACCAAAAACGGGAAAAGTGGTTAGGGCAGTGAGAATTCTGTTTCATAAGATAATTATTGAAAGTGTTACTTAAAGTTACTTAACCCGGGAACTGCGGGGAGACTCTTAAGAGTTCCCCCGGCGGACTGCGGGGAGACTCTTATGAGTGAGTGAGAAAAAAAATCAACTTTTGACATCGAAAAAAAAACAAAAACATTATTTTTATTGTTTTATGTTTTTATTTTTGTTTGGCCCCTGGGCCATGCAAAATCTCAGTCCTCTACCTCCCCTCCTTCCCCACTTTCCTCCTCTCCTTCAGTTATCACCTATTTTCCCTGTTATTCCCTTATTCTGAGGTATATTTTTGTGCTAACATTAGCGAGTTGCAAGCAGGGTGTTGTCATCACTGATGGCAAGCGAGTGCAAGAGAGAGAGAGAGAGTATCGATCGACTGTGTCTCAGTGGCCTTGGGGGAAATTGGCGGGAAAGTAGCTTGCCTCACCCCTACATTATACAACTCGCGGGCTATATCTCCGATTTTGACCATCCAAACGCTGTTTTCACTCGTTTTATTGTTGTTTCAGGTTAATACCTTTATAATCAACCCATAATAGGCGCATATGGATAAGTATTAACACCTTACGAGCGGCCTATGCAGTTTATTTATGTGTACCGCACAGCGGGGTGTTTTTAGCCAAAATAGGGCTGTTTACGTGATCATTTTCATGCCTAAATAAGACCCAGAACGTAAAACTAGTACCTATCCCTGAAAGGGCATAAACAGAGCTTCGAATGACACCATAACGATCCTTGTATGATGGATAGTTTTCTTGCAATAACCGTGCAACGCGAGTGCAAAAAGCAGGTAATTCGGTACTTTCAGTACATAATTGAGTATGTAGCGAGTGAGAGAGGGAGGAGGGAGCTGAGATTTGTGTCAGTAGGTTCGCCGCGGTGGTCTGGAGCAGTCATACGCTCGCTAGTCTCCTGCCACCACTTGTCTCTCTCTCTCAGCCACATTACGTGCTGAAATTGCCACTCGAGTTATGTCGAGCGCCGCCACATAGTCCAGCTTTATTTAACTCGACTTATGTTGCTCGCCGCTAAATAAGGGTTAATGCTATTAATGGCACAATGAATATTTTAGTGACGGAAACACCTCAAATACGTCAGCACAGGGGGACGTTTCCAATTACCCCCATGCGCACTTCAGAGGTTAAAGTTTAAACATAACGAGGGTAAACGAGTGGCACTCCCCCCCCCCCCCCCCACAAACCGCGTAACAAACACCTCCTTGTCCTCCAGGCCACCCCCACCCCCTCTCTCTCTCTCTCCCCCTCATGTAAGGGCGGGTGGAAAAACAAAAACTAAAACATAAAAGTTTACCAGAGACAACTGTACGAGTTGTAAGATGAATATACACATGCATAAAAGCACCGCATGTCGGATATGCAAGCAACCATACCACTGGATTTGCATAGGATTGACACCAATAAATGAGGCGTACAATACAAGAGGGAAGAACCTCCATTTCTGCGATAGTTGTTTCGATATCACATGGCATGTCATACAGACTGTAGAAAATACAGAAGTACAAGATAGACTGAAATATAGCCAAGACATAGCTACCTTTCACAGAAAATGGGGAACTATTGGGGCCTCAGGGCCTATACAAATATCACAACCCACACACGCACACCCTCCCATGATAATGCCCACATTGCCTCCTGCACATCAACACACATCGCCTGCCGAACAACAACCTTTCGCAGCCTACATATCCACAAACCCTGCCGCACATCTCCCCACACCTCCCCAGACCCAGAAAACACCCACATTAATCCCATCTATGGCCATTGACCACCCTACTGCTGTTGATCAAATACATTTGCAGGATGAACGTAGGATGCAACAAGCCCCCATATCAGGCTCCCCTTCCACATCGTCTCCCCCCTCTCCACTGCCACCTGCCCACCTACAACCGACCCGTAACTCCACCCCCCTGCAGGCCTCACCAACCCATACACCAAGCCCACTATCACCCACAACCACACTTAGCTCACCACATAACCCCTTGCAGCCCCAGCCACACCTACTGGGGTTGTCTACACCAGTGTGCAGATATTATCTGGAAAGAAGGTGCTACTTTGGTCAAAAGGGCGAATATAATGGGAATTCATGTAGATTTGCTCATCCCAAAATTTGCAACAACATAACCAGTCATGGAAAATGTAGATTTGGTGAAACCTGCAAATACCACCACCCATCCCTTTGCAAGACATCACTTGAGAACAAGACCTGCTACAATATGAAATGCCCAGCTTTTCATATTAAAGGGACTTGGAGATATGCTAGACCTAACACGAATGGTAGCCCAAAAAACTCTTAGCTATGCGAGGACGAGACAGAGGAAAAAGGCAAGGAGGGAAAGGGCAGATGAAGATGAAGAGACTGAGGGAGATGGAAGAGCACATAGAACACCTCGAGCACCTCCTGGCCTCCCAAGAGTGGCCAATACATCCCGAAGACTATTAGGTACACATAGTACTCCAAACAATCCCTCCCCAATCTTGTTTGCAAATATCCAAGGCCTAAAAAATAGAACCACGAACAAAGTACCATTTATTAGGGGCCTGCTAGAAGAAGGAAACGCTATATTTGCGGCTCTCACAGAAACTCACATTAAAGATCAGGAAGATAGTGAGGTATGGATTCCTGGTTACAACCTACATAGGGCGGACAGAACGCATAGATCACATGGAGGTGTAGCCTTGTACATACATGACTCACTGATATGTACTGAATTCCTAAATAACAGTAATGAAGTGGTGGAAATACTTGGAGTTAAAATAGAATCCCTAAATTTTGCAGTTATTGTTACATACAGGCCTCCAGACTCATCCCGAGAAGAATTCAAAACCCAGCTCAACAAAATAAAATCAGAAGTGGAAACCCTGGGGAACCCAACACCAAATATTATATGGCTAGGAGACTTTAACCTACCAAACATTAAATGGAGACAACTAGAAAACCAGTTAGTGGCAAATAACACCGGAGAAGCAAATACTAATACGAGAGAGCTTTTTGAACTTTGTGATTTTTTTAGTCTTACCCAACATATTGCTGAACCCACACGGGAAAACAATATCTTAGACCTGGTCTTCACTAACAACGACTCTCTAGTACACAGCATTAACATATCGGACACAACATACTCAGATCATAAATTAATTGAGATCAAAACAACCTTAGAAAGTGTACAGACAACCTCAGAATCGAGAACAAAAACTGGCCCCTTCAGTAAATTTAACTTCAATAACAAAAACATTAGGTGGGAAGAGGTAAATCAAGAAATGGAGGAAATAGACTGGGAAGATTTAATGGATAACCTGACACCAGCAGAATGTCTAGTCTTAATAACAGAAACCATGACCCAAATCTGTAGCCACCATATACCTGCAAGACAAACAAAACGAAGAAGCAAACAAGATCGGGAAAGGAGGAGGCTGTACAGAAGAAGAAAATTACTCACACAAAGACGCATACATCAAAATCTACAGGATAGGCAAAAGGTCGAAATAGATAGAGAAATTGTGGAAATTGAACAAAGGCTAAGAATATCATATGAACTACAACATATGGAAGAGAGAGGAAAACTATTGCAGGTATAAAGGAAAATTCCAAATACTTCTTTTCATACGCCAAACAAAAGGCTAAAACAACATCAAACATCGGCCCACTGAGCAAAGGGGACGGCTCTTTCACAGGGGACAAAAAGGAAATGAGCGAACTCTTAAGCAGGCAGTATGAAATGGCATTCAGTGAGCCTGATGAAACAAAAGTCATCAGTGACCAAAATATATTTTTCATGGAAACCTCCCCCACGGAAACCCCTCAGATGCTGGATATTGATTTCGGTCCAAAAGACATAGAAGAGGCCATTTCCAACATGCCATCCCACTCGGCACCAGGCCCGGACTCATGGAATTCGATCCTAATGAAAAAATGTAAGGAAAACCTCTCAAAACCCCTGGCTATAATGTGGAGAATGAGTCTAGACACTGGTGACATACCAGATAGCTTGAAAAACACAATAATTGCCCCACTGCATACAGGAGGGAGTAAAGCACTACCAAAAAAATACCGCCCGGTAGCTCTAACCTCTCACATCATTAAAGTTTTCGAGCGAGTCCTGCGAAGCAAAATTTCAACATTCATGGAGACAAATGAACTACACAACACCGGTCAACATGGGTTCAGAGCGGGAAGATCATGTCTCTCACAACTTTTGGAACACTATGACAAAATTCTTAAAGCGCTAGAAGAAAAGAAAAACGTGGATGTCATTTACACCGATTTTGCTAAGGCATTTGATAAATGTGACCATGGTATAATAGCCCACAAACTGAAAGCAAAAGGTATAACTGGGAAAATCGGACGGTGGATATACAATTTCCTCGTAAACCGAAAACAATCGGTAGCAGTAAACCAAGTCACTTCTGAGCCTTCGGATGTCAAAAGCTCAGTGCCCCAAGGAACAGTGCTAGCGCCCCTTCTGTTCCTCATACTAATTTGCGACATAGATACCAACACCAGACACAGTACGGTGTCGTCTTTTGCTGATGACACAAAATTAAGCAAGATAGTAAACACACAGGAGGACACGGGCCGACTGCAGGAAGACATGAATGTAGTGTTCCAGTGGACCAGGGAAAACAACATGCAATTCAATGAGGCAAAATTCCAATTAATACGGTACGGAGATAATAATGGTGTTAAAGAAATTACAAATTACTTAACAGAATCTAACCACATAATAGAACGGAAAGACAGTGTGAAAGACCTTGGGGTATTAATGTCTGAAAATATGGGTTTCAAAGTACATAACCAGGTCAAAGTGGCGGCTGCGAAACGTCTAACGGGTTGGATTCTGCGTACTTTTAAAACACGCGGTGAATTGCCTATGATAACGCTCTTCAAATCTCTAGTGCTACCGCGGCTTGAATACTGTAGCGTATTAACATCCCCATACAAAGCAGGTGAAATAAATGACGTTGAGAGTGTACAAAGAAATTTCACTTCGCATATAAGTTCGATAAAACATCTACACTATTGGGAGCGTTTAAGAGCACTGAATCTGTACTCACTGGAACGTAGAAGAGAGCGTTACCTAATAATATACACGTGGAAAATCGCAGAGGGTTTAGTACCAAACCTACATACTCCGATAGTCATGAAATTCAGTGATAGGAGAGGCTGGGAATGCGAAATCCCCCGGATGAATAACAGGGGTGCTATGGGCTCTCTGCGAGAGGGCTGGTTATCACACGTCTCTTCAACAAACTCCCACGGCGAGTAAGAGACATGAGGGACATCTCGTTAGACAACTTCAAGAGAGCCCTAGATGTCGAACTTCAAAAAGTGCCAGACGAGCCCATCCTCGCAAGGGAGCGAGCTGTCGCTTCAAACAGTCTACTGCACCAAATCACCACCCATAACGAGGGGCGTCGCGCTCCTTGGTGCCGCTAGAAGAGCGGCGAACACATCCAAAGGTATCCAAAGGTAAAGGTAACCTGTCCGCTGGTATATCCCCCACCACAGTCTCTGACTCCACCCCCGACCTGTCAGATTGGACATGAGACATGTCGGGAGTAGAGGCAGAAAGCGAGATACGAGGCTCCGGGAGGCCTTTCGTACATGAGTATCCTTTTTTGAAGACTTGTGACTTCGCCTTGACTTTGATTTCACACTAGGACTGTCATTGGTCTTCTCCTCCTTGCTCTAATTTCCTCGAAGGTGAATTAGAGTTGACTGTGTGTCTGCTGTCGGAGGGGAGACCTTGACTTGGACCTCGACCTTGACTTGGAAGCTGTCGCCGGGGGTGTCGGCGCTCGAGATCTCTTAGATGTGCCGGGGGAGGGAATAAGCACCTTACCCTGCCCAGTCTCTGCTGACTTACGCACATTTACTCTACTTTTAGAAGGGGTACGTTTAAGAGGGGGATGCTTAACAATCAATCGTTCCCACAGAACTACGTTATTGCACTGAAGAGCTTTATGAGCCACTGATGTAGCATAAGTAGTTAGGAGTTGTCTGACCTCGCGCAATGCAACCGCCGCGGCCTGATTATCGTGCTGTAAGACTTTGATACTTAACTGACTACAAAAAGCACAATTCTTAGTAACCCACAAACCCCTTGACCGGTCCAAGCATTTGACGCATCTGATGCACAGTGTATGCGCAAAAATAGGGATCCCTGAACAGGAGGGTGTTAAGCACAGAGCAAAAACAGGGTCTGGTGTAGCCATGACAGAGACTGGAGAAAAGCTAACCCACCCCCGGGCTTCCCCTGGTCCTCTGTAGACCCGCCGGAACTCCGCCCTGGAAAAAAAAAAATTTCCAGGAATTAATGCTCATAAGGTTACCCCAAAATATTTCAAACACAAGTGTTAATGAACCGCCGGGCAATGAGACGTAATACACCACCATTACCTCTTGTTACCCTGTAGGTTCATATGTAAAGATTTTAGAATATCTTTACTTGTCCAAAAGATTTAAAAATATCCTCTGACATGATATAAAGACGAGCATATCTTTATAAATGACGCAGTCTTCCCAGTGGTTTTTTGTTCACCGGAAACCCTTATTAAGACGCCGGCCTCCTTATTATATCGCAGTTAAAAGGGTAAGCCTATCTTAATCTTTAGATCTGACTTCTCTCGAAGCCTTCATAGATCGCCGTATTTTGAAGGCCTCGATACCCAATTGTATCCCTCAACTGTCTGGCCAACCATACCGAATTGCAAATCCGTTAATCCCACCCTCCCAAGGTTCAACCGCCGGGTGTGAAATTAATTTAATGTTAACCCCAATTGTTCCTATCCCCACTTCTTTGCAAAAGATTGCCGGGGTGGAAAGACCAATCAAACAAAACAGCCTAGTTTTTCAAATGGCTTTGCAAAAACCGGGAAAACTATACTCAACAGGTGTCCGCATGAACACCTAGTTAAACGGGTATAGCCATCCCGCCGGGAAACACACAGTAAGCCTGAACACAGGCTCCACTACAGAGACGCAGTTCCTGGAGAGCCCTCAAGCCACCACTCGCCGGGGGAAACTAGCCCATTTTAACCACGCGTGATTAAAACTCGGCAACCAGCCGGATTTTCTCGGCGCAATCGAGAAAACTCGCCGGAAAAGGCAACCCACACTAACCAGACGCAATCTGATATACACAAATAGTCCCTGGATTAAGCCAAAACACAACTAATCCAGGACACACATGACACAGTAGTACATATTTATACAATAAATCAATAACACTTGTACATGTAAAAAGCTACGAGTGGCTGGCTAGGCCTAAGCAGACGGAAATATCACTTAATCACGTCGTAATATAAACAAAAAGCACTGTATCATATCACAACAGGAACAGCCGCCATCACAACATCGTAGAAAAAATCCCGGGAGAGGGATGCACCGACTCGGGACCTAGAAAAAACTTCACTAAGTGAAGAAAAATACGCTAGGAACGTCAGTAAACAAACAAATAAGGCAACTTCATCAGAAAGATAAAAAGAAGCCTGATAACGCGTAGTTAAAGCCAACTAAATAACTAGGCTAGCTAGCCGCGAAACACGTAACACGCGTCCACCACGGGACCACGAGGGTACACCCGAAATAGATGTCCCAAACACACGACCCAAATACACTGAACTGCGGGAAACCCGCCCATGACACTCCTGCTACGCATATCCTAACCTTACTCGATACATCCCAGAGTAAACAAATGAGAAAAAACTCACGAGGGACGCAGCAAATGCGGAATCAGCGGAGCGTGGGGAGACACGTCAGGGCAGGGTGAGCGCAGAGCAGAGAAGAAGGAAGTATGACGCTTGAAGTCAGCGTCTGGTCAAATATCCACACAAGTACATCCACGAGTATATGGAAAGCTTATGAATAGTTATTCTTATTTTCTTTTTATTTATTATTTGTTACAAAGTTTTTTCGTAGTGAGAACCCAATTTCATAATGACAGAACCATGAGTGAGGTTGCGTGCGCTCATGATGAAGGCTCCTCAAATTTTGTTATGCTCTGCGCGGTAGATTCAAACTACGGTAAATGAGCGTTTGAAGAGGAGGCCTTATGTAATAGGCATAATTGTCAATGATGGAGATCATTGATGCTACATGCTAGTAAACAAAATCAAGAACTTGGAGGACCGAGTGACCGGCTTGGAGACCGTTAAGAAGGAAATTGTTACAGAGAATGGTGATTTAGATGGCCACTAATAAATTTTGCTACATGCTATTAAACAAAATCAAGAACTTGGAGGACCGAGTGACCGGCTTGGAGACAGTTAAGAAGGAAATTGTTACAGAGAATGGTGAGTTGAAGAACAGGCTGGAGTTAGTGGAGAGAGAAAAGGCAGTGATAATGACTAGGCTAGACACCAGTATCTCTGAAGGTAAAAATGCTTGGGGCATGACTAGAGACCAAGTGGTAAAAGATTTAGACAGTGTAAGGACGGCAAACAGTGACGAATTCAGGAAGATAATGGATGAACAGAAACAGCAAGATGTTAGGATAAAGGACCAGGTAAAAAGTATGGTTAAGCAAGGCATCCACGAAAACTCTCAGGCCATCCAGGAAGAAAGTCGTAGGGCTAACTGCCTCATAATATCAGGGGTGGAAGAAAAGGAGGAACTAGACTGGACAAAAAGAAGAGAGAAGGATGAAGGTCGCATCAACAAGATTCTGGAATCTATTAGGATGAGGAGGACACCTGGAAGGAGGAAATATCAGACATGTTTAGGCTGGGAAAATATACAAAGGAATACAATAGACTGGTAAAAATCGAATTTAAGTCAAGAAGGACATGTGATGAAATCATGGCAGTAGCAGCTAGGCTAAAAGGGTTAGAGGGCATGGACAAAATCTACATCAGGCGGGACATACCAGAAGAAGAGAGAAAGAAGGAGGCTGAACTAAGGAAAACCGCCAAAGAGGAAAATAGCAAGAGGACAGAACAAGAAAAGAATAAGTTTTTTTACGGAGTAAGAAAGGGGAAGATTATGAAACTTCCGATAAAGAGAAACTAAAAGAAAAAGAGGGTAGGGAACAGACTGCCGCAGATAAGGCACTTGGAGCAGGTAATGGGGGACTAGAAAGTATCTATCTATCTATCTATCTATTGCCTGACGCCGTGATCCCCGAAGGGGTGGCCACGAACGAACCGCCCCCATGCACCTCTGTCCCCAGTCAGTCGACGCCCCTCCCCCAACCAGCACCGCCTTCGTTCATGTAGTTCCTCACTCCATCCTTCCACCTCATATTCGGTCTACCTCTCCCCCTCTGTCCCTCCACCTCGCTCTCGTACACCTTCTTAGTCATTCTCTCGCTTTCCATACGTTCCATATGGCCGAACCATCTCAAGTTGTTCCTTTTCACACTTTCCAGCACATCTACCTCCACACCACACCTCCTTCTTACTTCCTCATTAGTCTGTCTATCCCTCCATGTAACTCCGCATGCACTCCTTAAGTAATTCATTTCCACTGCTCTCACTCTTGGTCTGAGTCTCTCAACCAACGTCCATGCTTCGCTTCCGTAAGTCAGTGTCGGGATTACCACACTGTCATGCAAGGACTTCTTCACTTCCATACTGACCACCCTATTTCTTGTTACTGCTTTTAGCGTTCCTACAACCCTCTTCCCCTGTTGTACCCTCTCCCGCACCTCTTCATCCATAGTCCCATCTTTACTCAACACACTGCCCAGATACTTAAAAGAGTTGACGATCTCCATAGCCTGACCATTCAGCTTCACCTCACACTCTGTGACTTCACCCCTTTCGAAGACCATAACCTTGCTCTTCCCCGTATTTACCTTCAAATTCCGTTTTTCGCACACTGTTCCAAACTCATTTACCAGACCCTGCAACTCCCATTCATTATCACTCATCAGAACTGTATCATCCGCAAACAGCAGTATAGGTAGCTTCCACTCAATTCCCTCCCTTTTCAGCGAT
>CM064498.1:58976469-59018377 GCA_032716605.1 Paralithodes platypus | reverse complement strand
AAAGGTCCCTGTGCCTAAAGGCATCCTCCCATGGCATAAATGTTTGTAAGCAGCACTGGATTTAAACATTTGTAGTATTTGTAAGTTTGTGGAAAGCAATTCGAGGGAAGTGAATTCCAAAGAGTAGTAGCTCCTGGGGATAAATTAATTCTGATAAGCAGAATGTTCTGCATTGTGGAGGCAGAAGGTGTAAATTTCATGGGCGCTCTCAGCTGCCCTAGTTCTAAACGGGAAAGATGTATGGAGACGGCGGCACAAGTGAAGCCAGTTCGCTCGGAACAATTGCTGTGAAAATATCTGTAGAAGACTGCAAGGGATGCAACGTTTCTGTCGTATTGATAATGTAGGAAGGTCCTGTGTGATTGCAGGGTTATTGATTAATCTAATAGCTTTATTTTGAATTTTGTCCAACTGCCTCAATGCAACCACTCCCCTTCCACCCCACAGAGTGAACAGTAATCCATCTGAGAACGCACATGACTTTTATATACGGCCAACTGCTCGTCAGTGAAGAATTCTCGAACTCTGTACAGGAGTCCCATTTTTTAGAGGCATTCTTAGCAATGCTTCTAACATAATGTATCCAGATCAAGTTAGTAGCCAATGTTACACCGAGAATGTCAATACTAGGGGAAGTGGGAATATTTACATCATTAAAAATATATGGGAGTCAGTGAGATTCTGAGCTACTGAGATTTACTCCTTTGTACTCCACCCTCTCTCACTCGATTTCATACGTAATAATGTCAGGAAATTACCGTATTTTACGCATTTTGCCCTTCGGTTGCACAATCGTTGCATGTCAACCAGTGCTCGTAGAAGGATGGTTCTGGTGTCATTGGAAAGCTGAATTAACGCCCTCTCAGGGATACATACTTGTATTATGCTCTGGCTCTTGTTTATGCATGAAAACGAGCACGGAAACAAGCTCGTTTACGGTAAAACCCCCCTCTGGGCGGCACAGTCAAATATACTCCACCACCCGCTCTTTGAGTGTTAAGGATACACTGTGGAAACAATGTTACTTTGACGAGAAGGCAGCAACCCCTAAATCTCTGGTTACAGGTAAGCAACCGCTGGTTATTGTAGTGATTTGTGTATAATTATGTTCGTCAGTAAAGTGTAAGCTTTACCGAATTAAGGCGAGACAGACCGATTGTTTGGTCTTTCATTCCTTTATTTCTTAGTTTCATCACTAGACCTCCATCTACCTTAAAACAAAAATCCCTAGACTCCCCTTCAAGATAAATATGTAAATTTTTCGATAGAAAAATGTCCTGGCCGAAGGCCGGTTTCTCTTAATATTTCAGGCTTGCTGTAGCTCGACATGAAAAAAATCGATAACTAAATGGCACGAAAGGTCATAAAATTGACAAAGAAATGTGTTAATATCGCCAAACTAATGGGCCGAACGTCTTAGTCTCAAAACTAATGGGGCTAAGCATGACGGAGAAGGGGGTCCAGAAAAACGGTCAGCCTCCTCTTAACATGTTCGCCATGGCCTAGGCAAAATGTGTACAATAATGTGGGCAGGTGTCGTATTAAGGAGTGTGTGTGTGTGTGTGTGTGTGTGACATGTATAATGTAAATGATTGTTGAACGAATATCACTAATGTCTTATATTTGTCTATCCTTCTATCACAGGCAGCCAGTTGTCTGTGGGTGACGGTAACAAGGTCACGCTTTGGCAAGCTGACCGACACAAAGAGTGGTGACGGGACACAAGGTGGGTAGAAACTGTCTGAGTGGGATGAGTGGATCCTTAAAAATTTGCGTGCTTGAGGGGCCACATATCCTGGACAAAAACCCACATAACAGCCGAGGTACGTTATAGCCTATAACAGTTACATTATACAAGTAAACCCGCATAACAGCCGAGGTACGTTATAGCCTATAACAGTTACATTATACAAGTAAACCCGCATAACAGCCGAGGTACGTATAGCCTATAACAGTTACATTATACAAGTAAAGACACTGCCACATGTGACATTATCATACATAACAGCCGAGGTACGTTATAGCCTATAACAGTTACATTATACAAGTAAAGACACTGCCACATGTGACATGATCATACATAACAGCCGAGGTACGTTATAACCTATAACAGTTACATTATACAAGTAAAGACACTGCCACATGTGACATGATCATACATAACGGCCGAGGTACGTTATAGCCTATAACAGTTACATTATACAAGTAAAGACACTGCCACATGTGACATGATCATACATAACAGCCGAGGTACGTTATAACCTATAACAGTTACATTATACAAGTAAGACACTGCCACATGTGACATGATCATACATAACAGCCGAGGTACGTTTTAACCTATGACAGTTACATTATACAAGTAAAGACACTGCCACATGTGACATGATCATACATAACAGCCGAGGTACGTTATAACCTATAACAGTTACATTATACAGGTAAAGACACTGCCACATGTGACATGATCATACATAACAGCCGAGGTACGTTATAACCTATAACAGTTACATTATACAGGTAAAGACACCGCCACATGTGACATGATCATACATAACAGCCGAGGTACGTTATAGCCTATAACAGTTACATTATACAAGTAAAGACACTGCCACATGTGACATGATCATACATAACAGCCGAGGTACGTTATAACCTATAACAGTTACATTATACAGGTAAAGACACTGCCACATGTGACATGATCATACATAACAGCCGAGGTACGTTATAACCGATAACAGTTACATTATACAGGTACAGACACTGCCACATGTGACATGATCATACATAACAGCCGAGGTACGTTATAGCCTATAACAGTTACATTATACACGTAAAGACACTGCCACATGTGACATGATCATACATAACAGCCGAGGTACGTTATCACCTATAACAGTTACATTATACAGGTAAAGACACACTGCCACATGTGACATGATCATACATAACAGCCGAGGTACGTTATAACCTATAACAGTTACATTATACAGGTAAAGACACTGCCACATGTGACATGATCATACATAACAGCCGAGGTACGTTATAACCTATAACAGTTACATTATACAAGTAAAGACACTGCCACATGTGACATGATCATACATAACAGCCGAGGTCCGTTATAACCTATAACAGTTACATTATACAAGTAAATACACTGCCACATGTGACATGATCATACATAACAGCCGAGTACGTTATAACCTATAACAGTTACATTATACAAGTAAAGACACTGCCACATGTGCCATGATCATACATAACAGCCGAGGTACGTTATAACCTATAACAGTTACATTATACAGGTAAAGACACTGCCACATGTGACATGATCATACATAACAGCCGAGGTACGTTATAACCTATAACAGTTACATTATACAGGTAAAGACACTGCCACATGTGACATGATCATACATAACAGCCGAGGTACGTTATAACCTATAACAGTTACATTATACAAGAAAAGACACTGCCACATGTGACATGATCATACATAACAGCCGAGGTACGTTATAACCTATAACAGTTACATTATACAGGTAAAGACACTGCCACATGTGACATGATCATACATAACAGCCGAGGTACGTTTATAACCTATAACAGTTACATTATACAGGTAAAGACACTGCCACATGTGACATGATCATACCATAACAGCCGAGGTACGTTATAACCTATAACATTTACATTATACAAGTAAAGACACTGCCACATGTGACATGATCATACATAACAGCCGAGGTACGTTATAACCTATAACAGTTACATTATACAAGAAAAGACACTGCCACATGTGACATGATCATACATAACAGCCGAGGTACGTTATAACCTATAACAGTTACATTATACAGGTAAAGACACTGCCACATATGACATGATCATACATAACCGCCGAGGTACGTTTATAACCTATAACAGTTACATTATCCAGGTAAAGACACTGCCACATGTGACATGATCATACATAACAGCCGAGGTACGTTATAACCTATAACAGTTACATTATACAAGTAAAGACACTGCCACATGTGACATGATCATACATAACAGCCCGAGTTACGTTATACCTATAACAGTTACATTATACAGGTAAAGACACTGCCACCTATGGCATGATCATACATAACAGCCGAGGTACGTTATAACCTATAACAGTTACATTATACAGGTAAAGACACTGCCACATGTGACATGATCATACATAACAGCCGAGGTACGTTATAACCTATAACAGTTACATTATACAGGTAAAGACACTGCCACATATGACATGATCATACATAACAGCCGAGGTACGTTATAACCTATAACAGTTACATTATACAGGTAAAGACACTGCCACATGTGACATGATCATACATAACCGCCGAGGTACGTTATAACCTATAAAGTTACATTATACAGGTAACGACACTGCCACATGTGACATGATCATACATAACAGCCGAGGTACGTTATAACCTATAACAGTTACATTATACAAGTAAAGACACTGCCACATGTGACATGATCATACATATCATTGCCACAAGTGTTGCAAGTCAAACCTCAATTCATACTGTATCTCCAACCATATTGAATGTTATTATAAAATCTGTATGTCACAGTGAGGGGTGTCAAAAGTACCTAATAATTTTACTCAAGTTCAAGTACAAGTATGTACTCTTAAAGTTACTCATGTATATGTAGAAGTACCCAACTAGAAAGCTACTTAAGCTAAAGTTAATATCTACCTACTGCCTGGGGGGTTTGTGGGAGAGGGGAGGCTTATCAGCGCCATGTATATACTGTAGAGTGGTGACCTTGGAACTACCCAAGGAATGTCACACCTAAACTTGGAGGAATGTCAATGGAAAATGCTACTTGTAATTCCCATATCTATTGGAAGGAATAATTCGGAAAGTTGCTGAAGTTTTACTCCACAAAATAACAGAAGTAAAGTAAATGAGGGTGAGTAAATGTACAACTAATTCTTATATATGATACTCAAGTTACAGTAAAATTAGTGGGCACAAATTAATACTTTATACAAAGTAGATACTCAGAAAATATACTTAAGTACTGTACTTGGTTACCTTTACACCCCTGGTCGCAGTACCTATGTTTGTGCCCCATTCTCTTTTAATATTGTCAGAATGATATATATTTGCCTGCACGTATTTCATATAAGAGGTCTAAAGTATAGAGAATGCTCCGTTTATTGTTTGTTTAAAAAACAAATTGCAGTAACATCCTCCATGTCATTATCATTAGTTTAACTAATTTCCCTTAGACATACTGTATATATTTAATATTTTTAATAGAACATATAATTATGTTTGGGTTGCATGGATATTGGATACATGACACAAAGTTCACTTACATTTATTGGTTAATAATAATAAATCATACACATCAAACATTATTAATGCTCGTGTTATGTAATTGTTATAGTAATTGTCACATTACTTATATTTATGAATGACATTAAAACAGGCTATGTCAAACTAATATACATTTTATCTTCCAGTTCCAAGAGCGGCATGATGTACCCCTTCACCCACCCTGCCTGCCGCTGAACCTCGGCCATCCAGCTCCACATCGTCACCTGTGGGTGTGGCATAGGTTGACATGGGGTGGCCTTTATATATGCCAGGGGAACAATGGGAGGGAATCGGGCTATACTCTCAACGGACTCCTATGCAGACTCATGAACACCCACGATAACTCTGATTAACTCTGATTAACTCTAGTTGCATTCTGGATAACTCTTAATTACTCTTACACACTGGGATACACTCTGTACCGGAAATGACAGTTAAAATTCAAATTTCCACACACTCTCAGCACACTCTTAATGACTCTGTAAGTAATCAGGGTGTCCCTGAATGTACTCGGGGTTACTCGAAATAACTCATGGACACTCTAGGGTATTCTTGTAAACTCCTGGTATTTTTCACACTCGCTGCCTCATTCCTGCCTGATTAACCAAGACTGTGGACTCCTGGAAAACTCGGCCTCACACTCCTGAATGTGTGAACTAGGCTTCAAGAATAGCGTCAGAACTGGAGCCCCTTTTCGAGAACTCCAGTCGCTTGTTATCGGTACGGTGGAGTCAATTATTATATTTTTCCTGACTGGCATTACACAGTTATCGGGGTCATTGTATTCGAAGGGCCTGTGGTATTCAAAGGATCAATTGATATACTGTAGTTTGGCTTCTTCCATCTTGCGTGATCCTGCCTAATCTGAATCTAAGCTATAGTCTGTTCAGTCTAGGTTGGGCAGAAATCGTAACCTCTAACCTGTCATCACTCAAAAAGGACTAGAGTAATCGAGCTAATATTTCTACTAAATAGGAAGTTTTGGCGAGTGAATAGGTGTGGAAATTGACAGCTCATATACTCTAGTCCTTTTTGAGTTACAAAAGTTAGAGGTTACGATTTCTGCCCAACCTAAAATGAACGGACTATAGTAATGCATGCCAATTAAAGTGATATAATCGTACTGTAGGAGATAATAAACAGTAGATTCACACTTTCTGGCAACTTTTTTGTCTATGTGTATGCAGGATACAAAAGGCAGGTTGCCCTGTAACGAGTTTGGAAAGTAGAGATTTGTGCCAGATTCTATCGAAGGCTTTCGATATATATGTCTAGTGAAATTATACACACTGCTGTGGGATATAGGATTAACAAAAATCTTTAGGAAGACAACGTTTGGGCGTACGTAGGTCTGTATGTAGGAGGACTATAGTGCAAAGGAATAGGAATACCTTTAGTTATGGAGAGCGGGAAGACTTAGTGTGGAATAAAGAGATGTTGTAGTATGGACGCCAATTTGATGTCATGATTATCATACAACATGCGCAATTTTTCTTTTTTGATCGTATACTGTAGAATATAAATACAATGATATATACAGTATATATACCGGTATATATAATATATATATATATATATATATATATATATATATATATATATATATATATATATATATATATATATATATGTGGAACATATGAAACTAAATGCGATATTCTGTTCTTTTTCACAAAATACTCAGTTCCTTAATTTTTATTTTGCCGTGTGTGCCATGAAAGTATGGGAGAATACAGACAACATTACTGAGTAGGAACGCAGGAAAGGAATAAAGAAACTAGAGAATGGAACGTGACAAGGCACACGCGAGATGACTGATAATATCTAGTAATAATAGTAAGTGGGCCTGAGAGTATGAGAACGGTGAGAATGTATGTGTAAGTATTGTGACATGTGATAATAACCCTGGTATCTGGGTCTTCTCCTGGGTGACCTGGATGTGTGAGAGTTTGTGTTTTTTATCTGTGTTTATTTTTAGTTTTAGTTGTTTTTGTGTTTTCCCTGTTCTTGCTCTGTCTTGAGTCGGCTACCCCCAAAATGGCGATTGGGCCTGAGCAATACATAGATAGATAGATAGATAGATAATAACAGTAATGGGTAGCGCACATGATAGAGATAAAGAGAGTAGAGAGTGGAAACTGAGAGAGGAATGTGTAATATTAACCCCTTCAGTTACCGGTGACGTCTTTTCAATTTTATTTTAGCTATATTTAAAGGATTTTGTGCAGTTTAAGAAGGATCTGTGGTAGTAAAATGGCTAAGACCAGAGAGAGCAGAAAGTCCTCCTTAGAAGAGATTATGATACTAGGCATGAGTAAGCGAGAGAGGAAGGAAAAGTACAGGAAACATCGAAGGTTTATTTTTTAGCAAAAATTGAACCGAACAGTTCAGTTTAATCAAAGGAAGAAATTACGGTGGTGTCATCAGAGTGGAAAAGAGGAGGAAAAGACAAGGAATTAAACTGTTGGAGAGCATATTTACTGTATATACGTAGAATACCTCAAATGAGGATAGTCATTCAAAAATATATAGACAACGTTCTTCTCAAAGACTGGGATCGACACATAAAATGAAAGAACTAAATAATCTCAAGAGAGCATTACGCCACGCCACGCAGAATATTGTATCAACACAGAGTAGCACAACACAAGACAAACCAGTTGGCCAAAGCAACACACAACGATTGAGCTACTCCTACGGTTGAGTCTGGATGACACGTCCGGCTCTTTTGCTTGTGCCTTTGCTCAGATACACAGAGAAAGTAAACTGTTATCGTTCCCAGTGTATCAAAGGGGACTGTGTTTGCTGCTTTGAGGTGGAGCATGCTTAAAGCATTTTGTTTTACTAGTTATTTGTTTTATATAGACCGTTGCATGGATATCTATATATGTATAACACGCACAAATATATTGATATATGTTTGCGGAATAACCTTGGAGAAGGGTTATTATTTTTCATAATAATTCACAGTATCATAGTGTGTATGTATGTATATGTGTTACTCAGTTACTTGTTCGTCAAGGGGAATCCACGCAATGCGAGCTAAGCTCATTATTATCGCGCCTCCTTAACTGGGAATGTATTGCGTGAAATGCATGTTAAGTGTTTTATGTACTGTTGGAATGGCTGTTGATGTGTGTGTAGTCTGTATTTAGCCAATTGGCGACATCGGAAACGAAGGCTTAGGGTGGATCTGTATGGTACCATTCTCACTATAGACGGTACCGTCTCGCCCGAAGGCTTAGGTAGCCATCAGCTTAAGTGAACCATATGATATCCATCTCGCCTTGTACCATTTTTGCCAACCCTAGATGGGACGTCACAACGTCGTCCACTTATTCCAGGTACCTATTTACAGCTAGGTGAACTGAGGCTAACACATGAAAGGAGACAAGCCCAATTTGTCTCCACCCGGCCGGGGATTGAACCCCCGACCCCTCGTGTGTGAGACGAGAGCTCTACCTACTAGGCTACGGGCTGTGTTGTGTGTGTGTGTGTGTGTGTGTGTGTGTGTGTGTGTGTGTGTGTGTGTGTGTGTGTGTGTGTGTTGCGAACGGCCAAACCAAGAACGAACCTGAGGCGATTGTCGATATACTACGGCTACAGTACGAGGGCGTCTTTAGCCACCCTCGAGGATAAAATAATTGACTCACCGACCGACTTCTTCCACAAAATATCCATGCCAAATTTAACAGACATTAAAATTACCACAAATGATATAGTAAAATGCTATAAAAATTGGTATCAATGGCAGCAGCAGGCCCTGATCAATTCCCCGCCTCACTTCTCAAGAATTGCGCAGCAGACCTTAGTGCTCCTCTACAGATTTTGTATAGGACCTCTCGCCTCTGGAAATATTCCACAACAATTAAAGTGTGCTAAAAAGGCACCAGACCACAAAGGGGGTTCGAGGGGTGAAGCAAAAAATTATAGACCTATTGCTTTAACTTCGCATGTCATCAAAATCCTCGAAAAGCTAATAGTTAAAAATATGTCCATATACCTTGAAGAAAACAACATAATAAAACAAGGACCAGCATGGGTTTCGGGAGCGCCCACTCGTGCCTCTCGCAACTGTTAGCTCACCATGACCAAATTATAGAAGGGCTAGAAAATAAAAATGCTATCGACGTGGTCTACCTTGATTTTGCAAAAGCCATTTGACAAGGTAGACCACGGCATACTCCTCCACAAGATACGAGACTCAGGAATCTCAGGAAAACTTGGGGTGTGGCTGCACTGTTTCCTCACTGACATGGAACAAGCTGTAGCGGTTGGTGGTGCAGTGTCCAAGCCATCCATCGTCACTAGTGGGGTGCCACAAGGGTCAGTTCTTGGACCTATACTTTCCCTGCTGCACATATCAGACATAAATAAACATGTCATGCATTCGTCTGTCGCCTCCTTTGCTGACAACCTCGTGTATTAAGGAAGTGTCTTCTACAACAGATGCTGATTTACTTCAGGCAGATCTCACTACAATTTACTCATGGAGCAGAGCAAAACAACATGTCCTTTAATAATAACAAATTTGAACACATGAACTACAGTGCAGACTGAAATATGAATATCCACACATACACATCAGATGATGGCTCTTGCATTGATACAAATGATTATGTAAAAGATCTTGTTATTACACTCAGTCGAGATGGTACATTTGGAATGCATATAACCAATGTGGCAAAGAAATGCTCGTAACCAAGCTGGATGGATCCTACGAACCTGCCGAACACGTGACCTTATCCCCATGCTGACGCTCTAACAAGTCACTGGTCATTCCACTGTTGGAATATTGCTGTCAGCTATGGAGCCCATGGAAGCTGGGAGAGAAGCAATTACTCGAAGCAGTTCAACGCTCATTCACCAATAAAATCTCTGCCGTCCAACACCTAGACTACTGGGGGAGGTTGGAAACTCTCAAGCTTTTCTCATTAGAAAGACACAGGGACAGATATGCCATCTTATATGTCTACAAAATATTGATTGGCATCACAACCAACAACCTTAATATAGGTTTTCACATCCATCAACGACTGGGCCGTCTCTGCCACATACAGCGGGTACACCCCAGAGCAGCCACCAGAGTTAAGACGCTCAAGGAGAACGCCTTTGCGACACGAGGACCTCTTCTCTTTAACGCCCTACCCAGATATCTGCGTGACTCAACTGAACCAAGTCTCGAGAAATTTAAAAATCAACTGGACAAATTTCTCTGGACAATACCTGATCAACCCAAACTGGCCCACTACCACCTCCGCGCCGCTATCAACAGCACCATGGACCACCTGGCGCAGAGACGGGCAGATGGAATGTACTAATGGTGGCGCATCAGCGTGACCACGGGCGGACAACACTGCTTCAACTACTACCTACAGGACCTACAGGTGTGTTTGTGTGTGTTATTATCTAACAAGGGGGTTCATATTCCGATGCTAAAACCAGAGCATTCTATTAAATCATATTTTGTTTGTGAAATGTACATGCTAGTTTCAAAGCATTCATTGCCGTTGATCGGTTTCGCAACCTGTAAACACTTGCAAAAAGGGGCTGGTACACTACTATACGATATGATAAACTTGAGACACTGAACATTGGATGTGGTAAAACATTGACTTAATTAGGAATGTCTTTAAAGGGAATGTTTCGAAAAAATTCCTCAACATGTCAGTATAGTTTTACTAAAATTGAGCATCCTTGCATTGCAGGTGATTATGCAATACAGCGCTTACTGTGCATACTAGTTATATTCATTATGATTGTGAGGCACAAATAAAAACAGTGGGGGAAGCCAGGCAAATGAAACAGGAGTTCCAGCAACTCCTTATCATGTGTCTCCCTTGGGTACTGCACTATTCGGTTGGTGCCTACAATCTCCCCATCCGAATACCCATATTAGCTGTGATTGTGTGTATTATATTAACATTATTCCAACAGTTTCATTAGGCTAAGTTATTTTGTTTTAAGATATGTGTTTGATTATTCATGAGCATTATCCATCCATATACTCAGGCCCATTCCCCACTTTTCCTTTTTTGTTCTGTGTTATACAATTGCGATAAGTAGTAAGGCTATGCCACCCTACTCTAAGACAAAAAAAAATAAAAATAAAATCTATATATATATAAACTAATCTCCCTCTACCATAACACCACTGAAATGGGTACCGCAAGAGAGATTTATCGTCAATTTATTTCTATGTGTGCTAAAGAGACAAAAGACAGGCTGCCTGTAACGAGTGTTTCCTCCAAATAGTAAAGTTTTTCCTAGCAACTTTGAAATAAATTAACTCAGGTGATCGAATAATTTGTGCAGATTATCTCGTGTTGTCAGACCTGTTTTGATGTTAAAGTTTGAGGGGAAAATCAGTCTTGTGAAAACGGTTAACACTATCTAGTGTGGCGCTGTGGGGGTTATTATGATTTGTGTGGAGTTATTATTAGGGGATTTAATTCCATTTTGTAATTTTCGAGGAATGTATTTCTAGTTTTCCCCAAGAGCATTAAAACAAAAAATATATATATCTTCTGACTCTCTTTTAAGCCAAAAAATATCCTCCAGACTTCCTTCAAACTTAATATGTAAATCTTTCGAAAAAAAAAAAATATCTAAATTGAAGGCTTGCTATCTCGCCCCCCAAAAATAATGAGGTGAACCTCTTAAAATCACCAAAGTAGTGAAGTGACACAGGGAGAAACCAAGAAGCCCCGAGTATCCTAAAGCAGCGGCCCCCCCCCCCCCTCCTAGTGAGTGCAGCATCAGCATCAGCACTAGCATCAGCATCACCATCACCAGCAGCCTCACGCATATAACTCTCCGGGACTTGGTCTGTATCAGCGTGAGCATCAGCATCAGCGTCAGCATCAATCAATCAATCAATCAAATATGTTTATTTAGCCGTAAAGTATACAATAAGTTAACAATATTATTAATACATCAGCCTCACGCATATAACTCTCCGGGATTTGGCCTGCATCAGCATCAGCATCAGCAGCCTCACGCATATAACTCTCCGGGACTTGGCCTGCATCAGCATCAGCAGACTCACGCATATAACTCTCCGGGACTTGGCCTGCATCAGCATCATCAGCAGACTCACGCATATAACTCTCCGGGACTTGGCCTGCATCAGCATCAGCAGACTCACGCATATAACTCTCCGGGACTTGGCCTGCATCAGCATCAGCAGACTCACGCATATAACTCTCCGGGATTTGGCCTGCATCAGCATCAGCATCAGCAGCCTCACGCATATAACTCTCCGGGACTTGGCCTGCATCAGCATCAGCAGACTCACGCATATAACTCTCCGGGACTTGGCCTGCATCAGCATATCAGCTACTCATATAACTCTCCGGGACTTGGCCTGCATCAGCATCAGCAGACTCGCATATAACTCTCCGGGACTTGGCCTGCATCAGCATCAGCAGACTCGCATATAACTCTCCGGGACTTGGCCTGCATCAGCATCAGCATCAGCAGCCTCACGCATATAACTCTCCGGGACTTGGCCTGCATCAGCATCAGCAGACTCACGCATATAACTCTCCGGGACTTGGCCTGCATCAGTATCAGCAGACTCACGCATATAACTCTCCGGGACTTGGCCTGCATCAGCATCAGCAGACTCACGCATATAACTCTCCGGGACTTGGCCTGCATCAGCATCAGCAGACTCACGCATATAACTCTCCGGGACTTGGCCTGCATCAGCATCAGCCGACTCACGCATATAACTCTTGACTTGGCCTGCATCACATCAGCATCAGCAGCCTCACGCATATAACTCTCCGGGACTTGGCCTGCATCAGCATCATCATCAGCAGCTCACGCATATAACGGATTGGCCTGCATCAGCATCATCAGCATGTATAACTCTGGACTTGGGCATCACAGCATCATCACGATATCTCCGACTTGCTGCCATCAGCATCAGCATCAGCATCAGCCTCACGCATATAACTCTCCGGGACTTGGCTTGCCGTGATAAGACGTGAGAAGTGTATAGCGTTAAGCTTCTGGCTGAATCAGTGTTGAGCTTATCACGGAGGCGGTGGGCGGGGGGGGGGGGGGGGGAGGAGATTTTTAACCTTTTATCTCCGACCTCGCTTTCCTGTGCTAATTCTATATCCACGAGATCGCTCTGACGGTTATGGTTCTCAGCTTCACTATCGGCCCCTGGTATGGTGTGTGGAGGGGGGGGGGGGGGGGGGGCAGGGGAGAGAGAGAGAGAGAGAGGGGTAGGGGTTAGGGAGGGAGAGAGGGAGATACATAATAAGTAGATGATCTGTGAACACATTTCTTTCGATCCCACAGAGCTGGTGAGGGCTTAATTCGAGTAAATATTAACCCTTTCAGTACCATCTTATCATAATTATATATTACCTATATTTAGACGATATTATGTAGATTAGGAAGGATCTGCGTTGCTTAAAAGGATTGGTTGATATAGTTTGAAGCTTTATTATTGCTAGAGGTCTTTCCTAATCTGAATAAAGTCGACTTATATTTGCCACAATATAATGACAAATACGACACCGGTACTGGATGGGTTAATTAATATCGTACATAACACCAACAACTCTCAAAGACATTAATGAAGGCATAGATCCTCCGGTGATTCGAACCCAGGACACTACATACAACACTATAACAAAACCGCAAATCAGGGAATATGGTTTAATAGGATTGCGAAGCAGGAGGAAGAGAGAGAGAGAGAGAGAGAGAGAGAGATAGAGAGAGAGAGAGAGGCAGACAGACAGAGACACACAGACAGACAGACAAACTGACAGACAGACAGACAGACAAAGAAGAAGAAGAGGAAAGAAAGAAAGAAAGAAGAAAGAGAGAGAAGAGAGAGAGGAGAGAGAGAGAGAGGAGAATAGAGAGAGGATAGAGAGAGAGAGAGAGAGAGAAAATCACAGGCATATGGGATGACTGAAACCTAAAGAGGAACGCACGAAAGATTAAAGGCTTGAAAGGGATGGCAGAAAAAGGTGGAAATATGGGAAGACTTGAAAGACCAAATAACTGACATAAAATCTAGATGAAAATGTGGGAAAAAATGAAGACAAAATGCAGGGGTGAACACTAATAATAAGTCTATCTATCTATCTATCTATCTATCTATCTATCTATATACTCAGGCCCAACCCCCACTTTTCCTATATTTTTTGTGTTCTATTTTTATTAATTTCACTCCCACACCAAAACACCTCCCAAATAAATTAACGAGGGCAAATATGTGATCCACCGTGACTCGAACCTGGGTTACCACATACAGATATTAAACACTCTAACCATTACACCATCAAGGATATCACCAAATATATAAAATAACAGCATATTATTTTGAAAAGGGTTGGGGGAAGAAAGAAGAAAACAAGAAAACAAACTGTATATCACATCACTATATCGTGGACATTTGACTGTAAAACTTAAAGGGTATCACACGAGAGATTTGTCCCTAAGCATGTTTTCCCTGACTTTGATCAGGGGGCCTCTGAAGCACACTTTCATGACCAAAAATAAATAAATCAATAAATCTGTCTCCTAATGATAACCAACTTCCAATCTACTTTCCAATACTAGTTCAAAATTGCGGATCTAAAGTTCACTATAAATCCTCCTGTGTGATATCCTCTTTAGTGTGATAGTATTTGTGTAACCCTTTTCAGTACCGGTGACATTGTACGCTGGCAATTATTAGACTATTTTATTAAATATAGGAAGGACCTCTAGCAATAATAAGGCTTCAGACTATCTCAACCTACCCTTTTAGCTACCACAGATAATTTTTAAGCTGCATAATATCGTCTAAACATAGCTAGAATAGAATATAACACTGGTCGCTGATACTCAAAGGGTTAAGGATAGGTTACTTTAGATTAAATATTTTTAGGATGAGATAGTTTATATTAGATTGTTAAGGATGGGTTATTTTGGGTTACATAAGATAATTTAAGGTTGGTTTAATTTTGGTTACGGTAGATTGTTTAAGGGTGGATGCTTGGTTTTACTGGTTCCCCTTCTCCCTCGTGTTTATGAGCACCAATATTATTGAGATTTTAAAATGTTTGGCCCAATACTTTGGCGATTTTACCACCTTTTGTCCCATTTCGTTGTCAATTTTAAGACCTTTCGTGCCGAGCGATAGCAAGCTTGTAATTTGAAGAGGCCGGGGAATTTTTCTACCGTAAAATGTAAACATTTATCTTGAAGGGGGGGTCTAGTGGGTGTTTTTTAAGCTTGATGGAGGTCTAGGCAAAAACAAGAAAGAGAGAGAGAGAGAGAGAGAGAGAGAGAGAGAGAGAGAGAGAGAGAGAGAGAGAGAGAGAGAGAGAGAGAGAGAGAGAGAGAGAGAAGCACAGGCATATGGGATGACTGAAACCTAAAGAGGAACGAACGAAAGATTAAAGGCTTGAAAGGGATGGCAGAAAAAGGTGGAAATATGGGAAGACTTAAAAGACCAAATGACTGACATAAAATCTAGATGAAAATGTGGAAAAAAATGAAGACAAAATGCAGGGGTGAACACTAATAATAAGTCTATCTATCTATCTATCTATCTATCTATCTATCTATATACTCAGGCCCAATCCCTACTTTTCCTATATTTTTTGTTTTCTTTGTTTATTCATTTCACTCCAACACCAAACACCTCCCAAATAAATTAATGAAAGCAAGCATGTGATCCACCGGGATTCGAACCTGGGTTACCACATACAGATTTTAAACACTCTAACTATTACACCATCAAGGATATCACCAAATATATAAAATAACAGCATATTATTTTGAAAAGGGTTGGGGGAAGAAAAAAGAAAACAAGATAACAAACTGTATATCGCATCACTATATCGTGGAAATTGGACTGTAAAACTTAAAGGGTATCACACGAGAGATTTGTCCCTAAGCATATTTTCCCTGACTTTGATCAGTGTGCCTCTGAAGCACACTTTCATGACCAAAAATAAATAAATCAATAAATCTGTCTCCTAATGATAACCAACTTCCAATCTACTTTCCAATACTAGTTCAAAATTGCGGATCTAAAGTTCACTATAAATCCTCCTGTATGATATCCTCTTTAGTGTGATAGTATTTGTGTAACCCTTTTCAGTACCGGTGACATTGTACGCTGGCAATTATTAGACTATTTTATTAAATATAGGAAGGACCTCTAGCAATAATAAGGCTTCAGACTATCTCAACCTACCCTTTTAGCTACCACAGATAATTTTTAAGCTGCATAATATCGTCTAAACATAGCTAGAATAGAATATAACACTGGTCGCTGATACTCAAAGGGTTAAGGATAGGTTACTTTAGATTAAATATTTTTAGGATGAGATAGTTTATATTAGATTGTTAAGGATGGGTTATTTTGGGTTACATAAGATAATTTAAGGTTGGTTTAATTTTGGTTACGGTAGATTGTTTAAGGGTGGATGCTTGGTTTTACTGGTTCCCCTTCTCCCTCGTGTTTATGAGCACCAATATTATTGAGATTTTAAAATGTTTGGCCCAATAGTTTGGCGATTTTACCACCTTTTGTCCCATTTCGTTGTCAATTTTAAGACCTTTCGTGCCGAGCGATAGCAAGCTTGTAATTTGAAGAGGCCGGGGAATTTCTCTACCGTAAAATGTAAAAATTTATCTTGAAGTAGGTGGTTTTTAAGCTTGATGGAGGTCTAGGCAAAAACACTAAAAATACATATAAACAATATATTAATAATAATAATAATAATAATAATATATATATATACAGTATATATATATATATATATATATATATATATATATATATATATATATATATATATATATAAGCAAATACATACGCCCATCCCCCCTTTAAAAATATTGATGGAAAGAAATACCAACATCTAAGAGGAAAGACGAGGAAGAGGAAGACGTGCGTGATGAGATGAAGAAGACGTGAGGAGGAAGAAGATGAGGCTGGCGGCCGAGGTGAGGCATGGAAGGCTATGAAGAGTTGAGAAGGAGGTACAAGGGATCTGCCTTGTGTGGGCCAATCGGCTTTCCGCAGACTCCCATTTTCTTATGTTCTTATATTCTTATGTACAGTCACTTCTACAAATTCGTGGACCCCTTATGTTTTCCTTTTTGCAATTATAGCCCTCTGGATTGACTTTCGGATGGAACTTGCTTTTTGGATAAATAGTATATATCGTTTTGTAGTTGAAGTTAGACAATTATATTCTTCGATTCGTTTCCAGAAATATACATTCATAATTATAAATATATGAGGTCCTCGAATGTTGATGAGTGACTGTACAAAGATGGAATAGTATAATTAATTAATTTCAATCCCAACACCAAACTCTTTTCAATTGAATTAATGAAAGCATGTGATCCTGCCGGGATTCGAACCTGAGTTACCACATACAGATCAATTAAATAATTTGAGCATTACACCATCAAGACAGTTAAAGGTTAAGTACATGACTACGATTTTATATCCATTTATAGAATACTGGATATCAATAAAGGGAGAGAAACACAGGGGAAAATAACAAGTATATTTATATGAATAAGTATCACCCCTTTCTTAACATTAATCATCAATTACAAGCCCCAATGTACTTGAATAAACTAATGAAAGCATATGGTCCTCCCGGAATTCGAACTCGGGATACCACACCCAGAACACAAGCATGTAAACCATTACACCACCAACAAAGCAGATATATAATTGGGTAAAACTACTACTCAATAGTTAACCCCTTCTGTATCGGCAACGTCTTTATTATATCATTCTAGCTATATTTACACAATTTTATGCAGGTTAAAAAGGATATGTGGTAGTAAAACGGGTTAAGTGAGATAGTTCGAAACCTGTTTATTGCTGGAGACTCTTCTAAAACTTAATAAAACCGTCTAATAGTAGCCATGCAGAATAACGTTAAAAGGACGGCGCAGGTACAGCAGGGGTTAAGAAGGGGACTCGAAGATGGAATAACGAGAGAAAGACACAGGTGAAAATAACAGGCATATTAGGTGAAAACCAGCAAAAATATAGTTGGTTAAAATAATACTCTGTTTCTTTTCAGCTTGCGACGAATTGAATCTGTTAGCAGCTAATATCTCGATACTTAATGGAACAATATGAAACTACTATATGTCTCTGCATCATATTAAGACCAAGTTTATAAAATTAGCACCATATTTCACAACAAAATCTTCAACATTACTGATAAATCATAATGGGAGCTTTGCTATTTACCGTCAGTTGATAAGAAACAGACTATAGGACTCAATATGTAAGGATGTACAGCCGCGAACAGGAATATCTGTACAATATTTGGAGGAACAGTTATGATACAATGACAAAGTACAATGACAAATTAATACGCCAGATACTTAGGATCATTGAGTCTCACTAACCAATGCTCACTATATCCTTTATGAGGTGTTCAAGTATGTCTATCAACGACTGTAAGTGAGCGAGCCTTTGAAAAGTAAATAAAATAAGTGAGTGATGGGGATTATGAAGTAATACGGTATAAATTCCAGATCAGAATGAAAGCGCTAACAAATAAAATTTAACTTACCACACACACACAGACACAAGCACACACACACACACACACTGTGACGCACGTGAGCTCCCCAGCGACCACGAGGGGGCGGCGGTTGACTCCCTATCCTCTTCTCCCCTCTCCTCAGGCAGTGAAATGGGCTACAGTTATCAGAGAATGTTGTTCTTTCTTTCATAGTGTTCGTGTTGTTACAGACAGTCCCGTGGTGGTCTTTACTTTCGTCTGTGACAACGGAAAGTATTTTATATCGTTAGTAGAATGTAAGATGCATTGTGGAGGGAGACAGAGAATAGCGCGAGCGTGGTGGTAATATGTGCGTGCGTAGGTATGTGTTGCCTCCCTCACTCGAGGTGTTTTCCCACTCGCGCGCTTTCCTGCGCCCTTGAATGGCTGGTGGTTCCTGGCGCCTTCTGCTGCCTGGTGACGTAGTCGTCTGTGATTGGCGGCCGCGGTCCTGGGACGGTGGTGCGGGCTCCTGTCCTTGTGTGAGTGTGTCTCCCTCAGACTTTCAGAGCTCCTCGTAGTGCTGTAACGCTAACATCCCTTTGCAATCTATCAGCCTACCTCACCCCCCTATTGCGAACTTTCTCTACCACTGCTTACCTTCTTCTCTCTGTATATCCTACTATTAATTAACTGCCCTTCCCCTTGACGTTGATTTCATATATCCGTCACTGTATTATACAGCGAGCTCTCAGAGATATTATATGTATTTAGTTAGGCATTTTGGATCAGAGGGTTATCCATTTTGGCTTGGGGAGGTTTGACATACTCATCGTGTTGCCCCAACCTTATTTTCTTGGGTGTCTGCCAGGTTAGTCGATGCTAGACTGGGGAGAGGCTATCAGGTTGCAGTTTCCTATGAGCATAGACTTCGTTGAGCCTATGCAACTGTACCGGATACCTGCGGAGGCCTAGGTCATTTTCTTGTCTGTGTACCTTAGAGCCTAGCACTGTGTTGGCGTGAGGGCGTTGGCCTAGTCCACCCAGCACTGTGCTAGCTCGTTAGCTTTTGACTTAGGAGGGTCGCCAGCAGAGAACCAGGTACACGAGACCTGGATCTCTCAAGAGAGCACCCCGTCATTTAATGTAAATAGGCGCACAGACTTGAGAACGACACTAGGCTACCGAGCAGGTGGCTCGGCCCAGGTAGCTTAGCCTACGACTCCCCTGCTAGACTTCGTCCACCTGGCAGACCCCCGATTAGGGTTTATAATCTCATTGTGTATATGTGTGCAGCATTATTGCTCCTTATGTTTATAGTAAGTCGTGATTGTTGCTGAGAGACCCAACCAGAGCAGGCTAGTGCCTGGTGGGAGAAAGCACATCTTTTTGTGGTTAGAGTTTAGACTGCCGACTGTTTTATAATTGCACCTGTGCCGGATAACACCGTATGTCCCTACACTATATATATTCCCACTGTAATAATACACAGTTCAGAATCCGATACGTACTTCTTAGTTGCATCTGACTTTTGCAGAAGATTCCGGCATGATGCTTTAGGACTTTCTTTGTTTCACTTTCTTTCAGACAGGAGTGACAGTTTACTGATTATTTAACGGAACGTTAATTATCCTTCTTCTAGTTTGCTATTAAATCGTTGCTGCGATTTAATTACACTATCTATCTTTGTCCTTGTATACTTTAATAAAGTAATCGTATGTTGTATGAGTATAGACTGCTTCAGTGATCATCAGCATATAGTGTGCACCTTTTACCGAGTCATAGGATACCTCGTTGTCCAGGCACGACTCAGGGCGGTATAGGTGTTTTGTTCTCCAGTGGTTCAGGCAGGGGTTGGAACTAGTGTTACCGTTGTTGCATTTAGCCTTATCTAGTCCAATGAAGAAGAGCCCTGTGTCTTGTAGAACCAGGATCGTAACAAATGGCGACCTTGCTTAGGATTTTGTGAACTTAAGAAATACTGTGGGAGTATAGTGGTAATTTTGTTATTGAGGAATACAGTGGACACAGATTTTTTTTGGCAAGCGGTATAACACATAAAGAGGCTTCAGATAACTTTAGGTGAATAGGTGCTTGCATAAGAGATTATAGATAATTGTTTTTTTTATAAACTTGCACACTTCTCAGTATACACCATGTCTAGCAACAGCTCAGTTAACGGGGATAATCAGACAGTACAGCCCACGGGTGTTGAGCCGCAGCAGGAATTTAATGATGGCATCAGAGTTATTAATTGTGAGGTTGATGCGAGGAAGTTTGTGGAGATACCAGTAACAGCGAGTCGGTTGGAGGGGATTGATTGCTATGGTCTGCGTTGTTTGGCCATGGTCCTGGGGCGTGTCGGCTTTGGCAGCATGTCTAAGAGTGACCTGGTGGCTTGTGTGTTGGGTGGTGGCAGTGGGTTGCAGGGTGGAGCGGGGTCTTGGGAGCCTTTATCCAAAACTCCCTTCCACTCTACTCCTATCGCGCCCCCTCGGTTACCAGACCTTGGCACGCTTCCGCAATCTGATAGTCGCTGGCAGCGTGGTTTGCCCCTGGGTGAGCCACTGGGTGGGTCTCCTATAGTTGCTCCTCCCCCTCAGGGTTGACTGCTGATATGTTGTTGCAACTGGAGTTGGCTAAGATCCAGATCCATCGTGAAGTTGAGATGGCTCAGATCCAGCGTGAAGTTGAGATGGCTAAGATTCAGGCCGAGATGGCTAAGGTTCAGGCTGAGGAGAGGACAGCATGGATGATGGACAGAGGATGCAGAGTTGCAGGTTGAAGCAACTAGGTACTATGCTGAGATGGATGTTGAGAAATCTAGGGTGGAGACAACAGGGCGGCATCTCGGTTCTGGGAATCGTGGGTCCGAGTCTTTATCGCACTTGCTTAAATTAGTCCCTGTTTTCGATTAGTCTGGTGTGACTGAGTTTTTGGCACGGTTTGAGAAGAAGTGTCGGGAGCATGAGTGGCCGGAGATTAAGTGGGCAGCCCTTGTAACATCAAAGCTTGTTGGGAAAGGTCTCAAGGCATATGACTCGCTGTCATTGGAGGACTGTACTAACTATGTGGTGTTAAAGGAGGCTGTGCTCCGGGCCTATGAGTTGCAACCAGAAACCTACAGGTTGAAATTTCGGGGCGTTGTAAAGAGAAAGGAGAGCTCTTTCCTTGAACATGCCCGGGAACTGACTGACACTATGGGGAATTGGCTCCGGTCTGAGAATGCGACAACAGTTGATCAGGTTAAGCAGTTATTTTTGTTGGAGCAGTTCTTCCGGTGCACAGGCAGTGACCTGACATTAAACCTGAAGGAAAAATGCCCTAAGACCGTAGAGGAGGCAGCTAAGCTTGCTGACCTCCGGCTTTCTTTGATTCGTGGGTGCGGGTCTGCTCATCGTAGCGAGACAGGTAACAAGGGGCGTGACACTCCACCCCCCAAAGTCAATGAAGCACAAAATAACACTGTAAAAAGTAAGAGCAATGATACCCATTATAACTACAAACACAAAACCGTCCCGTTTTCAAAAGGGCAGGGCCCTTCCCCACCACCTCAAGGGGGGAAGTCTAGTGGTGAAGTGAAATGTTTTAAATATCAGAAGGTGGGTCACTTTGCACGTACATGTCCGAGTAATATTCCTGCTAAGCCTGTGTCTTTGGTTCGCAACATGGGGGTGTCTCTGAGCTCTTCTGCGTCTGCCCGGGGTAGGTCGTCAGTTGCGGGGACACAGCCTGTGAAGAAGGGTTTGGAGGGCTCGACACCTGTCCATGACACTTTTTGCAGCCATCGAGGGTGCGGGCTTGTGAGCTGGGGGAATACTAAACATCAGGTCAAATTGTTGCGTGACACTGGGGCATCCACAGACACTTCTTAAAAATTTCACAGGCAAACCTATAAACGCGGCTCGGGTTGTTGTGGTACAGGGGATCAATGCTACCAGGTCATACCCGTTGATTAGGTTGGAGCTGGAGGTGGATGGTGTGTGTCGTGAACTTGATGTTGGGATCGTAGAGAGCTTGCCAGTTGAGGGCGTCGACCTCCTTCTGGGCAACGACTTTGAGGTGCTCACTTCGGAGGTTCCACCCTTAGTTGTTGCCGAGAGGGCGGCCGACGTTAATAGGGAGAATCGGGAGTGGGTCGAGAGGTGTCAGCTTAAACAGATGGCCTGTGCAGTCACCCGTTCTCGCGCGTCAGTTCAGTCCCAACCATTGTCTCAGTCTTCAGACCAGCGGAGGAACGGTCGGAAGGAGCAAGCTGAAGCTGGGAGTTTTGTGAGTTTTGCTCCAGCGGCTCTCCTTAGCGGCTTAGTACTTGACCCAGAGGTGAGCTCCGGAGTGGCCCTAGAACCTGTCACCCCTAGTGACATGGTTGGGCGTGATGGCACTCCGCGACTTAGTAGTTCCCAGTTGGAGGAGAGTTGTGGGAACGGGGCTATCAAACACGAGGACGGGGAAACATGTCATGTGAACCTGTTGGAGGAGTTTGTGAGGCAACCACCTGAGCAGCCTACTGTCCCTGCGTTGGTCTGCAGCGGCCAAGGTGGAGAAGGAGAGGGGGCAGTAGGGCACAGGTGGAGGAGAGAGTAGGGATTGTCATGTCTCGGCGGAGCGTGGGCGGGGGACACGAGTCTGGTGGCTGTGGAAGCGCTAGAGCACCTGCCTGAGCAGCAGTGTGCAGCGCTCCAGCACCAGCTCGGTTCATACCTCACTGGTCGTGCCGGGCCCCTGAGCCTCCACAACTCGGGCGGTGCAAGATGTTCCGCGGGCAGGTCACGTGAATGTTGAAAGACCATTAGCCTCATTTCGGTGGTTTCAAGGTGGGCGACGAGGCTTGGACATGGTTGTCAGGTCAGGGTCGACCCATGGCTGCCAAGGGTGGTGGTCAGAAGGAGCACATTGAGCAGATTGGTGAGATTGGCTGTGGAGTGGATGTGTCCGGTCGTCGCATAGCCTCCCAATGCTGCTCTAGTCGAATGCAACAGCCCTACCATAGACCGACTGTATCTGGCCACGTCGCTAAAAGTGGTGATGCTGCGCAGGCAGATGTAGTCGTAAGGAATGTGGGGGTGCGCATGTACGGTATCGGCGGGGAAGCCTTAGCAATAATGAACTATGGGGTGACTGCACAGGTGGTACTGATTGTCCCTCTCATGACCTGGCTGTTCTAGGGACGAAGGTGGAGAAGGAGGGAGACTACAGGTTAGAAGCTGCGGTCTCGGCGGGGTTGTGGGAGGGCACTAGGCATGTTGTTCTGCGAGATAAGCTGTTTACTAGGCTTTGGTAGTGCATCCGCATGTTTGTTGCTTCTCCAGGCCTGATGTACGGGGGTAGAATCCGACATGGAGGCTGGAGACAGTGCGAGGCTCAGTTTAATTCCCTACCGTATAAATCCTGCTAAAAAGCGTGTCGTGAAAACAGAGCTAGACAACATGTGGAAAAAGGGTCTGAGGGATAAAGGATATTGTGAGTGGTCGTTGCCAGTGAGTTTGCAACCTGAGTTGAGTGGCAAGATCAGTGTGTGTGCATTATCCCTGACAGACACCTATCCATTGCCCAAGGGTCTGAGGGATAAGGAATGTCGTTAGTAGAATGTAAGATGCATTGTGGAGGGAGAGAGAGAATAGCGCAAGCATGGTGGTAATATGTGCGTGCGTAGGTATGTGTTGCCTCCCTCACTCGAGGTGTTTTTCCGCTCGCGCGCTTTCCTGCGCCCTTGATTGTCTGGTGGTTCCTGGCGCCTTCTGCAGCCCTGCTGCCTGGTGACGTAGTCGTCTGTGATTGGCGGCCGCGGTCCTGGGATGGTGGTGCGGGCTCCTGTCCTTGTGTCTCCCTCAGAGCTCCTCGTAGTGCTGTAACGCTAACATCCCTTTGCAATCTATCAGCCCACCTCACCCCCCTATTGCGAACTTTCTCTACCACTGCTTACCTTCTTCTCTCTGTATATCCTACTATTAATTAACTGCCCTTCCCCTTGACGTTGATTTCATATATCCGTCACTGTATTATACAGCGAGCTCTCAGAGATATTATATGTATTTAGTTAGGCATTTTGGATCAGAGGGTTATCCATTTTGGCTTGGGGAGGTTTGACATACTCATCGTGTTGCCCCAACCTTATTTTCTTGGGTGTCTGCCAGGTTAGTCGATGCTAGACTGGGGAGAGGCTATCAGGTTGCAGTTTCCTATGAGCATAGACTTCGTTGAGCCTATGCAACTGTACCGGATACCTGCGGAGGCCTAGGTCATTTTCTTGTCTGTGTACCTTAGAGCCTAGCACTGTGTTGGCGTGAGGGCGTTGGCCTAGTCCACCCAGCACTGTGCTAGCTCGTTAGCTTTTGACTTAGGAGGGTCGCCAGGAGAGAACCAGGTACACGAGACCTGGATCTCTCAAGAGAGCACCCCGTCATATAATGTAAATAGGCGCACAGACTTAAGAACGACACTAGGCTACCGAGCAGGTGGCTCGGCCCAGGTAGCTTAGCCTACGACTCCCCTGCTAGACTTCGTCCACCTGGCAGACCCCCGATTAGGGTTTATAATCTCATTGTGTATATGTGTGCAGCATTATTGCTCCTTATGTTTATAGTAAGTTGTGATTGTTGCTGAGAGACCCAACCAGAGCAGGCTAGTGCCTTGTGGGAGAAAGCACATCTTTTGTGGTTAGAGTTTAGACTGCCGACTGTTTTATAATTACACCTGTGCCTGATAACACCGTATGTCCCTACACTATATATGTTCCCACAGTAATAATACACAGTTCAGAATCCGATGCGTACTTCTTAGTTGCATCTGACTTTTGCAGAAGATTCCGGCATGATGCTTTAGGACTTTCTTTGTTTCACTTTCTTTCAGACAGGAGTGACAGTATACTGATTATTTAACGTAACGTTAATTATCCTTCTTCTAGTTTGCTATTAAATCGTTGCTGCGATTTAATTACACTATCTATCTTTGTCCTTGTATACTTTAATAAAGTAATCGTATGTTGTATGAGTATAGGCTGCTTCAGTGATCATCAGCCTATAGTGTGCACCTTTTACCGAGTCATAGGATACCTCGTTGTCCAGGCACGACTCAGGACGGTATAGGTGTTTGTTCTCCAGTGGTTCAGGCAGGGGTTGGAACTAGTGTTACCGTTGTTGCATTTAGCCTTATCTAGTCCAATGAAGAAGAGCCCTGTGTCTTGTAGAACCTGGATCGTAACAACACACACACACAACGCACACACACCCAAGCACACACACACACACACAGCCACAGTGGCCGAGCGCACTGAGTCCCTGTACTCTAGTCACTTGGCTCAGGCATCTCAGGTTCGAATCCAACTACCTGTGGGAAAGTTTTTTGTCAAATAATTTTAGTGGAGGTTATGTGTGGATGCGCCACTGAGTTGTTGTTGCTGTTCCCCAAGCTGCCGGCCGAACAGGCCCAAGGCCCCGAGCAAGGCCAAGGCCATAACCGAGCGCCCCAACAGAACTCTCCCTGCCGACAACAATAAAGCCTGGGTGACCGAAGCCACTCCATGGCGGGGAGCTGATTAGGGTGCGGAAACGTCCGGGAAACCAAAGCCCCACCCAGGGCCCTGTGCCCCTCAGCAAATTATGAAGAGAAGTTGAGGGTCACAGAAAAAATGTGACGCTTTGGCTTCCAATCTTGGTAGATTGGGAGGTCAATCCACGGAAAAGTCGCCGTCACTTGAGATCTAGAAAATATATAAGTTAAAGGAAAAGTTAGAGTAAGCTATGGGTATGGCAGAGATCGCTCAGTTCTCACTCTGATAGACCAGCCCATCACCATAACCTCTGAGTTCCGCCTGGTTACCTGCCCACATCCTACACCCTCTAGAGGTGTGAGGTGTGTACGTGTAAGCGTCTTTGATGGTGGACTACTTAACATTCTTAGGTTAAGGGGGGATGGCCTGTTTTTCTGACCCCTTCTCCCTCGTGTTTAACCTCATTAATTTTGATATTTTTTAGACGTTCGTCCCATTAGTTTGGCGATTTTACAACTTTTTGTTCCATTTCCTAGTGGATGTTATGATCTGTCGTGCCATTTAGGTGTCGATTTGTGCATAATTTATCAAATTTTCAGCTGTAAATAACTGTTTATGATTGCAGGTTTTTGTTTTATCTTGATCAAAATACTAGATTAATTGCACTGTTAATCGTCTAACTATGAAATGTTCTAAAGCAAGAATATCTCACTTATAATTCCTTTCACACGAAGACATAGATTTGAAGTTAGTGAAGAAAATAGGACACAATACTGTATGTTTGCGATAAAATCCTATAATTATACAGTATTACCGAAGAGGACGTATATACTGTGTGTAATATATATAATATATATCTATATATATATAATATATATATATATATATATATATATTTATATATACAACGTAAAATAACAACGTTGTATACCGAAATGGAACATAAAGTCAAAGGGGCAGGAGAGGGCATAGAGAGGGAGGTGGGAAAAGGTAAATATATAATATTATCAGCATGCAAACTTACAATGCAGTAGGACAGGTCTGGATGGAGGCAAATGTTTCGTTCCAACAATGTTCGATCGAGAGCTAACATTTGTTTTATTTTTTTGTATTTTTGTTTGCGCCCAACATTCCACCTCTTATTTGTATTTACAGCTAATAGCAGACCAAAGCTGGGCTGCATTAATACTGAATTCTTACAAACCTTCAATTTGGAACCTACCAACCAGTATCAACCCGCGAAAATATTGCCAAAGAAAAGGGTTACTTCGCTCCTGAAGTACGTAAAATGAAGAGAAGTGCGAGGCAAGGCGACAAGGTGAAAGAAACGAGGGTTAAGGGAAAGAGAAACGAAGAGATGTGAAGATAAATGGAGAGAAATGAAGATAAATAGAGAGAAACGAAGAAAAAAAATGAAGGTTAAATGAAGAGAAGTGCTAGGCTAGACGAAATGAACGAAATGAGAGTGTAAGGGAAAGAGAAATGAAGAGATGTGAAGAGAAATGAAGATAGGTAAAGAAAATGAAGATAAATGGAGAGAAACGAAGGTAAAATGAAGATAAATTAAGATAGGTAGAGATAAATAAATATGTGAAGAGAAATAAAGAGAGGTGAAGAAAAGTGAAGATATGTGAAGATAAATGAAGATATGTGAAGATAAATGAAGATATGTGAAGATAAATGAAGATATGTGAAGAAAAGTGAAGATATGTGAAGATAAATGAAAAGAGGTAAAGACAAATTAAAGATATGTGAAGATAAATGAAGATATGTGAAGAGAAATGAAGATATGTGAAGATAAATGAAGATATGTGAGATAAATGAAGATATGTGAAGATAAATGAAGATATGTGAAGATAAATGAAGATATGTGAAGATAAATGAAGATATGTGAAGATAAATGAAGATATGTGAAGATAAATGAAGATATGTAAAGATAAATTAAGAGAGGTGAAGAAAATGAAGATATGTGAAGAGAAATGAAGATATGTGAAGATAAATGAAGATATGTGAAGAGAAATGAAGAGAACTGAAGATAAATGGAGAAAAACCAAGAGAAACGAAGGTAAAACGAAGAGAAGTGCGGGGCAAGGCGACAAGGCAAAATTAACGAGGGTTTAAGGGGGTAGTACTCGCTTTTTATGGACCCCCTTCTCCCTCATGCTTAGCATATAAGTTTAGAGGTTTTAAGACGTTCGTTCCGTTAGTTTGGCGATTTTGAGACCTTTCGCCCAATTACTTTGTCAATATAAAGACCTTTCGTGCCATTTAGGTGTCGATTATTTCCTGGCGAGTGATACCGAGCCTGCAATTTTAGGAGGAACCGGCCTTCGGCCGTGACATTATTCTACCGAAAAATGTACAAAATTATCTTGAAGGGGGGTCTAGTGGGTGTTATTTTGATGGAGGTCTAGGGAGAAACTTATGATGAATAATAGACCAAACCCGGCCAGTCTGAAGAGAGGCGAGGAAAAATGGAGGCTCAGTGAATGGGACTTCCAAATAAACGAGATGCAGCCTCTAAGAAAGAACAGGTGAATCTAAGAGAGAGAGAGAGAGAGAGAGAGAGGAGAGAGAGAGAGAGAGAGAGAGAGAGAGAGAGAGAGAGAGGAGAGAGAGAGAGAGAGAGAGAGAAAGAGAGAGAAGAAAGAAGAGGAGATGAGAGAGAGAGAGAGAGGAGAGAGAGAGAGAGAGAGAGAGAGAGACAGAGATTTACATATTGGACATGGATTTACATAAATACATGGCCACACAGACCTTACGATCCAAACGAAGTTGTCAGGACTTAATTCTAGTAGAGAAAGAGAGAGAGAAATTTACATATTTACATATATTTAAATGAATACACTGGCCACGCAGACCATACGGTCCAAAACGAGGTGGTCAGGACTTAATTCTAGTAGAGAGAGAGAGATAGAGAGAGAGTGAGAGAGAGAGAGAGAGAGAGAGAGAGAGATTTACATATTTACATATATTTACCTAAATACACTGGCCACGCAGACCTTACGATCCAAACGAGGTGGTCAGGACTTAATTCTAGTAGAGAGAGAGAGAGAGAGCGAGAGAGAGTGATTCAACAGCGGCACGTGAAGAACCCAGAAAGAATGGTGCCAAGATTCACAAAGCTAACTTCAAAGTTAACCCCTTTTGTACCGGGACCCTCCTTTTAACTTTAATCTAGCTACTGTTAGACGATTTTATTCAGATAAAAAAGGGTCTCAAGCGATCAACAGACTTCGAACTATATATCTCACTTAACCCTTTTATTTCCACAGATGCTTCTTAAACTGCACAAAATCGCCTAAATATAGCTAATATATAATTAAGAAGACGTCACCGGTACAGAAGGGGTTAAGGCGACGTCAAGGCTATTTGATGCCTTGGGGTATATTATGATATATGTATAATTATATATTATAATCCATTAGTTGTGAGTGCTTTGATGTGTGTTCTCATATGTAGACAAAGCAACACATAAATAATGAATAATTATAAAGGGGGGATGGTTCACTTGTTTGTCGATTTTTGTCTGTAGTTATTATGTTGTGGGTCTGTAGTTATTATTTTTGTCTGTAGTTATTATTTTTGTCTGTAGTTATTATTTTTGTCTGTAGTTATTATTTTTGTCTGTAGTTATTATTTTTGTCTGTAGTTATTATTTTGTCTGTAGTTATTATTTTTGTCTGTAGTTATTATTTGTGTCTGTAGTTATTATTATTTTTGTCTGTAGTTATTATTTTTGTCTGTAGTTATTATTTGTGTCTGTAGTTATTATTTGTGTCTGTAGTTGTTATTTTTGTCTGTAGTTATTATTTTTGTCTGTAGTTGTTATTTTTGTCTGTAGTTATTATTTTTGTCTGTAGTTATATTTTGTCTGTAGTTATTATGTTTCTAGTTTCCTCCCTAGACCGACAGCAAACGTATAAATCAACCCCAGGATCCCCCATTCAAGATTTTGTTTTAAATTTGTCGGTGAGAAATTGTCCCGGTTGAAGGCGATTACTCTTAAAATTACAGGCTCGCTATCGCTCTCCAGGAAAACATCGACACCTAAATGACACGAAAGGGCTGAATATTGACAAATAAATGGGGCGTAAAGTCTTAAAATTATCATACTTATGGGCCAAACGTCATACAACTTAAAAATAACAATGGGGCTAAACACGAGGGAGAGGGGGTGCCAGAAAAATCGGTCCATCTCCACTTAACCCTTCTGTACCAGCGACGTCTTTTTAAATTTTAAGTCTAGCTATAATTAGATGGTTTTGTGCAGCTTAAGATGGATCTGTGGTAGTAATAGGGGTTCAGGGAGTAGACCTGCGGTTGTTCTCTCCTTTTCTCTTTTTGCATGGCTTGTATCCATTCGGCACTATTCAGGCTACTGTTTTAAAACGTTAATCCACATCCAGCTGTCTATTTCTTACTGGCGAGCGATAGCGAAGCCAGCATTGTATGGAAAAATAATTGCTTCGCCGGAGAAATTTCTCTATCGAAAAATGTACAGATTTAGCCTGCTGTCAAACATTAGTTTTAAATATATGGGGACTCCCTACAGCTCGCCAGGGATTAAATCGACATCTAGATGGAGATAAAAGTCTTAAATCAGTAGGCTGAATGGTGTCAATTGGATACAACCCAGAGAAAGAGGGAGAAAGCGAGAACAAAAATCGAGGTGGGCCCCCTTAAAGAAATACAAAGCAGGAACAAGACTAGATAGCCAACATCAACTAGCCTAGATAGATAGCCCATAGCAAGAATAGATAAATGCAAGAGATAATGATTATAGAGTAGTAAATGTTGATGGCAAAATAATCTCTCTCTCTATCTGTTTACCAATCTATCTATGAATAAATTTATCTAAGTCTCTCTTGCTCTCTCTCTCTCTCTCTATATATATATATATATATATATATATATATATATATATATATATATATATATATATTATATATATCCAATTGAGTCTTCAAAACTCTGAAGCATTTTCTGAAGCATGTGGTACATAATTCAGCATTCTATTTGCTTCGATATAATGGGTGCGTATAGACAGTTTGGCTCGCGACAAGACCACTATAGGTAGCGCCAGCAAACTTGACAATAATCTTGACCCCTTAACTTCTTATAACTCGAAAAGAATGAAAGCTATTGGGCTGACGTTTCTACCATTTTGGAAGAGTCCACCAGGAAATAGGTGTGGAAATTTACAGCCAGTTTGCTCCAGGTCGTTTTGAGTTACAGATAGGTCAGGGATCAACATTATTGTCATGTTCGTTGGCGCTACCTATAGTGGAAGTAAAATAGATGGATGAATGTACCTCCACCAGATATATTATACACAGAGGAGGAGGAAATAGATGGAGGAGGTGAGGTGGACCGACAAGAGGAAAGTTTGCAGCCATCCCCGAGCAAAATTTAAGGGGGCCCACCTCGTTTTCTTTTCTCTTTCTCTCCCTCTCTGTTTGGCCCCATTCAGCCTACTGTTTTAAGACGTTTACCCCCCATCCAGGTGTCAATATTATATATATGTATATATACATATATACATATATATACATATATATATGTATATATATACTATAAACTGTATCTATAGATATATAATTATATATATGTATATATATATATATATATATATATAATATATATATATATATATATATAGATATATATATATAAATATATACCGGATATATATATATATATATATATATATATATATATATATATATATATATATTTCTTTTTTTTAACAGCAAGCTAAATTTATAAATCTTTTGATAGAAAAATGTCTCCGGCGACGCCTGATTTCTCTATACAATGCTGGGTCGCTTTCGCTCGCCACGAAGAAATCGACATATAGATGGGGATACACGTTTTTAAAACAGTTGGCTGAATGGGGCTAAATGGATACAAGCCAGCCAAAGAGTGAAAAGGAGAGAAAGATAAAAACACATGTGACCCCCCTTAACCCCCCGACAAATTGAAAGCTCTGACTAAACCCTGGAAATGTGTCGTCCTCTAATAACAAATAATCTGTGGGCTTTTGTCTAGAATGTACATACGCACCTGAGTTCCAAACCTGGCGCGGTTCAGATGGGTCAACTTTTGCTATGCATATTTTGTTCACAGACGACCGGGCAACTCAACCAGTAAACCATTTCAACCAGTAGCTTTCAGCCAATATTGTCAAGTTAAATTTGGCTAGCTTAAGGAGAGGCAGACCGCTTTTCTAGACCCCCTTCTCCCTAATGTTCAGCCCCACTAGTTTTGAGATTATAAGGCGTTCGGCCCATTAGTTTGGCGATTTAAACACTTTTCGCCCCATTTCGTTGTCACGTTAAGACTTTTCCTGCCATTTAGGTGTCGTTTATTTCCTTGCGAGCGATAGCGAGCCTGCAATTTTAACAGGAATCGGCCTTCGGCCGGGAATTTTTTTCTACCGAAAAATTTACCAATTGATCTCGAAGGGGGGTCTAGAGGGCGTTTTTCTAAGTTTGATGGAGGTCTAGAGAGGAAACCAAATTGATATATGTCAATATATGAATTAATAGACCTAACAAACGGCCAGTCTCCCCTTAAAGTTGGGATTTTAAATTAGTACTGGTTTGATTGATATAGGTTGATCTGGTTGACATGATCTGGTTGATCTGGTTGACAAACTTTCATAAACTTAGAGCTATGTTTAAAGAAACTGACTGGAGCTTTTTAATTAACAATAACGACATAAATACATCTTGGAAAGTTATTCGAAACCCCTTACCTAAAGCAGTGCAAGACTGCATACCATCGAAAATACGGCGTCCAGGCCATAATAATAAGCCCAAATGGTGGAAAAAAGATATTTCAAACTGTCTGCTTGCTAAAAATGTGCTAATGATAGATTAAAATCCTCACAAAATGACGAAGAACGGTTTAAATTTGTAGAGCTACGACGCAAAGCCAAAAAGTTAATTAAGCAAAGTAAAAAGACCCTAGAGTTTCATATTGCGAATCAAAGTAAAACATACCCGACAGAATTCTATAGTTATATCAGAAAGAAAAAAGTAGTTACTTCAACTGTTGGACCGTTAGTCGATGAAAATGGAGAATACAACCAAAGACAAAGTACAAATAGTAATGCCCTCAATACCTTTTTGCATCAGTTTTTACAACAGAAGACCTCAGTGATATCCCTACACCATCGCCGATTCAGATTGATAATTCAGATGTTCTAAGCAATATCACCGTTACAGAGAGAGAAGTATTGAATTGTTTAGATAAACTCAAGGTAAATAAAACGCCTGGACCTGATACAATATCGCCTAGAGTTCTAAAGGAAGCTAAGGATGAGCTCTCCAAACCACTGCCATTACTATTCAATAAATCCTTGCAGTCTGGAACTATGCCTGATCAGTGGAAGATAGCCACCGTAACACCGATATTAAAAAAAGGCAGCAAATCCCTACCCAGTAACTATCGTCCAAGTAGCTTAACCTCAGTTGTATGTAAAATGCTAGAAACGGTCATAAGAGACAGACTCGTAACTCACTTAGAGGAAAATAAATTACTTAAAGATACTCAACACGGCTTTCGTAAAAAACGTTCCTGTTTAACAAACCTCTTAGACGTCTTCCACGATATCCTCAACCTCTACGATGAGAGTAAAGCTGTAGATATTATCTTCCTTGATTTTCACAGGGCCTTTGAAAAAGTTCCCCACAAAACGTTTACTGCTAAAACTAAAAGCGCATGGAATACAAGACGGTGTGTTGAAATGGATAGAAAATTGGCTCAGCGACAGAAAGCAAAGAGTAGTCATAAACGGTAAGGCATCTAAATGGACCAATGTAAGTAGCGGGGTACCCCAGGGATCGGTACTAGGACCAATTATCTTTCTAATTTACATCAACGACATAGATGAGGGTCTCACCTGTACAATCTCAAAATTTGCTGACGATACAAAAATTGCAATAGCGTACTCTCAAAAGAACAAGTTGACGATATGCAACTCAATCTAGATAAATTGTCACATTGGGCCCAAATTTGGTAAATTAGTTTCAATGCGGATAAATGTAAAGTACTACATATCGGATACCTAAATGAGAAAGCAAACTATTCGATGAATGGCACTCAGCTTAAGAATGTAATCAGAGAAACCGATCTGGGAGTAACAATATCGAGTAACTACAACCGAGTCAACAATGTTCAGAAGTTGTTAAGAAGGCAAACAAGATAAATGGATTATTAGGCAGGTCATTTGAGCATAAATCCAAAGACGTTATCCTAACCCTTTACAATTCCTTAGTCCACCCTCTTCTGGAATACTGCGTTCAATGCTGGTGCCCTTATTACCAAAAAGACATAAACAAGCTAGAACGAGTTCAACGTAGAGTTACCAAAATGATACCTAGCCTAAAGAACAAACCATACGAAGAGCGTCTTAGAGAATTAAATCTATTTCATTTAATCCAGCGCAGATTAAGAGGTGACTTAATTCACGTGTTCAAAATCATCAAAGGCATCGACAATATGAACTGTAGTAAGTACTTCACTATCGACCAATCTAATTACACACGGGGAAACGGTTGCAAAATTATTGGTAAATCTTTTAACTCACATCAATCTAAGAATTTCTTCTTCAATCAAGTTGTCAACTTGTGGAATGGGCTTCCCCGAGACGTTATAGACTGCAGCACCGTTGATTCATTTAAACTCCGCCTAGACAAATATCTCGCATCAAACCCGCGACTGACTGCGTTTGTAAATTAATAACTTTATTTTATCCTCCCCTCAGTTACTAACCCATATTTCCCTACTAACTTCCTAGTCCTGCCACGGACATTAGTTCCAGGGCAGTTAGTTCCCTTTCCCATGGCCCTTACCCAATCTAAACCACTGTTTGGACACTTAATCCTCAGTATTTAGGAGGACAAGCAGCCTAGAAGGGTCACTAGACCTGTTGTTGCTTGATTTCCTTTGTACTCCTTTGTACATGATCAACTGGTTGAGATGTCGGGTATTATTTGGCTTAGGTTTTGTTGTACTCGAATCATTGTTGTTAAATCTGAATAATTTGATTTCCGTAATTATATAGATATAGGCTAACCATTCTATAAAAAGAAACATTAATTATGGATATGGGATTCTAGGAATGCGTTTTATATGAGACAATCGTTTGCGTAGCGTATAGTGAAAACCATTGTAATCTCTCGTTCAATGAGTTCGAGTTAACCCCTTCTGTACCGGTGATGTACTTCTCCTTATATTCTGGCAACTATTAGACAATTTTGTTCAGCTAAGGAAGGATTTATACTCAATAAAAGGCTACAGACTGTCTCAATTCATCTTTTGTGCTACCATATATCCTTCCTAAGCTTATAAAATCGTCTAAATGGAGCTGAAATCAAATGTCAAATGTCGTCAGTAAATTGGCAGATGAAGTTTAACATTGACAAATGCAAGGTATTAAAGATAGGGAAGATGCAAACAAATGTTAAATATAAACTAGCTAAGTTAGAATTAGAAAATTCAGACTACGAGAAAGATCTAGGTGTGTTTGTTAGCAATGATTTGAAGCCTAGAAAACCGTGTATAAGCGTTCGTAATAAGGCAAACAGGATTCTCGGGTTCATCTCTAGGAGTGTGAGTAACAGAACTGCTGATGTTATCTTAAAACTTTACTTGTCATTAGTGAGACCCCATATGGATTATGCTGTCCAATTTTGGTGTCCTTATTACAGAATGGACATAGATTCATTGGAGAGAATTCAGCGTAGAATGACAAATGATCCATAATATTAGAAATTTTCCGTATGAAGAAAGGTTGAAGAAATTACGTTTACATTCGTTAGAGAGACGCAGAGTTAGAGGGGATATGATAGAGGTGTTCAAGTGGGTTAGTGGGATTAACAAAGGGGACATGACAAATGTACTAAAGCTCAGTGATAGCGAAAGAACTCGTACCAATGGTTTCAAATTAGATAAATTTCGTTTCAGAAAAGATATAGGCAAATATTGGTTTGGTAACAGAGTTGTAGATGGGTGGAATAGGCTACCAAGTGATATAGTGGGATCAAGAACGATAGGGAGCTTTAAGAAAAAATTGGATAAGCAATGGACGAGAAGGGTTGGGTGTGAAGGGGGATCAGCCGGGTTGGGCCAATCAGCGCTCCTGCGTTAATCTCTAACCGGTTTGGTAAGATGATCCTCAGGGTATTAGAGTGTTGAGCCTATAATTGGGCTTTGTAATTGGGGTTGTGTGGAACAGGGATCTGCCTTGCTTAGGCCAATCGGCTTTCTGCAGACTCCCATTTTCTTATGTTCTTATGTTCTTATGTTAACAAAGTCTTCGCCGGTACAGAAGGGGTTAACTAAATACGAACACAATGAATAACGTATAAATACAAAGAAATACTGTGATTGTTAGGCCTCAGCAGCAAACCCCGGGGAGAAAATCAGACCTTCAAAGAATTCGGAATGACAAAGAAATATGAGTGTCCGCAAACACCGGGCTTAAACAGGAGAAATCAGAGGAGAGCGTTTGTTTGGTCTATTAATTAATGTATTTATATATATTTTTTAGCTTCCTACCTAGACCTCCATCAAGCTTAAAAAAACACCCCCTAGACCCCCCTTCAAGATAAATTTGTACAGTTTTCGGTAGAAAAAATTTTCCGGCCGAAGGCCGGTTCCTCTTAAAATTGCAGGCTCGCTATCGCTCGCCAGGAATCATCGATACTAAATGGCACGAAAGATTCTTAACATTGACAATGAATGGGCGAAAGGTGTTAAAATCGCCAAACTAATGGACCGAACGTCTTATAATCTCAAAACTAGTGGTGCTAAATATTAGGGAGAAGGGGGTCCAGCACAACGGTCTGCCTCCCCTTAAACAAGAGAAATCAGAGGAGAGAGCCGTTTGTTCAGAATTGATTGGTGGTTGTTGACTGAACCCATGATGAAAAGGTTCCACCTCCCTGTGTGTGTGGGCGTGGTGGGCGGGGGTGTGGGGTCGGGGCTGATGGTGAGGGTAGAGGGGTAGAAGGATAGGAGGGAGAAGGAGCGGGGGGGGGGGGGGGGGGGGCTGCAGGTGGGGATAGATAGGGGAGGGATACAAGGATAGGAGGAAGAAGAAGGGGGGGGGGGGGGGGGGGCGGGAGGTGGGGGTAGATAGGGGAGGGATACAAGGATAGGAGGAAGAACGAGCGGGGGGGGGGGGGCTGCAGGGGGGTAGATAGGGGAGGGATGCAAGGATAGGAGGAAGAACGAGCGGGGGGGGGGGGCTGCAGGGGGGGTAGATAGGGAGGGATGCAAGGATAGGAGTAGAAGGAGCGGGGGGGGGGTGGGGGGGCTGCAGGGGGGATAGATAGGGAGGGATGCAAGGATAGGATGAAGAACGAGCGGGGGGGGGGGGCTGCAGGGGGGTAGATAGGGGAGGGATGCAAGGATAGGAGAAGAACGAGCGGGGGGGGGGGGGGGGCTGCAGGGGGGATAGATAGGGGAGGGATGCAAGGATAGGAGGAAGAACGAGCGGGGGGGGGGGGGGGGGCTGCATGGGGGATAGATAGGGGAGGGAGATAGAGAACGAGCGGGGGGGGGGGCTGCAGGGGGGGGTAGATAGGAGGGATGCAAGGATAGAAAGGGCGGGGGGGGGTGGGGGGGCTGCAGGGGGGGGGGTACTAGGATTGGAGGACGAACGTTGTGGCTTTCCCGGAGAAGACATGTATTAATGTTTCTGAGCATTACATAAAGTTACAACAAATTCTATCTATGAACTTTCAGTATAGGATTAGAGTAGGAAGTCTTGTGGTTAAGGGGGTAGGTGATATGTATTTATTTATTTATTCCTATATTTATCTATTATTATCCTGGTAACAAGAATATAGTGGTGAAGATGCCATGGTACTGAAAGGGTAACTCCCTTATACACCAAGGCTCGAACCCAGGCCAGTAATGCAGGCACTCCAATACCTTACCCACTAGACAACCGAGGAGCTTAAAAGTAATGACTTCATTTGGAATCCATTCCATCCACCACCACCCACTCCGACTCGTTGGTCACGTAGCTGAGCCATACACACATACACCTTACACACAAACACTAGCAACTAAGTACTAAATTAGGATACTTGTCATCTGGGGCACAATCTCGCTTGATTTCTCTTTCTCTCCCTCTCTCTTTGGCTTGTATCCATTCGGCCCCATTCAGCCTACTGTTTTAAGACGTTTACTCCCATCCAGGTGTCAATATTTTCCTGGCGAGTGGTAGCGAGCCATTATATATATATTAGTTTTGACAGCAAGCTAAATCTGTAAATTTTTCGATAGAAAAATGTCTCCACCGATTTCTCCATACAATGATGGCTCGCTATCGCTCGCCAGGAAGTAATCGACACCTATATTGGGACAAACGACTTAACACAGTTGGCTGAATGGGGCCAAATGGATACAAGCCAGGAAAGAAGAAAAGGACAGAAAGATAAAAAAAAAGCCTCTCTGAATAAACCCAACCGGTGACTCTCCTATACAGTTCATACTCCCTTCCTTCCTGGCCCCTAGCCTCTCCATTGCCCCCACCTGCCATACACATCAGACAGAAGAGGCGTTGACTGCCCACAACTTTAATTCAACAAAGTTTAGATGGGTCTCCGGCATCCTGCGAAAAGTGAGTTTGGACTGCTGACAAATTGGAATGCTTTGTATTTAACTTGAGTTTGTATATAACCTGATTGGAGCGTTTTGTGTATAACCTAATTGGAACAATCTGTAGATAACCTGATTGTTTATATAACCTGATATGAACGTTTTGTATATAACCTGATTGGAGCGGTTTGTATAATACCTGATTTATTATATAACCTGATTTGAGCGTTTTGTATATAACCTGATTTTTGTATATAACCTGATTGGAGCACTTTGTATATAACCTGAGTTTTGTATGTAACCTGATTGGAGCGTTTTGTATATAACCTGATTTTTGTATATAACCTGATTGGAGCACTTTGTATATAACCTGAGTTTTGTATGTAACCTGATTGGAGCGTTTTGTATATAACCTGATTTTCATTATTATCTCCGCTAAAAGAAGTTTGTGGAGATTCGGGTCATTATCTGTCTGTGTCTCAATGTGTTTTTAGTTTATTTATTGCTTGTTAGTAGGATTTCTGAAAACATAATGATTGGATTTAGATGAAACCTCGGCAGTTCCTTCATGTGCTACCCAAGAAGAAACTAAAACTTTGGTTAACATTCAATGACCATCCCCCCCCCCCCCCCCCCTCCTGAATTATACCTCCCAAAATGATACTGACAAATAATTTGTCAAGATTCCTGGGACTCACTTTTAGGCATTCTGGTTAACTAAAGTCTTAGAACTTACATACAAATCAACAACAAATATGAATGAGTGACAATAGACATCCTGTAAAAAGAGAGATCGGCTATCTTTTTCTGTGGACGCTATTTTAATTATTATTATGGCATGTACAGTAGGTGGCCTTATGAAATAATACTGAAACTAAGCTCAAGGCCAAAATATTTCCAATAATATCTCTCATAAATACCAGAAACTGTATCTGAGTCATTTCAACAATTGTGTCCAGTGTTTTGACCACTGGGCATCCTCTCACATTTTACAGCAAGTGACATCTACAAACTTCACTCTAGTAGATCCTGAATCTGAATAAGACTGTAGTTATTAAAACTTAACACATCGACTATATATAAAAAAATTATATATATATATATAATATATATAGATATATATATATATATTATATATATATAGATATATTAAAACTCGCAGGAAGAAACTACTAATAATTTTTATCAAACGTATTTGTGGTTTAGTCACCACACACACACACACACGTATATATATATATATATATATATATAATATATATATATATGATTTTTGTCCTCCTAGGATTGGAACCTGCCACATTTAACAGGTAACGTGAGGTCCATTACAGTGGTAAGTCTTCCCCCTAGTTGGGTATGACCCGGAGGCCGCCTAAGTCAAATTGAGAGGGGAGATTCTATCATCCTCTTGCCTCTTGCCTCCCTCACCAGGCCCCTGATTGATTGCTGTTTGGCCACAGGTTTTCCCTTGCTCTCTCACTCTCACGTACTCTGTCTCTCTATATCTCTCTCTCACTCACTTTCTCACTCTCACTCTCTCTCTCTACTAGAATTAAGTTCTGATCTCGTTTGGATCGCAAGGTCTGTGTGGCCAGTGTATCTATGTAAATTTCTCTCACACACACAACACTCTCTCTCTCTCTCTTCATCCCTCATTGTCTTTTCTCTCTCTCTCTCTCTCTGTCTCTCTCTCTCTCTCTCTCTTGAATAGCAGATGCCATTCAATGCTGACTAAATGCCAGGTCTAACAATAGGTAATACACACACAATTTAATATGAATACAAGACGAAAGGCCAGCCAATAAAAAGAAGTGCATTAGTTAAAGACTTTGGATTCTAATATCTAAACACTTAGAGACCTCAGATAAATGTGCAGCAGCTGCGAACAAGGCCAATGGAACATTGGAATAAATTAAAAGAAATGTTACTTATAACAATGAGAACATTTTAATATCGTTATTCAAAAGCATAGTGAGGCCCAATGTTAAATATGGCGTGCAATTTTGGTCTACTTATCTGAACAAGGATATTGAGAAACTCGAACCAGTGCAGCGTATAGCGACACAGGGGAGGTTGTGGCAGAGTTTCTTGCCACTGGACTGGTAATCCAATGGACCCGGGTTCGAATCCCAATATGTCAATGGGAAGATATTATTGGGATGGAATTTGTGCTGTACCTAGTTCCAGTGCATTACCACAGCACACCGAAATGCCAACAAAATACCCTCATTGTTTCCTGATTAAATAACATTGCATGAATATTCCCATATTCAAAACATGTTACAGGGGGGGCAATGCCTAGTGAGTAAATTGCTCAATAGGTGGCGTTCTGAGAGTGAGGGTCCGAGTGTGGAGTTGAGACTGTGAAGCGCAGAGGAGGAGCGGCTTCAGAAGATGGGGTTGGTTCGAGCCGAGGTGCTTCGCATGTCTCACTCCTTAGACTGGAACAAGACCTCACGGGCCTCACCGTGTTCAGCGGTGTAGTGTAAAGGCTCTTATACCTATGCCCGAGAGGGAGTAGTTGGAATACAGAAAAAAAAAAAAAAAAAAAAAATTGATACCCTCACCGAGCATTAAATCATGAAAGAATAATCACACAAATTGTTTTCTCTCTAGAAAAGAAGATTGCGAGATCAATTAATTGAGCGTTTCAAGATATTAAAGGGCTTTGACCAAATTGATGTAGATTAACTTCAAATTCAATAATAATTCATCAACTCGGGAAAATGGAATTAAATTAATAACCAGGAGGGTGAATCTCAATGTCACAAAGCACTTCTTCCCTACAGTGTGGTCAACGAGTAGAACAAACTGCTTAGAAAGTGGTTCAATGTAATAAAATTGACACATTCAAAAGATAAATCTAAACATCCATTTCAAGAGGCTGGAGTAATATAGGCAAAAACAAG
>CM064498.1:58945095-58976369 GCA_032716605.1 Paralithodes platypus | reverse complement strand
GGATGACAAAGGAGAGTGCCGTGTACACAACGGGTGGGAGAGTATGCGGTGATGAGCCAATCGTCCAAGTAAAACAGGATAGGAATCCAGAGAGACCCCCCACGGCGAAGGGGAAGTCAGAGCCTGTTTGACGAGTTGTTGTAAAGGAATCTCGGTGCGATGTTGAGACCGAAGGGAAGCCTGTCGAACGTGGAAACACCCTTTCAGTGCAGCTGGAGCGCCAGGTAACCCTGGAAACCGAGGAGCTATCGGAACCATGCCAGTAAGCGTCCTTGAGATCCAGGGAAACCACCCAGCAACCCGGGACGTGAGCGCAAAACCGCACCTGACTGATGGTAAGCAGCCGAAAGTGGTCGTTCACGATGTGCAGATTGAGGGCACGATCAGGCCCCTCGACCAACGGTCTCATCCCATCGGCAGTCCTTCTTGGGGACTAGCCAAAAACATGAGAGAGGAAGACTACGCTGGTGAGGGCGAGACTTCCCTAATTATCCCCTCCTTGGGGTGGCATGGGCCAGAATAACGACTTGGCCACGTCGCGAGACACAGAACCGATGTTTGGGAGGCAATTCTGAGTGGGATGGCCTTGACTGCCACCTCTCTAGGACAGACCCCACCTTAATACCGAACGCGCCCACGATCGGCGTAGGCCCATTGCCGATAGTAGGGGGCAACAAAAATCTGGGTAGGGGCGCCTTGAGTGATGGCGACCACCGTTTCGGCGACACCCCCCCCCCCCCCCGCGGGCAGTCGGGAGAAAAGGGAGAGAGGATAGTCCTGGAGGCACTAGGCGTTTTTGGTGCGCCCCGCGGCAGTTGTACCCACGGGCCCACTTGCCGCACCTTGACCCCTGACCGCCTCGGTTTAGTCCCTCCCCTATATGGCGACTGCCCCCTCTGAAAACTGGCGCCGACCAGCCTGCGTCGGGCGCCTATCCTCCTTGCCTTCTGGTAGCCTCACCGAGAAGAGGCCTCAATAGCGATGGTGCTGAGAAGGGCGAGGTGGTGAGCGACGGTTCATACAGGACCGGCGCGTTGAGGACTTCAACCACCTGAAACGCTTCCCAGCAGAGGATCCACGCCAAGCCTGGCGGTTCTTGACGAGCCGGCCTTCCCACCCCGTACTAAGGGAGTGAAGCGGCTGAGGAGCGCCGTGACACCCCAGGTGGACGGGGTGCGAAGCGCCCCGCAGCAGCAAAGAGGTATGCGTCCCTGCCCCGCCCGCGTCAGAGAAGAGCCCCTCTGTAGCGAGCGTCTCGACAGCAGCAGCTTCCGTTTCGAACCTCCAGGCGGCGCCCTTCCTTACAGAAGGCCACACCTCGGAGACTGCCGACAACGCGCAGCCTCATGGATGGCACACACAGAAGGTCCCCGGACCGAGCCTGCAGGTGTGACTCGCCGCAAGTGTTGCTGCCCCCATTCCTGATCTCACCAAACTGGTTGTGCCTCTATCAGACGCAGGTGAAAGCCGAGCCAGCTGTAGCTGCCAGCAGGAGAAGGTGGGCGCGCAGGCGAGCAGTGCGCTGTCGGAGCTGGTGATCAACGCTCCAGGGCACTCTATATCGGGTGGCGTGAAACAGGGGCTGAGGCATTTCAACAAACGCCAACTTAGTGCGCATTGAAGCCATGCCCAGTCCCTATGGGTCCTACCCCGGACGAAGATCGTGGACTAGGCTCGACCAAACAAACGATGAGTCGTGCTGTGGAAGCGGGGAAGAACCCTCCGACGACCGGAAAGAAAGCCCTAAGTCCAAGCCTTCAGGCCAGGCCACAAATCCCAGGGACCCTCCCTCGAGGATGAGGCGCTGAACCATGAGGTTAGCCTCTACGTCCCGAGCATTCCCCACCAAGGGAAGGCCCGCGATGGCTGACATAGCGGGCGCATCGACATTGTTGTCGTGTCGAGCAAGGTCCGCCCATAACTTAGGCGACCCAGGGGGCGACACGTGAGGACGGTACGTAAAAACATGTAGATCCGTCCTCCCAGGGTGAGCCCTGATGTCGACCTCAGGGACTAGACCGTCCGGAGTCAAAGCCCAAATTGACCCTTGACGTTAACCTGCACCTGCCAGCTCTCCAAAACAGGGCGCTCCCCCGGTGCCTGGGCAGAAGCCCTTTCCGGGTGTGAAGCTGTCACGTTCCGCCACGACGACGGCTCTCCATAAAGAGAAGGAAAGCGACGTTTCGGAATCTTGTATTTTCCCAAGGACGGAACGGTGACAGGCAGCCCAACCATCCCGAACCCACTCCCTGGTAGCATGACAAAAGAAGGAGATGCAGCCGGGGAGGGAATGGGAGGGGCGACAACAGGAGCAACAGGCACAGAGAGAGCAGATCAGTTGGCAGGTGGTGCGCAAATGGCGGAAGAGGATTCACAAGAGGAATCACAGGAGGAATGGGAGTAGGACGCTCCAAGCCTCCCGCCATCAGTGCAAGCATCTCGTGTAGGGAGGCAAACCGTGCAGCGTTAGGCCTCCTCAGCCCTAACCTGGGCGTCCTGGATGGCCCGAATAGGAAGGACCCATCCCGGGTCTTCGGTCGGTTATGAGGAAGATGAAGAGATGGTCCGGCGACGTTTCCTACGGTTTGGGCGACCGCGAGGCGACGGAGTATAGTAGAATGACGCCCGTGGCGAGTCCTCAACCACGACGTCATCGTACTCTTCATCGCTCCCGCCACTCAGTTCCACGAGGTCACAGGCAGCCCCTCCTACCAGACCCGAAAACCGCCACATTGGCGCCTTGCACTGCCAGAGGTACGGGTCCACTTTTCCGAGCAGGAGAAGGCTGGCCACACGGAATGTCAGACCCGACAAAACCAGGAGAATCCGGTAGACCATTGCGGACAAGAAGAGGGGAGGCCAGAGCAAACAGAGCCCCCGCCTTCTTAGGTGGTGGAGTAGGCGGTAACGGTGGTAGCAGAGCCAATGGCAACGATGGCGGAGGACCCGACGCTAGATGTCCGGCGGCCTGCGACGCCTCAATCTCCATGAGCAGCTCATGGGTGGTATGACGACCAGGGGAGAAGGCCGAAACACCAGCAGGAACACGGACCGGGGGAAGCATCGTCATCTTAGGGCGAAGAGTCGTCGAGCCCAGAGACGTGTGGTCGGAAGCTGCAGGGCGGCGGGACGTCGAAGACTTCCGGCGACGTGGAGAAGCTGAGTGGTGCTGCTTCGACCCCGCTGTGTCCGCCGATAACGGAGACACACCAGACTGAGGGACCTGCGAAGCGGTGATCACTGGGCGCGGAGACTCCAGAGGAAGGTTCAGCAAGGCGCGAACCCCTTCGTCTATGAAGCGGGGGACCCGGTGTAAATGGTCCTTAACATACCGAGCCACGCCCGACCATGCAGCGGTGAGGTTGACCCGTGCCGTCTCAGCATCCGGTGAAGTAGGGCGAGACTCAATCGTCATAATGTTGACGAGACACGGGCCACACCGTCTGGGGGTGAAGCCATCACGGCAGTAGCACGCAGCATGGGTGGGGCACTCAGTATGCCCAGCTCCCATAGCCGGACGGGCACACCCATGGCGCGCGCAGTCAGGGAGCGACATCCGCACTGTAAGCGAAGGGAGAAATGAAAGATGTCCCAGACGAAGCACAGAGAAAGAATATGCATAAATGGAAGGAAGGTATGACAGTATGCGCAAAAAACACACAACAGATTCCATGCATTATGATAGGTACATAAATGTAATAACCCCCCCCCCCACCCCCCATGTGGAGAAGGACGGAGACGGACCCCCCCATGTGGGAGGGCCAAGCATACATCATAAGCAGCAACAGTCCGAAGAACCCCAAAAACCCAGGTCAGAAAAGACCAAGGTGCAGGTTCAAACACCCTGAAATAAAGCATGACAGCCATATAAGAACCGAAAAGGGTACCTGAGGGTGAAGGGACCGAAGAGGAGATGGCAGGCCAAGGGACCCAGCAGTGCAGAGCGGGAACACAGCCTGACGTAAAGGAGAAGGTTATTAGACACAGGAACCGACAAGCCCCAAGTACAAACAAGGCAATATTGGCCAAAAAATAGTGCCAGTGCCGAGAGGGCAAGTCCGCTCTAGAGCGGGAAAGTCCGCTCCAGAGCGGAGCAGACAGACCCGCTCCAGAGCGGACTACACCCTCCCGCTCCAGAGCGGGGCATGCATGCATGACAATGGCAGTCTAGGCAAAGGAGAAAGGCATGCGCACAGCGAACAAGAGAGCCAGGGCATCAGAAGGCAAGGCCTCGTAGCGGAACAATCGTAGAGTAGAACCAGGTGAAAACAGGAGGGCTAGGGCAGCAGGAGTGAAGGCCTAGGACCGACCAGCAGCGGGACTGGCGTCCGCTCCAGAGCGGAAACAGGTGGAGGAGAGACCCAGTGTAGAAGCCAAAGTGAAGAAGGAGCCCAAGGAGGCCCTGTACAGAGCGGAATAGACATCGCTGCAGAGCGGAGATGTCCGCTCCAGAGCGGATTTGTCCGCCCTCGAGCGGAAAGGGAGATGGAGGTAAATACCAACCAAAAGGCTCAACCCAAGTGCACAGCAGGACAGCTGGCAGGGGAGCTTGCAAGAGCAAAAATAAAACAGGGCGATGCAGAGGACCGACCTAGAGACGGATAGGACCATCCTAGGTCGGAGTGGGTCCAGTGTGACCCGACCACAGCAGCCAAAAAAGAGAACATGTCGGAAGCATAGGACTGACCCGGAGCGGGATTTGTCCACGCTGCAGGGCGGAGCGGGCGCGGAGCCCTTCCCAGAGACCCGCGTCACCAAAAAGGGTGGAAGGGACGACAGTTCAAGGCATCGTAGAGCTCAAAGGAGGTGAAGACCGTGCCGCAGGGACCTCAATGGACGAGGGAGGTCAAGTAAGGGGATGAGGCCTAGCCCCGGCACCCCCCTTCAACTAAAAGTTAGGCTATTAACAGGGGGCCTAGCCTTGGTTGAGTGGCAGATAAAAACAAAAAACACAGGGCACACTCCAATGCGAAACATTCATGTGAAGGTAAGCAAAACATAAGGCCAAAATAACCTGTCAAGGCAAGGGGGGCTATGCCCCCTTCATCACAAACGAAAGTGCACAAGTTAGCCTAACTTTTCGCAAAACCGACGCAATGAAAGCAGAAAATAAGCACAAAGCGTAATAGAACCTACCAGGTATACAAAACTAAGCCACCGCAAGTGAAAATGATGATAAAAACAGGCAAAGGCCTAAATAATAACACTCGCCGAAGGGCGACGCATGCGCAGAAGGGTGACCAACCAGTTTCGACGCCATACTCAAAGTAACACACCTAAGAGCCCATTTGAAGCGTGCCTACATCACAGATCATCTGTCTAAAAACCTTAGGTACCATAAATAAGGCCCACAACTCACCCAAAGGGTAGGCGACAGGAGTAGAAGCACAAAAATCGGGCGCATAGAAAACAGCGTGTGTGTAGGCTTGAGGAACGCGAAAAGGAATGCCCAATGAACCCTGTCGGGTAGTGGGGTGGATCCGTCAAGACGGCTGAAGGAGCCAGATAGGATGGCCTAAAATCCTGTAATTTTCTCTTCTTTCTCATCAATATTTTCTTATTTTCCTTTTCAAATAGTGGCCTCCAAGGTATGTACAACGTACCTAGTAGAGAGAGTAAGGTGCTACTCTAGATGTTATCGTTTTATCGCGCTAATGATTTCGATAATTGCCCGCTCTAGAGCGGAGCAGAATTATACGATAAGTATATAGCTCTACGTTGGAACGTAGAGACTACTACTAAATATATAATATATATAAATTAGGAGAGGCATATATCTTGTCCAAAATTTTTTGTATCTGCCGTAAGAAACACCAACACATGCATTATACCTATAAAAATGCTCAAATTCATAAAAATGTATATGCAGTGATAGAGTATACATACCTATATATTTTCACTAGGCCTAGTTAATTATCGAATTATTGATTTGACAGCGAGGTGGAGGGACAGAGAGGGAGAGGTAGACCGAATGAGAGGTGGAAGGATGGAGTGAGGAAGTACATGAACGAAGGCGGTGCTGGTTGAGGGGATGGGCGTCGACTGACTGGGGACAGTGGTGCATGGGGGCAGTTCGTTCGTGGCCACCCCTTCGGCGATCACGGCGTCAGGCAATAGATAGATAGATAGATAGGTTATTTTTCCTGCTCAATATTTTCTAAGAGTGAGTTCAATGCCTAACGAGAACAGATCCAAAAAGAATATTTGTTAAACATCGTATATAACCCCCTCCTATACTAATTATACAGACCTAAAAGTATTGACTGTGCATTTTCCAGTAAGACATCGGACAGGAATAAGCAGCAATAATAAAATATTCATATAAAATAGTAGGAGCCGAAAAATGAATGAAATAAAACCACGAACGTACGTCCGAAGTTCCCCTCCGCTTGTCCGAAGCTATCCCAGCTTTCTTGGCAATAATTTTCCATAAGAAATCACTGTAAGTCCGAAGTTATCTATACATGTCCGAAGTCAGCCACTTTTCAAGATGACTTCGGACACCATTTAGGATAAGGATAGCTCTCTTATTATGGGGGATAATTTTAGGAGGCTTCCTGGATTACCGCGCACTATCACCACACATCAATTGACCTATAGTTATATCTCTAATGTGTTTACAGTCAGGAGATATCGTTAATAAACCTCGAAAAATGTCCGAAGTTACACGGTTTTACGGTACCTAAGAAGACTCATATTTTTTTAAAGGACCTATATCCGAACCAATTTAAAGAAAGAGAGAGAATGCTTGACTAACCCAGTGGTTCCATAAATAATAATTGATGTGTTCTTATAGGACAAACTAAAGAGAAAGATACTAGACTTATGTACATAAATCAAATGATGATGTGTTAATAGGATAATAGTTATTCTTGATAGAGAAGGCTCCATGCCGATTGGCTATCAATAGTATAGGATCTGGTAGGACAGCAAATATATATTAACATTAAAGTACGAGGGAATAATTCTTAAAGGTAGCAAGCAACTATAAGGCTCAGGGGAATAAATAAGAGTTGCAATTAGATCAGCTTTAGTTTGAGAAATAGGTAAGAAGAACACTAGTCCATATGATCGACGAAATCTTTGTGTTATAAAGGAAACATTTTCTATTATATTAATTGAAGGAATATTCGGTCAGTTCCGTGTTAAGCGGTACGAATGTTAAATCCAGGATAATATTGTAATCATAGAATCTATGTAAAGGATTAAAGCGGTGAATCTTGTTCATGTAGAGGTTTTGAGGTACTGATTACATTAGGTTGAGAATTATTATTGACTAGGTGGTATATGTGAATATAACTTGTTTGTAATAGGATTAAGCGAACATATAATCTGAGAGTGCTCTCGATAGGAGCAATCAAGGTCAAGTGTAGAAATGCCCTGGTCATTGGAATAAATATATTGTATATGATAAAGATAATATTATATGATCAAAGAGTGTTTAGATAGGGCAATCGAGGTAACTTGTAACAACGCTCTGGCCATTTGAGTAAATATATTGTATTGGGTCACGAGAATATTATATAATCAACGAGTGTTTTAGATGAGGCAATCGAGGTAAAATTGTAACAACGCCCTGGTCATTTGAGTAAATGTATTGTACATGGTTAATTAAGAGGAAATGTTAATTAAAAGGTCATATGTAGTAACGCCTTGGTCTTTGGAGTAGACATAGTAGGCCCGGTAGAAGTATATAATTTTGAAGTTTAGTTTAGGAATATAACTCTTGTTCTAGATAGGGAAATAAAGGTCTGATTCATTGATGCCCTGGTCTCTGGAGTAGACACAGCAGGGCTCGGTAAAAACCATATTATTTTAGAACTAGTAACGTGCCTTTGGATCGAAGTCGACGCGAGTCAATACCTGAATATCAGGAATCCAAATAGGGAGTAACGGGAGCTCTTAGAGTTCCAAAGTACAGCCTATGGTGGGTCGACGTAATATTCAATCCGTGTCTTGAACTCATCTCGGCCCGAACAGAGAAACAGTTACTAGGGTAGTAGTAAGTTTGTTAAATAAAGTATACAAACTTCTAAATGACTGTCGATTTATCACCCACTCTAGTAGTGTATTCGAAATAAGAAAATAAGTACTACAATTATTATTATTATTTATATTATTATATTTAGGGGTTCGTCCCCTACGGGGAACCCCTATTGTAATCATTAAACCTGGAATTTCATCCAAATTCTTCTTACGCGCCGGTTTCGACGCAATAACTCCAGAATCGCTTTTTGGATCGAGATCAAACTTTCACAAGAGGTGCGTTTTTGTATTGGGCAACTTTTGATATGCTAAACATCCGGCATGGTGGCCAAACAGGTCCGTGGCAACCGATTTTCCCGAAAAATTTGACGCTTAAATACCGTCTCTCCCACTCACAGGAAACGACTGGGCTTTGGCATACGCACTCCCTACTAATGCTCCGCAAATTTTATAGAGAAGGTTTTGCTTTTGCACGTGGGTTTTTTTCCGGCAATCTTGAAAAAACTCGAATTCCACTTAAAATTCCACATCTTGAAAACTACGCCGATGATCAGAGCCATGCTTGCGTAGTTGGGTGAGGCTCGCGATTCCGAACGTTTTGATACCAACAAAATATAAATGGGTGGAATAGTTTGGCCGCAGCATTGAAAACTGTCTATTCTTAAATTACTTTAAAACCGAATTCGCTACCCACACAAAGTTTACCGTCTACAGGCTTCCACGCATCCCCCAGTTTTGCTTAATAACATAATCTCTTTATTATTCAGTCCTATCTTTTGTTTTTTTATTTAACTCTCTCAAAACAGTTCGAGTCCCTACGAATTCCAGCAATTATTTAGCCAACCTACCTATACATACCTACCCTACTAAATAATAATGATAAATTCAAATTTATTTTTGGTGAATGACAGAGTATTGGCTAAGGTTTTTAACAATTCCTCCCTTTGCCAAATGCTTAGTTTAATAAAAATGATATGGACCTTTAAAGTTTTGGCAATTGCCCGTGTGACTCGTATTTTAACCCTCCTAAAGTGTTACCACGAAATACCGCTAGATCCTTTCTCAAAAGTCGCTAGCATGTTGCTACATAGCCAAACAATGTTAGGATAATGCTGCAATTTCTAAAGAGTTTTGGTTTGTTTATTTTGCAAATTTTACAATGTAGTATGACTAGAATGTCTGAAATTTTCAAATTATCCCTAGTAAATGTCTCTAGATATAAAAGAAATGGCTGCTAGATTGAAGTAAATAGCTCTACATTTAGCGGTAATATGTAGCTTTACAACTGGCACCACTGCAACCACTACCTCCCTCCCACCCTCCCAGTATGTCTCCACAAAATACCGCTAGATCCTTTCTCAAAAGTCGCTAGCATGTTGCTACATAGTCTAACAATGTTAGAATAATGCTGCAATTTCTACAGAGTTTTGGTTTGTTTGTTTTGCAAATTTTACAATGTAATATGACTAGAATGTCTGACATTTTTAAATTATCCCTAGTAAATCTCTCTAGATATGAAAAAATGGCTGCTAAATTGAAGTAAATAGCTCTACATCTAGCGGTAATATCTAGCGATACAACTGGCAACACTGCCTAGCCCTTCCTTCCTATCTTCTTCCTCCCTCATATGTATCAACAACGACTCTAGTGAACTTTCGGTATTTAGTTTATTCAGCTTAATACTATTTATCCACATAAAATAGAAACCTATCACGATTGTTGTCTAATACAACCATAGATAATGCTATTACATATTATTTTAACATGATGTCGAATTTAGCAGTTGTGTTTACCTTGAACAGTAATTGACAGTCTGTGACAGAACCGAAAGCTTCTCTTGCCGTGTAGTACTCAAAGAAAGCAGGGGTACTTAAGCCAAGTCAGAGATGCAGAGGTAACTTTCACAATGCATTATAACCCTAGACAGACACCAATATACCACTAAATCAGACAAATATCACTACAAAAAAGATAGGAAAATATTATATTAATGTCCTAGGTATTTGAAATTATGCAAATGAGTAAATCCAATGGGAATTATTAGTATCTGGCAACAGTGTTGCACAACATTTTCTGAACGTATGCGAACTTCGGAGTATTTATCCCATTAATGTAGGATACACATCTATCACTATTTAAATGTAATAAAACCATACACAGTTCTATTACATATTATTTGAACATAATATAGGCTAGGATGGTCTTTCCTTTAAACCATTTTCTATATCTATTCACGAAAAATATAGGCCTAGACTAGGCAGCGCTACCGTTAGGTACGAATTTATCAGTTCGAATTTTGATTGAGAGTGGGATTAGGACTAGCCTAGGCCTAGCCTAGGGCTTAACATGGGATACTGTTTGGGGTTTGGGAATAGCAATAGACTGAGGCTGCTTTAGGCCTAATTAGGTAAAATTAGTCAAATCGAGACAATTGCATAGCCTAGGCCTATTAAGCAAATATTTTACCAATCTACAATAGCCTAGGCCTAGTCTATTCGCTGTAAGTAGGCAAGAAATCATGACCTAGGCTATAACCTCTGTAACTAAAAAACAACTAGGCCTAGAGTGATCAAGCTGCACAGGGTGTCAATCCACAAAATATGAATTGTGTTATCATTATGGTTTATTATTTTGTTATCATTATAGCGCAGCGAAGGCGCGAGCTCTAGGGGGGTCCGGGGGCATGCCCCCCAGATTTTTTTTTTTAGAATTTAGGTGTCTAAAACAGTATTTCCTGCAATAAAAAAACAATCAAGATGGAAAATATGGAGACCAAAATTGTGTCAATTTAGCCTAGCCTACCTTTTTTTTTGGGGGGGGGGGGAGTTTCTGTTATCATTATACAAAAAGTTCATTGCGTTATCACTCAAAAAAACAGTGTTGTTTGACACCCTGATTATTGTCGACCATTTGGGAAGAGTCAGTCAAGGAATAGCCTAGATGTGGAAATTTGCAGCCAATTTGCTCTAGCCCTATTTGATATACAGAGGTTAGAGGTCATTGTTGAGGCCCCCCCCTCATGACATATTGTCATCATCTTGTATATTGCCAGCAGGGGGCAAATAACCGAAAAAAAATCGCCGTCAAAATAGACGCGAACTTAACCACGGCGATCGACACATGTAAACATGGCGGTGGAGCGGCGACGAAAGCTTGCCATCATGTTCCCGTCCATTTTGAATGCCGTTGGATACAATAATATGTTGAGGGGGGCAAATAGGCCTAACCAAACTGCGGCGATCGACCATGTAAACATGACGGCGGCGGCGGCGGTGGACGCTTGCGATCATGTTCCCGTCTATTTTGACTGCCATTGGATACAATAATATGTTGAGGGAAGGGCTTTGCGGCAATTTTTTTGATTGTTTGCCCCCTACTGGCAATATATATGATGATTACATGTCATGGGGGAGTGAGGGGGGGCTTTCAACATATTATTGTATCGAATGGCATTCAAAATAGACAGGAACATTATCCCAAGCGTCCAACGCCGACACCTCCGCGGCTGCTGAAGAACAAGGAAATTAGCAATAGGTTTCATTGTGAACTGGAGGAAATTAATAGAAATAAGGAAGCTAGGCCTAGCGATGTAAATAGTCAATGGAATTTCCTTAATAATGACAATTATATGTATAGGAATAAAGTAAAAACAATATATTTTACATAATTTATTGCATATCTTACATATTTAAACAAATATATATTAAAAATAGTTTAACCACACCACTGAGTTCCCCCAAAATACTCTAATAGGGCTGGCCTGAAGAATTAGATCAAGATGGACAACCAATCAACACATGATAGGTAGGGAAGGGCAGGTTAACAACGGCGATCGACAAATGTAAACATGACGACCGTACACTCGGAAACTACATCCATCCCCATTAGCCTAACCTAACAACCTTACCTAACCTATCCTAGTATTATGGGTGGAGGCTGCCGCCCCCTAGACCCAGTACGTTGGATACAAAACTAACCCTCACGTAACACCTAGTATATGTCCCTAGTACCCAGTACGTGGGATACCAAGCTAACCCTCACGTAACACCTAGTATATGTCCCTAGTACCTAGTATTTGGGATACAATACTAACCCTTCCATAACACCTAGTATATGTCCCTAGTACCCAGTACGTGGGATACAAAACTAACCTTCACCTAGCATATGTCCCTCACTCAGTACACCTTTCACCCTCACTACCGTTCGTGAGTGTTCATACATCTTCATTATCACACGCACCAGCCACTCCTCTACGCCAAATTTTCTCCTAGCCTACTGCACAACTTCTTACTTTCAGTAGAGACGTGATTTTCCGGGCCCGTCGCAAGACCACCGTCTCAACCGAGCCGTCGCAAGATCATCACAGGATTGCTCCAAGCCAGCACACATCTTACAAATATATAGGCTAGGCTATACAACTTCCATTTCATCGGAATAACATTCACCGCCAATTTAATTATCATAAGGATTACATAAATGCAATTCTGATATGAAAAAACAATCGGTAAATAGCATAGCCTAGGCCTAGTCAAAGCTGGGGTTTGTTGTTGTTTCGTGGACAAAATTTAACCAAGCGTACTGTCCCACATTAATTTATTATCAACAATTGGATATACGTTACTGTGGGCTCTTATTACTCTACTTCCTAATAATAGGCAAGTAAATTATAACATAATGTTTGGATAAACAAATATACCGAAATAAATTAGAATGGAGAAACAGTAAGTTGAGTGAGATGTTTCAGCTTGCCGTCAACCCAGCTCCGGAGCTCTCTTGCCGTCGCAAGAGATTATTGGTGTCTCGCTTGCTAAAGGTGGGCTTGCGACGGGACCAGAAAAAAAGTTTTTCGGGTAGATCTTGCGACGGTGGTCTTGAGACGGGACCGGAAAAACACCTCTTAGATATCTTTCCTGCAGCTGCCTGACTATGAAGTTATATCTTCAAAGACTCTCTCACACTCACAGACCTTCATGACTTGGCCAAGCATTTTCAGACCTCTTATAGCAGTTGCAAGGGGAGCCTAACTCTGAAATCACTAGATAGTGCCTCCAGAACCATAAAAAAGAGGAGAGGGCTTAATTAACACACTTCCCTGTTGGACTCCGACGCGAACTGAAAACTCATCACTCAGTACCCTCACGTAACACCTAGTATATGTCCCTAGTACCCAGTACTTTGGATACAAAACTAACCTCCACCTAACACCTAGTATATGTCCCTAGTAACCAGTACATGGGATATAAAGCTAACCCTTACCAAATATCTAGTACCGTACGGTATATGTCAATCCAAGGTCCTCCTGCTAACGAAGAAGTTCCTGAGGTTGGCGGGGTGTCTCCGTCGACTGCGGGGCATGGGTGCCCTCCCCTGAAATCTACGATGTCCCCGTCCTCCCTGTGAAACCTCTCCACCCGGATAGGGTGACATAAGCTTCACAGCTTCACCACCCTATATCCTCAACAAGAAGTACTGTATATGTCCCTCACTCAGCTGTACACCTTTCACCCTCACTACCGTTCATGAGTCCTCGTACATCTTCATTATCACATGCACCAGCCACTCCTCAACGCCAAGTTTTCTCCTAGCCTACTGCACAACTTCTCTGGCCACCTTATCAAAGGCCTTCTCCCGGTCTGCAAACACAACATCAGATCCGTATCTTTTAAGTACATGCAGTACATACAATATCTTTCCCTTATCATACCTTCTAAGACTCTCTCACAGACCTTCATGACTTAGTCAAGCATTTTCAGGACCCTTATAGCAGTTCCCAGGGGAGCCCAACTCTGAAATCACCAGATAGTGCCTCCAGAACCATAAAAAAAAAGAGGAAAGGGCTTCATTAACACAGAGCCCTGGTGGACTCCGACGCGAACTGAAAACTCATCACTCAGTACCGGTACATCTTTCACCCTCACTGCCGTTTGTGAGTCCTCATACATCTTCATTATCACACAAATACCTTCATGACTTGGATTGTGCCGTGTCCTAGCATGAAACCAAACTGCATATCGTCAATATCATACCTTCAAAGACTTTCTCACAGACCTTCATGACTTGATCAAGTATTTTCAGGCCCCTATAATTTTCCCTATCCAATGAGTCCCCTTTGCTCGTATACAGTATATAATATACTTTTGTGCCATTCATCAGAGATTACTTCCTCTCTGATGATGAAGTTAATTAGCTCATTGAACACACCTACTCCTTTCTCACCTGAGGCCTTAATCATCTCGGCTAGAATGCCAGAGCATCCTGCAGCTTTTCTGTCCTTCAATAAGTTATTGCACTGCTTACAAAAGCTGGCACAATCACAGGGAGGGGGGAGTATTGGCTTTTCGTTGCTAAGCTTCTCTATTCCATTCAAATTCCATGTTGAATAATCTTTCGTAGTGTATCACAAACTTATTTTACAATGGAAAATAATGCATGAGGAGGGCTGGGTAGGCCTATTAGTATTTTGTGAAATAACTTAAATTAGGTTAGGCTATAGTATACTTCATTAGGTTATTAGGCCTATGAGAAACCAGGCCTAGGCCTAGCTTAATTTTATTTCACTGCTCAACATATTTTTTTTTTTTTTTTGCTTTTGAGCTCTGCATAGGGCTATATTCAGGTAGGCTTGGGTTTTAGTAAAATTGCATTAGGCTATGCTACATATTTTTACTTCTATTGGAAAGCACAGGCCTACACAATAGTACACATGTTAAAGAATTTAACCTAGCCTACCACAATTTAGCCTAGACTGAAAGAACAAACAAAAATAGGCTAGGCTAATTGCAGCTAAATAATTTAGCCTAGCCTCACCAATTTAGCCTAGGCTGAAAAAAAAAAAAAAAAAATAGGCTAATTGCAGTTTTGGTAAGAGTTGTAGTTGTGGGCATACCAAAAGCTTTGTTTATATAGCCTAGTCGCACGCTCGCAGTTAGGCCTACATTCGCTTCTAATTTAACTGCTGGGGTAAACTTGGTAAAGCCACCCTCAATCCGCCGGCCGGTAACAAAACAATTTACCCAACGCCTGGCCGTGAGATACAATAATGGGTTGAAGGGGCTTTATCCCCCTATGACTTATTGTCATCATCATCTATATCACCAGCAGGGGCAAATAACCACAGTCAAATTAGACGCGAATGTAACTGCGAGCGTGCGACTACGTCAATAAAGAGGACGATAGACCCGCTAACACAACTCTTAACGCATTTTTTCCTAATGTATTAGATTTTTTTTATATTTATGACCTCAACAGTTGAAAGATGACAATTTTATGGTTTATTTTAGGCTATACAAAAACATTTGCTTTGTAACTTAGATACTCATATTTATGCTTATAATTGCAGTACGAGTGCGTTTTTTCTTTTTATATGTAGGCCTAGGCTAAACAAATGTTAGTTTTTGTTTTATAGGCTAAACTAGGCTGAATTTATGCTAATAAATATTAATTGGAGGGAGAAAATCTGTCAAGGAATAGCCTAGATGTGGAAATTTACAGCCAATTTGCTCTAGCCCTTTTTGAGATACAGAGGTTAGAGATCGTTGGATACAATAATATGTTGAGGGGGTCAATCGCCCCCCATGACATATTGTCATCATCATATATATTGCCAGCAGGGGGCAAATAGCCTAGGCCTAGCCTAACTACAACAAAAATCGCCGTCAAAATAGACGCGAACTTATATTAACTACGGCGATCGACCATTGCCCGCACCGGCCGTCCCCCAGTTATTGTTGAGGTCCTGAGGAACCGTATGACTTTGACGAGCTCTTCCCTCCGTTGTCTCCGCATCCCATGTATCGTCGTACGGTACCCCTTCCCCTCCACATCCTACATCTGGTCGTTCTACATATGCCTCCTAAGCCTCGCCTCGTCCCGTCACTGAGCATGTGGATGGGCGTCCCTTTCTGGCTTCAAAGATGGATTCCTTCCGACAGCTCCTACTGGATTGTCTGGGGTTGGTTGATAAGGGCACCTCGCTTCAAGACATTGCTCTGGCCCTAGTACCGTGGTTTGTAGGTCTCTGGTTCACCACCTGATGACCTGCTATTGGGTTGTTGCCTTTACAGTGTTACGGTTCTACGAATGACCTAGAATGAAAGTGACACGGTGGTGAATTTTAACCTTAACTATAAACTAATTTAATTGTGACATAGGATCTCCGCGACCGCGAACTTATATTAACTACGGCGATCGACCATTGCCCGCACCGGCCGTCCCCCGGTTATTGTTGAGGTCCTGAGGAACCGTATGACTTTGACAAGCTCTTCCCTCCGCAGTCTCCGCATCCCATGTATCGTCGTACGGTACCTCTTCCCCTCCACATCCTACATCTGGTCGTCCTACATATGCCTCCTAAGCCTCGCCTCGTCCCGTCACTGAGCATGTGAATGGGGGTCCCTTTCTGTCTTCAAAGATGGATTCCTTCCGACAGCTCCTACTGGATTGTCTGGGGTTGGTTGATAAGGGCACCTCGCTTCAAGACATTGCTCTGGCCCTAGTACCGTGGTTTGTAGGTCTCTGGTTCACCACCTGATGACCTGCTATTGGGTTGTTGCCTTTACAGTGTTACGGTTCTACGAATGACCTAGAATGAAAGTGACACGGTGGTGAATTTTAACCTTAACTATAAACTAATTTAATTGTGACATAGGATCTCCGCAACTACGGTAGGGCCGGAGTGGGCGAGTATTCGCCTGAGGTTGCCCCAAGACAAGACAAGACAAAATTCTAGTGCTGGTTTTACTCAGATTTTGTGAGTTTTAATTTAGCCTAGCCTAGGCCTAAGAGTTCAGAAAATTTGCAAAATGCACCCCATACTAGCCTACCCATAGCCTAATAGGCCTAGTGATTCTTTTTTGGCAGACCACCCACAAATTTTCATATAGCCTAGGCCTAGGCTAGCCTTAGTTCTGGAATGCATGTTGGAATAGCCTTCCTATAAACTGTAGGCTAGGCTACTTCCTTTTAATTTAAGTTTGATTCTTTGGAAAAATCTATTAGGCCTAGACCAGGGCAGGAAAGTAACATTTAAAATGACGTGTAAAAAGTCGCCCATAAACGGCGGGCCGCTATGTTATTGTAATTTGGGAGCTTATTTCGTCTGTTGATTGACTTTGTCCTTAATTGGGGATCCTATGAATTAGCACAGATGATGATGACTTACCGTACATCATAATACGTGACGGGCCGACGTGGGGGGGCAGAGCCGCAGAGACCCCCTCAACATGTTTGGTGTCCCACAGTAACTTTTAATGGGATGGATGTAGCTACCAGGTGTACGGTCGTCATGTTTACATAGGGCGATCGTCGCGGTTAACTTCGCGTCTATTTTGACGTCGATTTTTTTCGGCATATTTAATTTTATTCACTTCCTTTTATATTTAGGCTATGATCTAGCTTTGGCACGACAATAACCCTAACCTAGTCTTTCTTAAAGATTCTTCTACTCTTCCAGTAGCCTATAGCCTAATTTAGGTCATTTTTAAAGGCACACAAGTAAATGGTTGGTATTTTAAACGACACTACTGCAGCATTATGAGAAACAATTTATTAGAGATAATAGGCAACAATAGATTCGCCATATTTTTCTCCATAAGCTATAGTCCGCATGGAGGATTTTCGTTATCGACAAATTGAAAAAATTCCCACTTCACAGACAAAATAGACAAATACACCAAAAATTGGGGTGTGGGGGCAGCAGCCCCCACCCATAATAGCCTACTATAATAGGTTAGGTAAGGTTGTTAGGTTAGACTAGGCTAATGTCCTTTCAAAGGGGTATAGGCCTATTAAACACTAGGATAGCCTATACCTGGTCAAGGGTAAGTCCTGCTGTAGTCAACTTGAATGCTACCTTAAATTGTAATATTAGACTAGGCATAGCCTATAGAAAAAATAGCCTAGCCTACTTATTTATTGTAGCCTATAATATAGGCCTAGCCGGGTAGAATGTAGAGTTCGGGCGTACCGCCATCATTGTTTACACTGCGCAGAGCGGCGACGGAAGCTTGCCATCATGTTCCCGTCTATTTTGACTGCCATTAGATACAATAATATGTTGAAGGGAGGGCTGTGCGGCAATTTTTTTGGTTGTTTGCCCCCTACTGGCAATATATATGATGATGACAACACGTCATGGGGGCAAAGCCCCCCCTCAACATATTATTGTATCCAATGGCATTCAAAATAGACGGGAACATTATCGCAAGTGTCCGACGCCGACACCGCCGCCGTAATGTTTACATATGTCGATCACCGTGGTTAAAGGCTGGTTCACACATAGCCGAGTCGGTGCGCGAGTCGATCACGAGTCACACTCGTCGATTATCGCCGTCGCTGGAGGCTGAGTCGGCCGCGAGTAGCAATTGTTCCCGAGTCAAGGAGAGTGTAACACGAGTTAACTCGATTCAATACGAGTCAACACGTGTTCATGCAAGAGTCTGTACGAGTAACTGAGAGTCAAAACGAGTGTAACACGAACCCAACATGAGTGTCAAAAATTTGAAAAATAATGGCCACATTCCAGGGCAGGTAAACAAAGAGTATGGACGAGTCAACGCGATTGTTACACGGATCAACACAATTTTTATACGGATCAACACGAAAGACAACGCGTTGACTCTCGTTGGATCTCTGTTGCACACGTGTTGACTCGTGTTACATCCGTGTAAACTCTCGTTGATTCTTCCTACATTTTTGAAATAACGGTATTTCAAATGACACTTGCTTTTTCGTGTTACACTCGTGTTTTTTTCTCAGTGGATCGTGTTTACTCTTGTTTACTCGTGTTTTCACTTGTGTTTGAATCGTGTAAACTCTGGCATCATGGGGGCACCAAATTTTGGCACTCACATTCGTGCTTTCTACTCTTGTTGATACGTGTTGCATGTGTGTTACATACGTGTTGTTGCGTGTAGACACGTGTTGCTTCGTCAACGTCGAAATGATGACGAAAAGCGACGAATCACCAAAGAGTGTTACACGGGTTTACACGAGTCAACACGAGTTAACACGAATAACGAAGAGTTATTCAGAGTCAAACACGAGTTAACAAGTATGTACACGAGTCTACACGTATTTAGGTCACACTCATGGATACTCGCCACGGGACCCAAAAATTTCATGCATGCATGAAATTTTTGGACCCCGTGGCGAGTACCCACGAGTGTGTCGAGTATACACGAGCGTAGCACGAGTCTATACGAGTGTTGAGGAGTATCGACGAGTCATTGCTGAATAGCAAAATTTCATCACTCGTGTTGGACTCGCACACCGACTCGGCTATGTGTGAACCAGCCTTTAGTTCGCGTCTATTTTGAAGGCGTTTTTTTTCGGTTATTTGCCTCCTGCTGGCAATATATATGATGATGACAATATGTCATGGGGGGGTGACCCCCCTCAACCTATTATTGTATCCAAAAGCAGTCAAATAGACGGGAACATGATGGCCAGCATCCGCCGCCGCTCCGCGTAGTGTAAACAAGGCTGGCGGTACACCCGAACTCTACATTCTACCCCACTAATTTTCCAACTAGCATAACCGATGATTATCAATGATCAATCCCAGTCAGAAACGTCCATGCTTCCCTCCCATAAGTCAATGTCGGGATTACCACACTGTCATGCAAGGACTTCTTTACTTCCATGCTGATCACCCTATTTCTTCTTACTGCTTTCAGAGTTCCTACAACGCTCTTCCCCTGTTACACTTTCTCCCACACTTCTTCATCCATAGGCCTACTCACATCTTTACTCAACACACTGCCCAAATACTTAAATGAGCTGACATTCTTCATAGCCGTTCAACCTCACTTCACACTCTATGGTTGCACCCCTTTCAATGACCATAATATTGCTCTTCCTAGCATTTACCTCCAGATTCCGTTTTTCACACACTGTTCCAAACATATTTACCTGACCCTGCAACTCCCATTCACTATCGCTCATCAGAACTGTGTTGTCAGCAACAGTAGTACCGGTACTGTACTGTTGAGGCAACTTCCACTCGTTTCCTTCCCTTATCAGCGGTACACCAACATCCGCTGCTCTTCCTTGTATTTCTTTCATGACTCCATCCATATACTGTACTGGTATATATTGAACAACCATCGGGACATCACATACACCCTTGCTTTAACCCAACATTCAGATTAAAGAACTCGCTCTGTTAATTATCCACACATACTGACACCTTTGCACCCTCATACATGCTCTTAATTGCTTTCAGCAACTTGCCATCTACTCCGTATATTTTCAGTACCGGTACCGGTACTTTCCACATACCTTCTCTATCAATTCTGTCATAGGCCTTCTCCAACTCCATAAATGCAGCATACAACTTTTGTCGCTTCTCCAGATATTTCTCCACAACACATTTCCGGGCAAAAATCTGAGCTCCTCTTCCCTTCCTAAGATGACTACAGTATGCTAACCGTTTCCCCAGCAATACTGACTGAAAATGCCCAAATATATTGCATGTCCTCTTCAGATTTATCTAAAATATGTAAAATTACACCAAATACCACTACAGTAGCACTGAAATCAATAAAACTCACTAACAGGATAAATAAATGGAAGAAATACTCCAAAAGATTAATATGTTAACCCTTTACCCAGCAATACTGACTGAAAATGCCTAAATAGATTGCATGTGCTCTTCAGATTTATACATACATACGTACATAACATTTTAAGACTGAGTGCTCCACACAGATGTGCAGTTTCAGTCTCTTTTCCTAATGGCGGCGTTCCAGGCAACCCTGTTAAGGGATGCTTTACTTGTCAAGTTTTGGATTTGAGATCGGCACGTATAGTCCGATCCCAGGTCTTACTCGGTCCACCCCTTGGTGCAGCTCCCTCCACAATCGCAGACCTGCATCTTTTCACCCAATTTTGTTCATCCATTCTCTCCACATGTCCATACCATCCCAGTTTACTTGTACGCATCTCCTCGCTAATACTCTTTATACCTAAACGTCTCTTCAGCTCATCATTTGTTATTCTGTTGACATCCTTTATCTGAAATATGTAAAATTACACCAATTACCAACTACATTACCAACAAATTTAATAAAGTACACTAACAGGATAAAGAAAATGTAAGAAATAGCCCTAAAGATGAATTTATCTATCTATCTATTGACGGACGCCTTGATCCCGAAGGATTGGCCACGAACGAAACACCCCTATGCACCTCTGTCCCCAGTCAGTCGACGCCCCTCCTCCCATCCAGCACCGCTTTCACGCATATACTTCTTAACTCCATCCTTCCACCTCTCTCTCGGTTTATTTCTCCCTCTGTCCTTCCACCTCACTCGTACACGCTCTTAGTCATTCTCTCGCTTCCCATACGTTCCACATGGCCGAACCATCTCAAGGTGTTCTTTTTCGCACTTTCCAGTACATTCACACCACACCTCTCTCGTACTTCCTCATTCGTCTGTCTATCCCTCCATGTAACTCTGCACACACTTCTCAAGTAACTCATTTCCATCCCTTTCACTCTTGGTTTGAATCTCTCCAACAACGTCCATGCTTCGCTTCCGTAAGTCAGTGTCGGGATTACCACACTGTCATGCAATGACTTCTTCAGTTCCATGCTGACCACCCTATTTCATGTTACTGCTTTCAGCATTCCTACAACCCTCTTCCCCAGTTGCACCTCTCCCACACTTCTTCATCCATACTCCCATCTTTACTCTGTACACTGCCAAGATACTTAAATGAGCTGACAATCTCCATAGCCTGACCGTTCAACTTCACCTCACACTCTGTGGCTTAACCCCTTTCGAAGACCATAACCTTGCTCTTCCCCGCATTTACCTTCAGATTCCATTTTTCGCACAGTGTTCCAAAAATATTTACCAGACCCTGCAACTCACATTCATATCATCAGCAAACAGCAGTACACAAACATCCACTGCTCTTCCTTGTATTTCTTTTATGACTCCATCCATATACTGTATATATAGAACAACCATCTGGACATCACACACCCTTGCTTTACCAAACATTCAGATCAAAGAACTCCCTCTGTTCATTCTTCACACATACTGATACCTTTGCACTCTCATACATACTCTTCACTGCTTTCAGCAACTTGCCATCTACTCCATATATTCTCAGTACAGTACTTTCCACATACCTTCTCTATCAACTCTGTCATTCCACTCGTTGCCTTCCCTTATTAGTGGTACACCAACATCCACTGCTCATCCTTGCATTTCTTTTATGACTCCATCCATATACAGTTCAATATATATATTGAACAACCACGGGGACATCACACACCCTTTCTTTAACCCAAAATTCAGATCAAAGAACTCGCTCTGTTTATTCTCAACACATACTGACACCTTTGCACCCTCATACATGCTTTTCATTGCTTTCAGCAACTTGCTATCTGCTCCGTATATTCCAAGTACTTTCTACATACCGGTACCTTCTCTATCAACTCTGTCATAGGCCTTCTCCAAGTCCATGAAGGCAGCATACAACTTTTGTCCCTTCTCAAGATATTTCTCCAGCACATATTTCAGGGCAAAGATCTGAGCTACACATCCTATTCCCTTCCTATGATGAATACTGTATGTTAACCGTTTCCCAAGCAATACTAACTGAAAATGCCCAAATATATTGCATGTGCTCTTCTGATTTATCTAAAATATGTAAAATTATACCAAATACCAACTACATTAGCACAAAACTCAATCAATCACAGAAACAGGATAAAAACATAGAATAAATACCCCAAAAGATGAATACGTTAACCCTTTCCCCAGCAATACTTACTGAACATGCACAAATAAATTGCATGTGCTCTCCAGATTTAGCTGAAATATGTGAAATTACACCAAATACTAACTACATTAGCACAAAAATCAATCAAGCACTTTAACAGGATAAATAAAATGGAAGAAATAGCCCAAAAATGAATTTATCTATAGCCTACCGGTATATATTGCCGGACACCTTGATCCCCGAAGGGGTGACCATGAACGAAACGCCTGCGTATTTCAAGCTCGCTTGAGTTATCACTCGATCGTCTTTTAGAGCTTTTTGGCCCGGGGTAATTACCACACCATCGCGTCATAAGGAGTTTGAGGGGGTTAAATTGCTAGATACATAGAGGAAGAGGAATGCCAAGTAAAGCTAAACAAAAATATATATATTTTTAACATCTATCTATCATCTATTGCCTGACGCCGTGATCCCCGAAGGGGTGGCCAAGAACGAACCGCCCCCATGCACCTCTGTCCCCAGTCAGTCGACGCCCCTCCCCCCAACCAGCACCGCCTTCGTTCATGTACTTCCTCACTCCATCCTTCCACCTCTCATTCGGTCTATCTCTCCCTCTCTGTCCCTCCACCTCGCTCTCATACACCCTCTTAGTCATTCTCTCGCTTTCCATACGTTCCATATGGCCGAACCATCTCAAGTTGTTCCTTTTCACACTTTCCAGCACATCTACCTCCACACCACACCTCCTTCTTACTTCCTCATTAGTCTGTCTATCCCTCCATGTAACTCCGCACGCACTCCTTAAGTAATTCATTTCCACTGCTCTCACCCTTGGTCTGAGTCTCTCAACCAACGTCCATGCTTCGCTTCCGTAAGTCAGTGTCGGGATTACCACACTGTCATGCAAGGACTTCTTCACTTCCATACTGACCACCCTATTTCTTGTTACTGCTTTTAGCGTTCCTACAACCCTCTTCCCCTGTTGTACCCTCTCCCGCACTTCTTCATCCATAGTCCCATCTTTACTCAACACACTGCCCAGATACTTAAAAGAGTTGACGATCTCCATAGCCTGACCGTTCAGCTTCACCTCACACTCTGTGACTTCACCCCTTTCGAAGACCATAACCTTGCTCTTCCCCGCATTTACCTTCAAATTCCGTTTTTCGCACACTGTTCCAAACTCATTTACCAGACCCTGCAACTCCCATTCATTATCACTCATCAGAACTGTATCATCCGCAAACAGCAGTATAGGTAGCTTCCACTCAATTCCCTCCCTTTTCAGCGATACACCAACATCCACTGCTCTTGATAGTATTTCTTTTATGACTCCATCCATATATACAGTAAACAACCACGGGGACATCACACACCCCTGTTTCAAACCAACATTCAGGTCAAAGAACTCGCTCTGCTCACTCTCCACACGTACTGCCGCCTTTACACCCTCATACATGCTCTTCACTGCTTTCAGCAACTTGCCCTCTATTCCGTATATTCTAAGTACTTTCCACAAACCTTCTCTATCCACTCTGTCATAGGCCTTCTCCAAGTCCATAAAGGCAACATACACCTTTTGTTTCTTCTCCAGATACTTCTCCACAACACAATTCAGGGTAAAAATCTGATCTACACATCCTCTTCCCTTCCTAAAAACCTCCCTGCTCGTCGCCTATCCATTTCTCCGTTCTCACTCTCACTCTCTCAATCACTACCGGTACCCTACTGTATACCTTCCCTACTACGCTTAGAAGACATATTCCTCGGTGGTTACCACACACTCCTCTTTCCCCTTTGCCCTTATATAGGGGGACTATTATGCCAGTCTTCCAGTCATCGGGTGCACTCCCCTTCTCCCATGCTAGTTTGCACATTTTCCATACCCATTCTATCACTATCTCACCACCATACCTCAACATTTCCCCACACACTCCATCTGTTCCTGGTGCTTTCCCCAACTTCACTCTTTTCATGGCTTCCCACACTTCTGACCTCCTGATCCCCACCTCCTCCTCCACTACTTCTCTTCTTCTCCCTCCCATACCATATCCAGCTATGTTTGCTGGCTCTTCATTCCTTACATTTAGCAACTCACTGAAGTACTCCCTCCATCTTTCGACTCTCTCTTGCTTCTCGGCTAGCATTCTCCCATTCTTATCTTTCACACCCTTACTGTTTCCCTTGCTACCTTCCCTAACTTTCTTGACTTCTTCCCAGAACAGTTTCTTACTCTCCCTCCATTTTACACTCAGGTGCTCGTTTCTGTCTCTCGGAATCTTCATTCCCTCTACTACCCAACCACTCTCTATATGCTTTCTTCTTTTCTTCCACAGCTATTCTTACCTCTTCTGTCCACCATGCTGTACCTTTCACTCCCCTCCCTCTTCTCCTCACTCCACACACCTCCTCACATGCTGCACAGATCTCATCCTTAAACACCTTGCTCATCTCCTCCACTTCCTCCATAACTTCCAGGTCGAACCCACCTAGTCGTCTTTCCACTGCTCTCCTGTACTCCTCCCTGACTTCCTCCTCCTGCAACCTCTCCACCCTCCTCACCATTCCACCCTCCTCTCGCCTCCCTCCAGCTCTCCTCACCCACTTCTTTTGTATCCTAACCTTAGCTACCACTACATAATGATCAGACAGACCCCCTCCAATACCCCTATACACCCTAGCATCCATCACAGATTTCTTCATTCGTTCATCCACACATACATAATCAATCAATGACTTTCGTTCCACCACTGTCTTATCCTTCATCGTCAACATCCGTTTCCACGTGTACCTGTGGATCATTCTGTGTCGGAAGAAGGTGTTGGCTATCCACAGCCTCCTCCCCACACATACGTCCACAAGTGCACTACCATTCCCATTCACCTCTGATGGTACCCCCCACCCTCCCACCACTCCCTCAACTTTCCTATCACCCACCTTACCATTCATATCCCCAATCAGAAATATTCTTTCGTTCTTGTCAAACTTCTCCAGGCACGCCTCCACATTCATCCAGAACTCCTCTTTCTTTCTTTCAAGTATATCCTCTGTCGGGGCATACACGCATACAATCAATACAATATTTTTAACATGAGGTTGCTTATAATAATTTGTACCTCTGCAGTTTCTCCATGGCTAACGAAAAAGGTCACATTCCTAAGAAGCCCCAACCAAAAAGGCCAAGCTTCTGTACAGAACAAATGCCACACCATTACCCTTATGGTGACCCTATCAAATAATCAAAACAACCACACTTCTTAACCCAATTCCCGCGGGGCCCCTCATATGACGGAGACGATTTTCCGGCTATTTTGTAGCCTGTGAGCCAGGCCAGCTTTTGCAAGCAGCACGGATGGACGTCAGCCGGAGCCTACAGGCCCCGCCACGACACTGAGGTTTGTGTGAGAGAGAGTTCACTTATGTGCAGCGTCACACATAGCGAAAACAGAAAATAATTGGTAATTATTAGCGATTTCGCCTAGGCCTATCGGATTTGGTAATTTTTAGCAATTTTGCCCTTCGTTTGCAAGATCCTTACAAGAAAACCAGACGTCGTACAGGGATGATTCAGGAGTAATTTGAAAGCTATTACCGTACTTTCACGAATACATAATTGTATTACGCTCTGGCTTTTGCTTATGCATGAAAATGAGCAGGGAATGAAGGCAATTTCGGGCAATTATGCCTACTCGTACAGGAGTCCTTGAGCGGCTTCGGTCGCGCCGGGAATTTCCACACCTCACACCACACACACACATCACACAGTTTTTCCTACACCGAGAAATGACTCTCCGGCTGTCATTTCTCGAAGACTTCTTCTAGCCGGAGACATTGAGAGCAACCCAGGACCCACCTACACATACATATGTCCAACTTGCTCAAAACCCATCGCTTCGAGTCGCCACACTAATGGTTCAGTTCTCTGCAATTCATGCAGGAACTGGACCCACTTCACCTGCACAACACTTGCCTCCAAGAAACACTACACGAACACCTGGACCTGTTCCTCATGCCCCTCCCTCTCCCAGTCAAATCCCTCGCCTAAAACCCGTCCACCTCTCCTCCCCAACCCACCTAACCTTCCCATATCATCCACTCCCCCCCCCCCTAAAACCTGTCCACCTCTCCTCCCTAACCCACCTAACCTTCCCATACCATCCACATCCTCAACTCAACATACCACACCCCATCCTAATCCATTCCAACCCCCATCTGCTCCCCAATCCCCACCCCCACCTCACCCATCCCAACCCCCAGCCCCTCCCTCACCCCCACCCCCTCCCTCACCCCCACCCCATCCTCGTGCAGCAGCACCCAACATACATCGTGCACATAACATTAACATTCTCCAATTGAACATAGATGGCATCAACACAAAGAAACTCTCACACTTCATCAAACAACACAACATACACATTGCCATCTTACAAGAAACAAAACTCCGCACAACACAAAAAACACCCACATTTCATGATTTCACCACCATCAGACAAGACCGGGCTGTCGGCGGAGGCGGTGGACTCATCACCCTGGTACACAAAGAAATATCATACATAGTTACCAGTGTACAAACCAAATCCCTCCTCCCCCCAAATGATAACACAACAGAAATACAATCAATTAAAATACGCACTGGGCAACAACTCCAACATAACCATCATAAACACATACATCCCCTACAGTACCAAATGAATACAGACCACACTTACAACACATCACAAACACCCCACACATCATCCTGGGTGGTGACTTCAACGCCAAGACGTCGGCCTGGTTTGTCGACAACCCCGACACAGACAGAGGGCTGGTACTACAAAACCAAACTGTTAACCTCATCATCCTTAACGACATCCATCAACATACCCATATTCCTCACCAAGCCCTCTATAACCCATCATCTCCAGACATCACCTTTTGCTCCCCAGAACTCGCCCCCACAACATCCTGGAGGGTGGTCAGAACCTTAGGCTCTGACCACCTCCCGATCATTATCACCACCAAAACCAGACTCACCCCAGCTAACCACAAACACACATACACCAATTATAAAAGACCTAACTGGGAAGCATTCACAAATGAGACAGAACAACACTTCACAACTCTAAACAGTACACCCATCACTAACATCAACAATGCTGTACACATACTCAATAAAACTATCCAAAACACTGACAAGAAACACATTCCAAGAGGTAACAGAAAAAGACACAACCCCAACTTCACACGAGAAATTCAAAATCTCATCAGACAACGCAACATACTAAAACACTCCCCAGCACCCCACACACAAGACATCACACAACAAATCCAAGCACTCAACACCCAAACTAACAACAAAATACAAGAACAACAAAAACTAAATTGGAATAACTTCCTACAAACACTTGATCACAAAACAAACCCCAAAAAACTCTACAAAACACTAAACAGCATCACACTTTCCAACAGCAACACAACACAATCACATGCTGCAATCACAACAACAGACTCTACTCCTTCATGTAAACAACAAGCAAACACTCTCATCAATCACTTCTCACATGTCAGTCACCTAAAACCTCACAAAGACGACCGACGTGTCATCCGACGTAAGAGACAATTCCCCACAGACCCTGACTATACACCCTTCACCAATCACCAGACAAAGCATATCATCAACAATCTCAAGCACTCACCCGCTTGTGGCCTAGACAACATAAGCAACATACACCTCAGACACCTGGGACCACAAGGCATACAAGCACTCACTAACATATCAAACGACAGTTATTCACACAACACAATACCAGACATTTGGAAGCATGGTCTCATCACCACATTCCCCAAACCCAACAAAGACCCCACGCTACCCTCCTCGCACCGCCCCATCACACTCCTTTGCTCCCCCTCCAAAGTCATGGAACGCCTAGTGTTACAACTAATTACACCCGACCTACCCCTAGCTCCAACACAACATGGCTTTAGGCCACTGCACTCCACAAACACTCTTCTCACAGACCTTACACAAAGAGCTTTTGACGGCATCAACTCAGCTAGACCACCACACAGATCACTATTAGCCACACTCGACATTAGTAAAGCCTTCGATGCCATCCCCCGCCACAACCTAACAAACAAAATCTACAACACAAACATGCACAACAACACAAAAAGGTGGCTGGCCAACTTCCTAGCAGGCAGATGTGCACACGTATCTTTTGCCGGTCAGTCATCTAAAATCAGAAACTTTCCAAACGGAGTCCCACAAGGATCCGTCCTATCGCCCGCACTCTTCAATCTGTACATGCACGATATAACTACACCCAATACGCCCCAAATAAACTTAGCCTCCTATGCAGATGACATAACACTCACATGCACACACCATGACCCAAAAAGAGCAACAGATCTCCTTCAACCCTATCTCAACACACTACATGGCTGGTGCACTACAAACAGACTTAATCTACCCCCAGCCAAATCCACCGCAACCCTGCTCACAAGCTGGACAGGAGAACACAAATACATCCCTCAACTCACCATAAACAACACACCCCTAACACATACACACACACACAAAATCCTAGGAGTAACATATGATACTCATATGACATTCAAACAGCACACCACAAACATTAAAAAGAAATGACACCCAGACTTAACGCCCTCAGGTCACTTGCTCACACAAAATTTGGACACAACAAAGAAACTACACCACAGTATATAAACAATACATAAGATCAGTGATCATGAGAGGCACTCAATTCCTGGCAGTAGCCTCCACGAACCAAGACCACCCACTAAACTACATGGCAACACACCCACAGACACCAAGAAATATCAAAACAACACCCAGCACACGGTATCACACACAATTACTGTCCTCTCTCCCACCCCGAACCACCTTCCAGAAGCACATCCATACTCATATCTCTCGCCGATCCATCCACTCACTCACAGACAACACGCAGCTGCAAGCACGACCTCCCGAAATCCATCCTTCCGAATCCTCCCTTCCTCGCGAGGACAGAGTCCACCTGGCCAGGCTGAGATGCGGACACCATCCAGCTCTCCTGAGCTATCAGAAGAGACTGGATGACTCCGTTGTCGATGCCTGCCCGGGATGTAACACAGCACCCCATACCATTAAACACATAATAGAAGACTGCATTTCACACAACCACTTACGCCAACAACACAATCTACACTCAATGAGAGCTCTGTGGGAAAGCCCGATCGTGGCCATGGCCTTCCTCAGGGACTCGGGGCTGTTCGGCCAGGCAGCTTAGGGAACAACAACAACAACAACTCGTACAGGATTAATAGCTTTAACCAAAATGGGCACACTCCTTAATGGTCTAAGTGGCCATAGCCCAAAATGGCTACCACTATAGTCCTTCTGTACTTTCTCCATGCCCGATGAGATACATGATATTTTGATATATGTGGCACAGCTCCTTGTATCCAACACAATTACCCCTGCGTGGCAACGCCGCTCGGACCCCGCACAACGTTGCTTGCAACTTTAATTAATTATATATTCTATATAGAAAGGTTTCTCACAGAATTAGGAAGGGTAACATCACCAGCTATAATACTAAGACATCAGGAGTGCAAGAGTAAAGACATATTAAAAAATTAAAGCCATTTAAGGGTAACGGTAGTTCATTGTGAATTTTGTTGTTTTCACTGAAACATCACACTGGGCAAACCACATCACAAATAAAAGGCCATGTCTAGTTTTTTACTATACCCTAGTTATTGCCAGGTGCCTGGATCCTCGAGGGGGTGGCCCTAGATGAATCAACCCTGCTCAGGAAGGCTTTTCTTCAACCCATGTTCATTAATTTAGGCACTTATGAAAATGGGGATTTGGTCCACAGTCGTTGTCCGTTATTCTGGTCCGATCTTGTCCAGTTTGCTTATTTGTTGTGATCAATTCGTGACACCCGGGGACTGCGGGGAGACTCTTAAGAGTTCCCCCGGCGGACTGCGGGGAGACTCTTCAGAGTGAGTGAAACAAAAAATCAAACTTTTGAGATTCGAAAAAAACAAAATAATTTTTTTTTGTGTTTTGGCCACTGGGCCATGCAAAAATCTCAGTCATCTACCTCCCCTCCTTCCCCACTTTCTCCCTCTCCTTCAGTTATCAATAATTTTCCCTGTTATCGTCTATTCTGAGGTATATTTTCGTGCTAACATTAGACAATCGAGTTGGAGGGTGTGGTAATCAAGATAGCAAGCGAATTGCAAGAGAGAGAGAGAGAGGGATAGATCGACTGTGTCTCAGTGGGCCTTGGGGGAAATTTGGCGGGATGATAGGGTAGCAGCTTGCCTCACCCATACATTATACAACTCGCGGGCTATATCTCCGATTTTGAACATCCAAAACGATGTTTTCACTCGTTTTATTGTTTGTTCAGGTTAATCCCTTTATAATCAACCCATAATAGGGGCACATGGGTATGGATTAATGCTATTAATGGTACAATGAATATTTTAGGGACGGATCCACATCAAAATACGTCAGCACAGGGGGACGTTGTCCAATTACCCCCATGAGCACTTGTTAG
>CM064498.1:58697176-58944995 GCA_032716605.1 Paralithodes platypus | reverse complement strand
CAGGGCCAAATAAATCAGGCTCACTAATGCCTTCAACATTTTCTATGACAGAGCTCCTGAGTATCTAAAGAATGATTTTGTTAAAGCAAATGAGAGGAGTGGACATAATACAAGAAACAGGATGTTTAATTTTAAGGTCCCGAGAATCCAAGGACAGGGTAAGTAAACATTCTTCTTCACCGCCATCAAAGACTGGAACGACCTACCCCAGTCAGTCCGTGAAAAGAGAACACTGTATTCCTTCAGACGTAGCCTGAAGGAACACCTGAACCGGACAGCTGCAAGAAGGGAGCACCAAGCTTATGTCTACTACTAAATGCGACATAGAGATAGACAAACTAAACTGAAATTATTACTGATTACGGATTACTGATATTTACTATAGGATGTATGGTATCTTAAAATAACCCCCTAGAAATACTTCTCTAAAGTATCTATTTCTTTATCCTCCCCATTTTCCCCAGCTAACCTAATCCCACAAGGACCCCAATGGAAATACGCCTAACGGCCTTATTGGGCTATCCTTAGTTGGAATTATAAGAACATAAGAACATAAGAAAATAGGAGTCTGCAGAAAGCCGATTGGCCTAAGCAAGGCAGATCCCTGTCCCACACAACCCCAATTACAAAGCCCAATTATAGGCTCAACACTCTAATACCCTGAGGATCATCTTACCAAAACGGTTAGAGATTAACGCAGGATTACGGGGGTCTGCAGAGCGCTGATTGGCCCAACCCTGCTGATCCCCCTTCACACCCAACCCTTCTCGTCCATATGCTTATCCAATTTTATCTTAAAGCTCCCTATCGTTTTTAATCCCACTATAGCACTTGGTAGTCCATTCCACCCATCTACAACTCTGTTACCAAACCAATATTTGCCTATATCTTTTCTGAAACGAAATTTATCTAATTTGAAACCATTGGTACGAGTTCTTTCGCTATCACTGAGCTTTAGTACATTTGTCATGTCCCCTTTGTTAATCCCACTAACCCACTTGAACACCTCTATCATATCCCCTCTAACTCTGCGTCTCTCTAACGAATGTAAGCCTAATTTCTTCAAACCTTTCTTTATACGGAAGATTTCTAATATTATGGATCATTTTTGTCATTCTACGTTGTACTCTCTCCAATGAATCTATGTCCATTCTGTAATAAGGACACCAAAATTGAACAGCATAATCCATATGGGGTCTCACTAATGACAAGTAAAGTTTTAAGATAACATCAGCAGTTCTGTTACTCACACTCCTTGAGATGAACCCGAGAATCCTGTTTGCCTTGTTTCGAACGTTTATACACCGTTGTCTAGGCTTCAAATCATTGCTAACAAACACACCTAGATCTTTCTCACAATTCGAGTTTTCTAATTCCACATTAGCTAGTTTATATTTAACATGTGTATGCATCTTCCCTATCTTTAATACCTTGCATTTGTCAATGTTAAACTTCATCTGCCAATTTACTGACCATTCGTGTAAGGTATCTAGATCCCTTTGGAGGCACTCTATATCTCTATCTGAATCAATTATGCAAGGCTGGTACATGTCATATTTGAATCATACTATGTGGTACCAACTCTGTAAATTGCTAACTGAATAAATATTATTATTATTATTATTATTATTATTAACTAATTTTGGAGAGGTAATTATAAGAGTGAGGGAACTCTATTTCTTATTGCTAATCTGGCAACCTCTGCGTCATATGTGCGTGAAAGGGTTAAGGAGGCATGGAAGATGCACTGAAGCTCAGTGATAGCGAAAGAACTCGAAACAATTGTTTCACATTATATATATTTCGTTTTAGAACAAAATATAGGCAAATATTGGTAGAAAGCTTCAAGACAAAATTATATAGACAAATATATATAGGCATATAGACGAGAAGGGTTGGGTATGAAGGGGATCTGCCGGGTATGGGCTGATCGGCGCTCTGCAGACCCCGTAATCTTGTATTGATCTCTGACCGTTTTGGTGAGGTTGAGTTGGGTCTTAATTAGGACTTGTAATTGGGGTTGGGTGTGCCGATCGGCTTTCTGCAAATTCACATTGTCTTATCTTTTTATGTTCTTATAGCAATTTACCGCTAGTTGGGAAAACAAAACAGAGGATAGTCACATTATATGAAATGCGAGGTGGTTAAGCAGCGAGATGACCCGCCTCGACCTTTAATGGGCCGGGTGTAGGCTTAGGAAGCGGTGGATTAGGGAGGGACAGACAACATTTATAGATAGTAATTAAGGAGGACAAGCCTTGACCCTAGCGCCATCTTGGGGACACTAAAGGCATGGTTAGTTTGCGGCTCTAATATCCACTATACTCGGTTTCATTTCATCTGACAGTAAATTAAATACCTTAGCAACATATTGTTCTATACCTAACAAATTAATAAAACACTTTCTGACCTCTGACCGTTTTGGTAAGGTCAGTTCTAATGGTGTTATTGAGCTGGGCCTATAATTAGGCCTTATAATTAGGTTTGGGTGTTGGAGGAATCTGCCTTGTGTGGGCCAATCGGCTTTCTGCAGACTCCCATTTTCTCATGTTTTTTATGTTCTTAAGATGTGTGTGACGTGTGTGTGAACACTTTGCGTATAAGCAATAACTATTAGTTGGTTGAGAGTGGGTGGGTGAGATAAGGTATTAAGTGCTTGATAGTGTGCGTGTGTTTATAAAGGTTAAGTTAATTAACATAATTGATCCAACTCAATTATATATATATATATATATATATATATATATATATATATATATATATACAGTATATATATATTGTTTTTTCTTTCAATTTAGGTAAAAGGTTGAAAACTATAGCACTACTAAAACGGATATAACTCCTACAGAAATCCCTATAGCACCTGCTGTATGTGATCAAGCAACTCACAAAAGGTGTGTCTGTAGTTTCTATAAATTACATTGTATATACTTTGTGTATTTTTGGATTTAAGTGATTATGAATTAAGGTGAAATTATTTTCTACAATTTTACGACTGTGACAACATGCTGCAAACAAAGAATGTTGGCTAGATTAAATTAGCTTTATAAATAATGCAGTGCTTTTAATTCCCTTCGACAATGGTATATACACCATTCCTATAGGTCCAATAATAAATTGATATAAGATCCCAAAGTGCGACAAAACAGGTTTTGGGAAAAACATGTGAAAGTCTAAGATAATTAGGTAAACAAAAAATATATATATATTGTTACAATATTTTACGCAGGAACACGGCAGAGTAGAATATAAAGCGTATGGGAAATTTTAGAGTATTTTACGCTCTTTCCACTTATATATGTACGATCCTAGTACGACCAGTAATTACTGAGCCTGTCAATTTCAAAGTTCACTATATAACGTTTTTAGATATACAGGAAAAGTTTGGAAAAAAGAAAAAATCCAATGGGGTTTCACTTATAACATTTCACTGGCTTATGAAGGGATATTGAGTGAACACCTTGTTATGCCCTGATTTTATACAGGATTAACATGGTATAGGTGAGTTCTGCAAGACTGGGTTATTGGATTTCTTGCAAAATACATAAAGAGAATCAACAGAGGACATAGATAATCTCGGATAAATGGTTTGTAATACAGCTTTATTCTCAATAGCACTCAGGTAGAAGGTACGTAATAGAATTCCATGAACATTAGATGTTGGAGCACTCAGGTAGGTTATTGGACTTATTACAATCTTCCAGCACTTATCGCGGATTTGGATAGAGACATACTTCCCACTTCCAACGTTCAGGCATTATTCTTCTGATCACATTGCTTTATGATACGTAGGGTACATGAATCACACAGGTTAGGTATTTCGCTTTGTTAACTCTCTCTGGTAATAAGACTCTTAACCAAGGATGAAAGTATAAGTAATGTGGTTATTGCCCAAGAATTAATGTAAAGGGATAACTGTAACTAGTTGCACTGGTCTAGGATGTTCACTTGTCTAGGTGATACTTCGGACCGAAAATATCAGTGAGGGCGAATCAGGTTAAACCTGATGGCAAGAATAATTACGGGAGTCAGTTCGCCTAAGCTAAATTTCACTGATATATATTAATGTGTACTAGCATAATCACTTGTTATAACATCAGAGAAAGTTGAGACACAATCGAATACACTGGATGGTTGATAGTTAATAGCACCGTAACACTGGTACTCTGTGAAGTAACACTATGATGGAGTTTTCCTGGTTATCTTGCGTTAGTGATGTTGGGGGTTAAAAGTAGCTCTGGGGCCGTCCAAGCTGTCCGGCAGTGTAGAGAAGGTTTGCAGATGGGCTTCTTGCGGGCGGTTGTGCACCTTTTTGGCAACAATTGCTGATGGGTTAAGACAGTCGATTGTTGCCAAGGAGTTATTCTTGCCGAGTCCTCACTCAAGAGTTTCTCACATAATCCCTTCTAACATAACAAGATCTTTCTGCCTTAGATCAGTTATGAGTTATGATCGTTCGTAGCTCAAGTAGCGGATGGTGCACTATCAGAAGTTAATGAAACAATCAATAATTTGTGAATTTGTTGTCTACCAATATAATATTACTGCCGGTAGTCCCGATCGCAATAAAACATTCGTAAAGGGTTAAATCACTTCCTCACAGAGTTGCACAGATTACGGAACGCCGAACTATCGTGAATCTTGAGGGGGGGAGGGGGTATTAGAAAGCCACCGCAGTGTGGACAACCGTTGCTTTGGGCTCTAATATTCAACTGCCCGACTGTTGTCTCTGTGTATTATTTATAGGCAGGTCAAGGAAGCTTCAGGAATGTTCTAGAAGTATTGGATGTCGGTGCTATGAAAGTAGTTAATTTATTCTGGTGAACTTAGGGGGTTAGGGAGGGGGTCTTTAATGTGGCGGTAAGTAACTTGTTATCTGATTTATGATCGTGGATATCTTAACTCTAGTATGAGGTACTAGTAGAGCTATTTAGGCGGATTTGGTGAAGGATTTTAGGGACTACTTTGCTGGCGCCCTACGTGAATAGGCTGGGAGGTATTATTCATCAATTCACCTAAATATCCTTCTCTGGTCTAGCTGACATGCTATTCGTAATCTAGGATGGGATAAGGAAGATTTTGGTTTTGGTTAAGGATGGGATAGGATGGTATTTGGATAGGTATTTAGATTTGTAGGTCATAACCTGTTGGAACTCACCTGTTGTCTGGCAAGAATTTGCTGGCTTGCGGGTCAGGGTAATTCTCCGCGGGGGTCGGTGGGGTCCCCGTGGGGTCGGGGGGACGGGCCGCTCCCTGAATATGGTTATCGAGAGTTCTTACGTTAATTGGTTTGAGATATGAGTTCAGGTTGTCAGGAGGTATCTTCCTAGTTAGGGTTGATCACTACATCTAGTTTTCATGTACGAGGATCACTCGTGGGTGTTAAGAATAGTGGTTTTGTGAAAATGCAAGTCATGGGGAAATTTACATTTTTAAGGGGGGACGAGAGGGGGTCGTTCTAGTCTCGCGCCGGCTATTGTTCTGGTTCAGGTTGTGAGTGGGGCTAGGGAGTTAGAGGATAGTTAAGGGGGGTACAAGGATAGGTCCTTACCTTCCATTTGTTGAGGTTAGTGAACGAACTGAGTCGGCAGGTTATAACGTTCTTATGGCGTCTTCACAGGGGAATGGTTGTGAATTGTAAAGGGGGTGGTTTGAGGCTAGGCGCCGCGCCGCTCGTGACCTAGGGCAGTGACCCTTAATGCGCTGGACATAGGGGTGGCATTTCCCTACGATCGAACAGGTAGGGAGGTGTGTGCAGCGGGGCGTGAAGGATAAGAGGACAGGATGACCCAAAACAGGGTACCACTGAGCATAGGGTCACGAAACAAAACAGAGTAGTGTGGATTGTGGATACGGAGGAGGTGATTGGAAGACGTATAACAATTGTGGAAAAGTAAATGGAAGAGAGGAACACAATGGCGGATAAAAGATAATTAACCTAAGGATTGAATACATGCATGAATGACGACATTATAGCCGTCGTCCTAATAAGGTGATGAAACCGGGTTGGTATGCGGGTTACATAATTAATTATAGGGGTGACATAATCATGATCGGGTTCGTTGTGGACTGGAAATCGAAGGCGTTTTGAGCTCGTCTTCGCACCTACACAAATGAAAGTACTATAACCCACAAGGTGGTTATCTAATGAAATACATACTTAGTTGGTACATCAAGAATGTCTAGGAGGAAAGTCATGTGGTTTGTATTAAAGAAGACTGGGTTTTTTAAGAGGTGTGTAACATGCGGAGTTAAGTGGAAAAGAGAAAACATCGTGGATAACAGATAGTTACCCTAAGGAGTGAATACATGCATAAACGACGGCATTATAGACGTCGTCCTAATAAGATGATGAAAACCGGTTTGGTATGTACGTGGCACAATACGACACAAGGACAGTGCCGCTATGTCGTATCAATACTGGTGGCATACTCCGGTTAATATTATATATACACTTAGTTACTAGAAGAACAAGGCAAGGGGGGCGACTGAGCACGGGAGTACATATATCTATACTCGTCATGGAGAGAGAGATACGAGGTAACTTTCCTGCATCTCTCCTGATAATCGTCTGCAGATTGGTCATAGTGAGTTTATCCGAATTAACAGGCCTAAATCAATACAATAACTGGCATAGGGTTATCGGGTGTATAGAGTCGTGGTTAAAGGTTGTTACATAACTCGTAATTAACTTATCTAAATCAACAGGCATAAATCAATACAAGAACTGGCAAGGGACACAAATTGGCAGACGAACAATGCAACATAAGGTTATGTATAGCTAACTGCTAAAAATGGGGGAAAGAAGATAGGTGTCTTCTCTTTTCACAAGTTCCCTAAATTATGTTAACATTAGGGAGTTGGTACATCAATAAAATAGCAATGTGGATCTCAGTGAGTTATGGGGCTGTCTAGTGTAATTTCATAATTAATCTCGGAATTACTCCTAGGTATTTTGTCTAGTGAAATGGAGGTGGTATTAGGAAGGTTGGGAATATATATAGTTAGTGGATAAAACAACGGGAGGTTAGAGACATAGAATTGCTAGAATTGGGGGGACTATGATTGTTATATAACTAAATACAGGGCTGACGTAATCACGATCTGATTTGGTGTGAAATGGAAGCTAAGGTGTCTTAGATTGCCTCGAACCTACACAATGAAAGTATTATAGCCTGTATGGTGGTTACATAATTAAATACATACTTAGGTGGTACATCAAGAATATCAGTGAGTAAAGTATTGTGGTTTGTATATTAGAAGACTGTGATTGAGAGACGTATAATATGTGGAATGAATTGGGAGAGAGAGAGAGAGAGACCAAAGGGACCGGGGATCTCGTTGGGGATGGGGGTTTCGCTCTCAGGATTTTCGTTCCTGTGGCTCGTTAGGGGTGGAGGTTTCGCTCTCAGGTTTTTCGTTCCTGTGGTATTTTACTTCCGTCGCCTTTATATGAGGTACGACCTCGTACCTCAAGGTTGGAGTACGTAGGTTTGTTTAGGGGGGCCAGGTCAGGTCGGTGAGGGGGTTAGGTTGGAGGGAAATGGCAGCCTGTCGCTGATGACGAAGATTACTGTCATCCCGACTAGCAACAGACTGTTCAGAAAAGAGAGACAAAAACTTAAAACATTTTATCCTGGAATGTGAATAATATAATGAAATTAGGAAATAAAATAACAAGATTACTCAGGCCATATATCCAAGACACTGAAAACTAATAGGAGAGTTACTATTCAAGAAAGAAGGGAACGAGGGAAGAAAATACATAGATGTTGGAAAAGGAGAGAAAAGAGGATAAAAGAACTTGACGAAAGAACAGATAATTAAGAACGCAGGAAAATTAAGAAGAGCTAAAGTGTTCAACAATGTATAAAACAAATTTAAAAGATAGTAAGAAAAGTGTAGGCTAACAAGAAAGGGAGTACTACTAAGGAAAAAATATATATAATATATACAGTATATGGAAAACATGTACATTTATAGAATCATGCCCAATCGCTTAGGAATTGAGAACAATACAAAACAAAATCCCATGGAAAATCCAGTACAATAAACATCATCAGGGGGGGCTGGATTAGTTAGGGTCGCCGTTAGTCGTGGTGAAGGTCTGGTTTATTGGTAGGGGTGGTGGTGGTGGTTGTGGCTTTGACCTTGGGGGTTCGCTTTCACTTTGGGAGGGAGGGGTGGATATACCGTTAGGAATGTGGGTCTGTGTGAGAGCTGGCCCGGGGCAGTTTTGGATGAGTTTTGTGGGCGTGAACGGTGGGTCTGTGGAGGTTGGAAAAGCAGAGAGTGGTTGGTCGGTGGGGGATGAGATTTTGGCTGGAGAGGGGTTGATGTGTAGAGAGTTGTGGTCGCGAGTGGGGTTGTGGGAAGGGTGAGTAAGGCTGGAGGTTGAGAGTTTACGATGATCGGGTGGTTTGGAGGGTTGGAGTGTGGGGATTTGATAGGGAGATGGTAGGGGGGGGTCTGGGCAGGCAAGGTTGTGGTTTGAGAGGGGTTGAATTTGGACTGATTTTATTGTCGGGAGAGACGTGGATGGGATTTCGAGGAGTGGTTGAGGTTGAGAGGTTGATTATGTTGTTTGGGGTGAGAGAGAGAGTAATATTTTGGGGGTTAGTCAAGGTGGAAAAAGTTTTGTGGTTGGATTTGGATGGGTGTGGTATTTTGTCGAGCGGGATCTTTGGGGTGGAATTTGGGGCGGATGGGGTAACGGTGAAGAGGGGGTTAAGGTAGGGGGGGAAGAGGAGGTAGGGGTTATGTACGGGGGTGATTTTGCGTTCTGAATGTGGTCGTGAGAGGGTAGGCTGGCAGGGTGGGAATTGGTGGAGGTTGAGAGTTTAGGATGATCTGGGGTTTTGGAGAGTGGGGGTGTGGGAGATTGACAGGTCAATTGTGGAGATGGGGTGAGTAGGTAAGTTTGGAGAGATTGTTGCGGAAGAGATTTGTCTCGGAAAACAATGGAATTTGGTAGGATGGATGAAGGAGACATTGATGGAGATTTTGGTTCTGGTGCTGGATTATGGGGCAGAGGTAGGTTGGCGAGCGGGGGTGTTACTGGAGGTGGATTCAGGAGCGGTTCGGGTAATGTTGGAGAGGGTGACAAGGGAGGGGGGGAATAGGATGTGGGGAATAGGAGGTAGGCAGAGCTGTAGAATTCTTGGTTGATGCGGGTGTTTGAAGGGGTTCACCGAGTTTGGGCATGTGGGGAGATGATGGTGGGGGGGGGTGAGGTTGACAGTTTTGAGGGGGGGACAGGTGATGAATCTGAGGAAGTGAGAGGCGTGACAGGTTGTTGAGGGATTGACTGGGGTGAAGGTTGGTCTGGGGTGACAGGGGCATGTGAGAGAGTGGAGGGGGGGGCTCATTTTCTGACCAGCATTTTTCAGGGTTGACATTGAAAGAGAATTGGTTACGGTGGGGGTGACCATTTCTGCGTTCTGTGGTTTGTTGGCAGGCATAGAAAAAGGAGGGGGTTCATGGGGTAACACAATTAATGGAAGATTATCGTTGGTGGATGGCTGGGCAGGGGAAAATTTAGGGATGGTCAGAGAGGATAGAGGCAAGGAAGAGTGCACTGGGGTTGGACTTTCATCGGGAGTCATTTTGGAAGGGTGCACGGAGTTTGATTCCTTAGGGGAATGGAGGGACTTATTGATGATAGTGTTAAGTGGAGGAATACATTTACTTTCTTGGATAGGGGCTGAATGGGTGGATAGGGGATTCACAGGATGTTTAGACATGGCTGGGGGTGAACAAAATTCAAGAGCTTCATTTACTAAGGGGGAATGTGAGGGAATGGATGGATGTGGGTGAACAGACCTCGGACTCGAGTTGGTAATGGTGAAGGGTTGTTCCTCATTTGTCATAGCTGGCGAGTTGTTTGGAGTGGTGGGTGTCCGTAGAAGTTTCCGCAAGTCACGGGGAAATTTACATTTTTAAGGGGGGACGAGAGGGGGTCGTTCTAGTCTCGCGCCGGCTATTGTTCTGGTTCAGGTTGTGAGTGGGGCTAGGGAGTTAGAGGATAGTTAAGGGGGGGTACAAGGATAGGTCCTTACCTTCCATTTGTTGAGGTTAGTGAACGAACTGAGTCGGCAGGTTATAACGTTCTTATGGCGTCTTTACAGGGGGAGGGTTGTGAATTGTAAAGGGGTGGTTTGAGGCTAGGCGCCGCGCCGCTCGTGACCTAGGGCAGTGACCCTTAATGCGCTGGACATAGGGGTGGCATTTCCCTACGATCGAACAGGTAGGGAGGTGTGTGCAGCGGGGCGTGAAGGATAAGAGGACAGGATGACCCAAAACAGGGTACCACTGAGTATAGGGTCACGAAGCAAAACAGAGTAGTGTGGATTGTGGATACGGAGGAGGTGATTGGAAGACGTATAACAATTGTGGAAAAGTAAATGGAAGAGAGGAACACAATGGCGGATAAAAGATAATTAACCTAAGGATTGAATACATGCATGAATGACGACATTATAGCCGCCGTCCTAATAAGGTGATGAAACCGGGTTGGTATGCGGGTTACATAATTAATTATAGGGGTGACATAATCATGATCGGGTTCGTTGTGGACTGGAAATCGAAGGCGTTTTGAGCTCGCCTTCGCACCCACACAAATGAAAGTACTATAACCCACAAGGTGGTTATCTAATGAAATACATACTTAGTTGGTACATCAAGAATGTCTAGGAGGAAAGTCATGTGGTTTGTATTAAAGAAGACTGGGTTTTTTAAGAGGTGTGTAACATGCGGAGTTAAGTGGAAAAGAGAAAACATCGTGGATAACAGATAGTTACCCTAAGGAGTGAATACATGCATAAACGACGGCATTATAGACATCGTCCTAATAAGATGATGAAAACCGGTTTGGTATGCACGTGGCACAATACGACACAAGGACAGTGCCGCTATGTCATATCAATACTGGTGGCATACTCCGGTTAATATTATATATACACTTAGTTACTAGAATAACAAGGCAAGGGGGGCGACTGAGCACGGGGGTACATATATCTATACTCGTCATGGAAAGAGAGATACGAGGTAACTTTCCTGCATCTCTCCTGATAATCGTCTGCAGATTGGTCATAGTGAGTTTATCCGAATTAACAGGCCTAAATCAATACAATAACTGGCATAGGGTTATCGGGTGTATAGAGTCGTGGTTAAAGGTTGTTACATAACTCGTAATAAACTTATCTAAATCAACAGGCATAAATCAATACAAGAACTGGCAAGGGACACAAATTGACAGACGAACAATGCAACGTGAGGTTATGTATAGCTAACTGCTAAAAATGGGGGAACGAAGATAGGTGTCTTCTCTTTTCACAAGTTCCCTAAATTATGTTAAAATTAGGGAGTTGGTACATCAATAAAATAGCAATGTGGATCTCAGTAGTTATGGGGCTGTCTAGTGTAATTTCATAATTAATCTCGGAATTACTCCTAGGTATTTTGTCTAGTGAAATGGAGGTGGTATTAGGAAGGTTGGGAATATATATAGTTAAGTGGATAAAACAACGGGAGGTTAGAGACATAGAATTGCTAGAATTGGGGGGGACTATGATTGTTATATAACTAAATACAGGGCTGACGTAATCACGATCTGATTTGGTGTGAAATGGAAGCTACACAATGAAAGTATTATAGCCTGTATGGTGGTTACATAATTAAATACATACTTAGGTCGTACATCAAGAATATCAGTGTGAGTAAAGTATTGTGGTTTGTATATTAGAAGACTGTGATTGAGAGACGTATAATATGTGGAATGAATTGGGAGAGAGAGAGAGAGAGACCAAAGGGACCGGGGATCTCGTTGGGGATGGGGGTTTCGCTCTCAGGATTTTCGTTCCTGTGGCTCGTTAGGGGTGGAGGTTTCGCTCTCAGGTTTTTCGTTCCTGTGGTATTTTACTAAATAAGAAAATAAAATTGGATGCACATCTTAATTAGAATTATTTTCAACTTACATAAATAAAACAATTCTAGAATTTAGCATATTAAGTTATAAACTGGTAATTAGGGCGAGAGAACGGATATATCTATAGTGTTGTAATTTGTTAGCTGTGGTTTTATAAATGGTATATTGTTATTGGGAAGGATCTTTCTACCCCTTTCCCCATATAAACTATAAAAGGTAATAATGAACCCATTGCACAATTTTAAGAACACGATCACAAGTCCTACAACTGATCATTCAAATCCAGAAAGTACCGGTCTAGAAATGGCTAACAATAAATGATTCGGTAGGTCAATAATATTAATGAGAATACTAATGGATGACTTAAGAGGATAAATGTTTCCTAGAATGAATAAATAAAAAAGGGACATATACTGTAGGTAGGATCAGGAATAACAATATATGATTGTCTTCCATCATCATCATGTTAACCCCTTGGGGATCATGACGCACTGTACAGTGTATTTTGTCTATTATGAGGTAATTTTATTGAGATTAGTAAGGATATATGGAAGACAGACGGTTATTCTAGACAGTCTTCAGCATTTCAACACTTACAGATCCTTCCTAAGCTGTATGAGATCGTCTAATGACAGCCGGAATTAATAAAAAAGGCGACATAAACCTCAAGGGGTACCGTAGTGTCACGTTTTCATGATCACTCCATATTTCGCTACTCTATTTGCAAAGTAACTGATTTCTATAAAAATGGGAAATATGCTAATCACCATCGGCTGAAAATGAAAATGGTTGTGATTTTTCCTATTAATGGGCGTGTTTTAGTCTGATCGTCATTATATATATATATATATATATATATATATATATATATATATATATATATATATATATATATATACACACACACACAAGGTTAGATACAATCACGAATTTCAAGGCTACTGGCTTTTTCACGGCTATATTAAAAAAATTGCCCCATAGCATAACATGGGTCCGAGCTGTCTTGCTGTCGTGGCCAAGCTGTCTCAAATAATGGGCCGAGCTGTCTCGCCGTCGTGGCCGAGCTGTCTCAAATAATGGGCCGAGCTGTCTCGCCGTCGTGGCCGAGTTGTCCAAAAGTGGGCCGAGCTGTCCAAGCCGAGTTGTCCCATGGGCCGAGTCGTCCAGTCACCCCCCAGATCATCTCAAATACACATCATAGTCGTTCAAACTCAAAACAAGCGCTAGCTTCTTTCTCTACTGTACTGTAGTTTCTCTGGTATGGAAGAAATTTCCTGGAAAAGTAACACAGTGGATGATCAATCCCCTCCTCCCCCTCCTGCATTAAAACTCCTCCCACACCAGTCACTAGCATCAACATACAGCTTAAAAGATTTGTCATAGTTTGGAGTGGACAATATCGGGGCATTGATCAGCATGTTCCTAATCCCAGTAAATGCTTGCTCACACATATTATCCCATACAAACTTGGACTTCTTCGACAGTAACTTGGTTAAAAGCAATGCTACAGTAGAGAAATTCTTACAAAATCGCCTGTAATAACCATTCATTCCTAATAATCTCAGTAACTCCTTTTTGTTGGAGGGAGAGGGAAACTTCACAATGCTCTCAACTTTTGCATCAATAGGTTTCACTTTCCCTTGACCTACAACATATCCTAGGTACTCCACATTTGCTTTTACAAAATCACTCTTCATTAAGTTTACAGTTAAATTTGCTTTGTTGAGCTTATCAAACATGTTATGCCCTGTTTTTCTACAGGTTTAACTTGGGTAATGTGAGTTCTAAATGACTGGGTATATAAGGCTGCATGCACAATACAAGATATGAGGAATAGAGAACACAAAGAAACACATGGTAGCAAGTTACATGATCACATTTATTTTTATACCACTGCATAATACTCGTGCAAGACAATATAATAGAATCGAACAACACTAGCATAAGTGGATCTGGATGGAGCCTAGTCTCCCACTTCCAACGTTCAGGTATTAATCTTCTGATCACTGGCTTTAATTCAACAGGTTTATATACCGAAGACCATCAATGTTACTTATAGAATCATATTCACTGTTAGATTTATTACGGGTAGCTCTGGTGCACAAGTAGTAGTTCACAGACTAGATTAGACACGCGTATTTTAGAGCACGGGAATTCTAGTAACCTCAGGGGATACTGATCTAAGTTTTATATTCTTGTCTCAGAAATACATAGAACGCAAATCAGTGGGCGAACATTCAGATATCACTAGGGTTTCCTTCTAGGTAATAATATCTGGATATGTGGTTGATTACGAGAGTTAGTATCGCCTGTTAATTATTGAACACTGATACGCTTAGCACTTCCTAATTGAATGGTTATATGAATTATACTGGGGCAAAGAGATAGCCACTTCGTAGAAATATTAATTAGTGAATCTCTAAACAGCACAGTAATATGTAGTACGGATAAAGGGAATCTCGGGTAGTATCTGATGGGTCTGGTCCTGGTTATCTTGCGTCCATGATGTTGGGGGCTAACGACTGGTTCCGCGGCCGTCCAGGGGGTCCATATGTGTGAAGTTCTCAAATACGTGGGCAGGTCCTTCTATCCAAATCTGCCACGGAGTCTGCCGGCTCTGGAATCTCAACTCCGGAACAACACAAGGGCAGAGCTAGAAGTTAACTGCAGGGTAGTGACCCCTGGTTGGTGTCTAGCTTTCAACTGATTTGACTGGGGGTGGGAGCTAGATTTATAGGCTCGGTTCTGGACCCTGTAGACAGTAGGGATCTCGAGTCTTATGGACTTATTTGAGCTCTCAATAGATATGGGGACTAGGTAAGATGGTATTTACTGTTGTGGCACATGGCTATAGGAAGCCTTTATATTTTTATATAACTGAGCCTTAGTAAGAGGTACTATTTTGGCTATACTGGAAGTATTTAGGGGAGAGAGACTGGATCTACTTTGCGAGGAGGATGGGGACAGCTGTGATAGGAGCGTCTCTCTTAGATTGTTCAATCTTCATTCTATGGTATAGCTGAGGTGCTAATTTAGTGATCAGAGCATGCAAGAAAGGTAAATGGTTTATTGTGAGTTAATAGAGGTTAGTAAAGGTGTTAGTCATGCATGGTTAGTTCATTGATAGGAAGAATTCCTGTGCTACCTGGCAATGACTCGGAAGTCAAAACAGGGGCCAGGTATACCTCCGCGGGGGTGGGGGTCTCCCTCCTCGGGTGGGCAAATAGGGGGAGCTGGGCGCCCGCTCTCCGTGATAGTTGTCCGGCGGCTGTGGCTAGGGGCTTGCCATATCACCAGTGTTTGTAATAACCCTCTGTGTATGAGACAGATGTGGGTGTCCTTAATACCAAAACCGAAGGTGCCTTGGCTAGCTGGTTTTACTCGGCTGGTTGTTAATTGTAGGGTTTGCTGGATGTGGTGGAGACTGGGTTGCTAACTCTGCCACATTTATCTGGAAGTATGGCAATAGAAGTTAGTTACTGGTGAGGTGGCTAGCCTCGCACCGACGACCATTGGGTGCCGGGTTGTGAATGGGTTGTAAGAGAGTAGATGGCATGCAAGGGGTTAGTAAAGTTCTAATGTTGTTCTGGCCTACTAAGTGAAGGTAGGCTGGATAGGAGTATATATAAAAGGTTGGAGAGCGTTAGCAACGGGAAATTCAAGGATCTTCAAGAGGTATGAGAGAGAGGCTAGGTCGGACAAGAGTAGAGAAGCGCGGGGTCTTATAATGAGAGGGGAGGAGTTCAGGGGGGCTATAGGGGAATTTGACCCTAAGGTCTCTGGGCGTGGGGGTGGCATTAGGCTGCAGTTGATATGGGAGTTGGAAAAGGCAGTGGAGTACGTTAGCCAAATGCTACCGGGGAATGCAACTATGGGCTGGTATATAAGTCTGGAAAAGATAGAGTTATGTGATCCGTCCGAGGGGTTATGGATACTATTAGTTGGCCCTGGGAACTGCGTTTTCTATAATATATATATACCAACAAAAGTGGCAGTTCGTAGGGGTACTTAGTTATTGTTTCGGGGTACTTATGACAGATACTGGTAACAAGGTTATCTTATACAATCTCGGTTTGAGGTAAGAGGTGTATGACACAAAGTAAATTGGCGTAGTGTGGACTGTGGATACGAAGGAGGCAAGGGGAAGACGTATGACAATTGTGGAAAAGTAAATATGAAAAAGGTGAACACAATGGCGGATAAAAATACTTAACCTAAGGATTGAATACATAGATTTATGGGGCGATGGGTCTTCAGAAGCTTAGTCTGGCAAGACAAGATGTTAGGGAATGTTAATATTAATACTTAAACTAAGGATTGCATACATCGATGAACGACGACATTATAGTCGTCGTCCTAATAAGGTGATGAAACCTGGTTGATCTGTACTTGGCACAATACGACACAAGGACAGTGCCGCTATGTCGTATCAATACTGGTGGCAGTTAATATTATAGAGACACTTAGTTACTAGAGGAACAATGCAAGGGGGCGACTGAGCACGGGTTACATATATCTATACTCGTCATGGGAAATGATATACAAGGTCTAGGGACAGGCGTGGGTGTTTTAACTTCTAAGATATATAACATCTACTTCTCGGATGTAAGAACATACATAGATATAATTATGGCTGTCTGATGTGTTGGCATTGGCTCAACGTCGGGACAGGGCATGGGTGTTTTTAATATGAATGTATATTCCTGTTCATCATCTTTGTAGTTAGGAGTGTAGGACACAAGGGGGTAGTGTACATGAGGTGTGGAAAAATGGTCAGTTTAGAAGGGGTATCTAGGTGCGGCCTGGAGCTGCTTAGCCCTGCGGGCTTGGGCCTGTCTGAATTGGCTGGCTCGGTCAGCTGGTCCTTTCGTTCTGTGGACCTTTCCTTTGGGTGTTTCTGTGTGGTGTTCGTTCGTGGCTTCTGTGGTGGGCTTCTCGTTCTGGGGCATTTTAAAACACTTCCCTAATCAGATTCAAATGGTCTTCCCACCCCGTAGAGTACAACACAATGTCATTTATGTAAACAGCACAACCCTTAACCCCACATAACACCTCGTTCACTAGTCTTTGAAAACAACCACCAGAGGTCTTCATACCAAATGGCAACACTTTATACTGATATAAACCATCCATGGTTACAAATGCTGAAATTGCTTTGGCCTTTTCCGTTAACCCTACTTGCCAATAACCTTTCAACACGTCTAATTTAGTCACAAATATAGCATCTCCAATTTGGTCAATACAGTCGTCAATCCTTGGGATGGGGTAAGAGTCGCTCTTAGTTACATTATTCAATTTTCTATAATCAGTACAGAATCTGTAAGAAACACCATCAGCTTTAGGAACAAGAACACACGGGGAACTCCAAGGGCTATTAATAGGCTCGACTAAATCATTCACAAGCATAATACTCCACCTTCTTCCTCATTATCGCCCTTTTCTTTGGATTCACCCTATATGGATGTTGCTTGATGGGGGAAACATCTTTCACTTCCATGTCATGCACAATAACATTTGTGCTAGGAGCATCAGGGAATAAGGGTTTATACTAATTTATTATCTCTTTCACCTCCTTCCTCATCAGGACTCAAATGCTCCAATATCCTGTCAATTGTTCTCAGCACAACAGAATTTTGCAAGACTTTATCCTCACATCTACTCAATTTCATATCATCTGGCTCTAACACTTCCTCATCCAGTTGGGCACTTGCACAATCTACATTCCTTTGCATCTCTTCCGTTTCATTGGTCACCAGGACACATCCACAACTTGTGTTCCCTTGCATCTCTCTTTCTTTCTCCACTTTTCTTTCATGATATGGCTTCAGCATGTTCACATGACAATTGTTATATTTTGTTTTTTTTCTATGTGATTGAGGGAGGCAAAAGGCAGAACTGCCTATAGCGAGTGCCTCCCCCATAGTTGAAAGAGTGACAGGGCCAAAATCAAGGGATGTTCGAGCCAAAATGTCTGGACACACGGAGTTTGAAGCAATTTAAGTCATAGGAAGAGGGAAAGAGTAGCTGTTGAGTAGAAGAAAGTTTGAGAGTAACGTTTCACTCTTGGGTTGGAGAGTTGCACAGAGTAGGGGTGGGATTGAGTTGCAAGACGGGTACCACGTGCCCTACGTAAAGGAGGTGGTATACACTGGGAAAGCTCTGAGGAACACTGATTATTATAGTAGCGATAGAATAGTGAGAGATGCAACATTGCGGCGGACAGAGAGAGATTGCAGAGAGTTAGTGAGTGGACGGGAGTTAATGATACGAAAGGCCTTCCTTTCAACTTTGTCTAGGAGAGCGGTGTGAGAGGACCCTCCCCACACATGTGAACAATACTCAATACAAGGACGCACTATGCCCCTGTACAGAGCAAGAAGCTGTGCAGGTGAAAAGAACCCCCTAAGGCGGTTGAGCACACCCAGCTTCTGGGAGGCTGCCTTAGCAAGACTGGTAATATGGTCCTTCCAACTGAGAGCAGAAGAAAAAGAGACACCAAGAATATTGAGAGAAGATGAAGGGTTGATTTTTGTATTGTTGAAGAATAAGGGATAGTCCGCTGGGAGATCCTGACGGGTAGATAGATGGAGAAATTGGGTTTTGGAAGCATTAAAGGTAACAAGGTTTTCTCTGCCCCAATTGGAGATAGTATTTAGATCAGAATTTAAGAGTTCTATGGCTTCATTACGTTGGTCATTGAGGGATTGCTGGCTGGGGCGTTCTGAAAAACTAATGGAGTAGTGTAAGGTTGAGTCGTCTGCGTATGAATGGATGGGAATTGAGGTACAGTTGAGGAGATCATTTATAAAAATTAGAAAGAGAATAGGAGATAGGACAGAGCCCTGAGGAACACCGGAGTTTATAGGGTGAGGAAGTGAACAATGGCCGTCCACAACCGCGGCTATGGAACGGCCGGAAAGGAAATTAGAGACAAAGGCTCAGATGGAGGGATAGAAACCGAAGGAGGATAGTTTAGAAATTAAAGATTTGTGCCAGACTCTATCGAAGGCTTTCGATATGTCTAGTGCAATAGAAAAAGTCTCACCGAATTCCCGAAAGGAGGATGACCAAGAGTTAGTAAGATATGAAAGAAGATCACCAGTAGAGCGACCCTTAAGGAAGCCATACTGGCAATCTGAGAGCAGATTATGAGAAGAGAAATGCTTAAGAAATTTGGAAGCAAGAATAGTTTCAAAAACTTTAGAAAGACAAGAGATGAGAGCAATTGGACGATAGTTGGAGGGTTGAGAGCGGTCACCCTTCTTTGGGACAGGTTGAATGTGAGCAAATTTCCAGCATGAAGGGAAGACGTTAGAGGATAGACAGAGACGAAAGAGTTTGCCTAGGCAGGGAGTTAGCACGGAAGCACAGTTTTTAAGAACAACAGGAGGAACACCGTCCGGACCGTACGCCTTATTAGTATTAAGCCCAGAGAGGGTAGAAAGTGCATCTTTAGAAGAGATTAGGATATTAGGCATAAGTAAGAGAGAGGAGGGTGGAGAGGGAGGAATAGCACCGGAATCATCCAAGGTTGAGCGAAGAGTTTAGCTTTGTCAGAGAAAGAAGTGATGGTTGTGCCATCAGAGTGGAAAAGGGGAGGGAAAGATGAGGAAGAGAAATTGTTTGAGAGGTTTTTGGCTAGATGCCAGAAAGCTTGGGAAGAGGTAGAGTTGGATAGTTCAGTGCATTTATTATTGATAAAAGAGTGTTTGGCAAGTCGAAGAACAGATTTGGCTTGATTCCGGGCAGAAACATAGGAAGAATAAGAGTCTTGAGTTTTAAGGCGTCAGTACCGTTTGAATGCTTCCTCCTTATTGCGGACAGCAGTAGAACAGGCGTGAGTAAACCAAGATTTTTTAGCATTAGTCTGAGAGAAAGAGAATGGAATGTATGCTTCCATGCCCGATAGGATTACCTCGGTAATGCGTTCAGCACTCTCCGAGGGTCCCCGGCCACGGAAGCAAAAATAATTCCATGGGAAATCAAAGAAGTACTGCCAGAGAGCCTCCCAGTCGGCAGCGCCGAAGTGCCACAAGCGCCGCCGGCTAGGAGGATCGGGTGGCCGTACTGGAGAGATAGGACAGGTGACAGAGATAAGTTTATGGTCGGAGGAGCCCAAAGGAGAGAAAAGATCAACAGTATAAGAAGAAGGGTTAGAAGTTAGAAACAAGTCAAGAATGTTGGGCCGATCTCCGATGCGATCCGGGATACGGGTCGGTTGCTGAAGTAACTGCTCTAGGTCATTTAGGATAGAAAAGACATAGGCTTGTTCACCAGCTGGGTCAGTAGTGCGAGAGGAGAGCCATTGGCGGTGGTGAACGTTGAAATCTCCTAAGATGGAGATTTCTGAGAAAGGAGAAATGGATAGAATGTGTTCCACTGTAGAGTTTAAATAGTCAAAGAATTTGAGAAAGTTCTTAGAGTTAGGGGAAAGATAGACAGCACAGAAATATTTAGTAAGAGAATGACAGGAAAGTTTGAGCCATAAAGTTGAGAATTCAGAGGAGTCGAAATCGGGAACATGAGAGCAAGTGAGTTTGTTGTGCACATATGCTCAACATCCGCCTTTGGCTTTGAAACTAGGATAGAGAAAGTAGGAGGATACAGAGAAGGGGCTGCTGGATGTTGCTGCAGACACCTGAGTTTCGGTGAGGAAGAGAAGATCAGGTTTGTAGGAGGAGAGATGGTGTTCAACAGAGTGAAAGTTAGAGGAAAGTCTGCGAATGTTGCAGAAATCAATAGAAAAAGTAACAGGCCGAGGTCCAGGTAATATTGTGGGGTCGTCAGGGGATGGTCGGTCGGGTGTGGGGGCATTTATGGTCCCCCCCCCCCCTGGGGACTCCGAGGCTGGGCTATAATTAATATTTTTTTTTTAAATTTTGGTGTGGAAGAATGAAGTGTGGTGTGCATGTTTAGTGTAGTGAAGTGAATAGGATGAGAAGGTGTTTGTGAGAGCTAGCTGGATTGCTCTCAGTGTAAATGAGGCACAAAGAAAATCAGTAAGAGAGGCCAAGCATATGAAACAGGAGTTCCAGCGACTCTTTATCACATGCCTATAACCTCACCTGGGTCTAGCCCTGATCGATTGGTGCCTACAATCTTACATGTCAGGTGTATTAACAATGTAATTCAAATCTCCAACCCTCTTCTCTACTACCCCCAGACTGTAAGTCTCCCACGGCCCACTACATCTGGCCTTGAGTGGATTTCCTTGCAAGGGCAACAACACTAACACCCTCTCACCTGGTTTGAACTCTCTCGCCCTGGCCTTCTGGTCATACCACTCTTTCATCTCACCCTGTGATACCTTCAAATTTTCAGCGGCCGTGGTGGTCAAGTGGTGAGCACGCTCGCGTGTGAATCTGAAAGACCCGGGATCGAATCCCTGCCACGGCGGACATTTAGTGGGTGCGGTAGTACGTCCTAGCATGTTTCACATGCTTGCACCCAGTCAGGGGACATCCTGACGACGTATACAGACAAAACACACATAACAAAGCCACTCCAACACCTTCCTCTCTCTCCAACACCCCTTCTCCCCTCTCAACACTCTTCTCTGAGCTATTGCCGATAAAAATGGCATGTTCAGTCCTGTAAAGAATCGTAAGATTCAGTCGTAAAGATTCCAGGACGAGCTCATCAGCGGCGGATCCCCAGATCGACCGTGGTGATTGTCACCTAAACATCTACAAAACTAAACTAAACTAAACTGATCTCAGGCTCTCAACAGTGTACTCTTAAAGTCTAACACATACTTTAGCAGGCCGGGGGCACCCACACAACCGAGCCACTTTTCTTTTAACATATAGGGGCCCCCTTACATCATGGCCGTACACCAATTCAAAAGGGCTAAATCCCGTTGACTCTTGTACAGCATCTCTGAGAGCAAAAAGAGCCAAAGGGACCCCCTCATCCTAGCTCCTCTCAGTACATTCTCAATGTGTTCTTCAGTGTCTGGTGGAACCTCTCCAGACATCCTTGCGACTGAGGGTGGTAGGCGCTAGACAGTTTCTGCTCAATATGCAAATCTTTCAGGATCCTCTTAAACATGTGACGTAAAATTACTGCCCTGGTCTGACTGTACAATCTCTGGTAGGCCAACCCATGAAAAGTACTTAACTAACTCCCTTACAATATTCTTTGAATGGATACTTCTTAAAGGAATGGCCTCGGGAAATCTTGTCGAGGTGCACACGATTGTTAGCAGATATTGATTACCCCTACGGGGCTTTGGCAAGGAATCCACGCAATCTATCACAATTTTACTAAATGGCTTGGCAAAGGCCGGCACAGGTTTCAATGACGCTGGACGAATGACTTGGTTGAGCTTTCCCACCTTCTGGCATACTGCGCAACTTTTACAAAATTCTACCACATCGCTCTTCAGACCAGGCCAATAAAAGTGTCTCAATAGCCTATCTACAGCTTTGCGTACCCCCAAGTGCCCCGACAGACTTGAATCTTGGGACAAGGTCATTACGTTACTTCTATGCTTTTTAGGAACTACAACTTGCATTTTCACTTCCCAATGATCTGTCACCGGAACACTTGGTGGTCTCCACACTCTCACCAATACACCATCTTGACGGAAAAACCCTACAGTCACCACTGGGCTTACCGTTTCTCTCTGCCTCATTTCTAATGTCAGCCAATCCCTTATCTACAAGTTGTGCATTAATCAGTTCATTCTTATCAAACAAAAAAGTCTGGACCTAATTCCACTTTATACTGTACATCCTCTACCACCTTATCTACTGGTACATTAACCTCACCAGAGTCATCACTCACTGCACGTTCCACAAAAAAATTATCCATTGCCATGTCATCACGGTATGACTGATCTTTAGCCATAGCTCTGGTGACAACACATGCTGGATAGCCTATACATCAATCACTCCAACTCCCTCTTCCTTCACACAACCATTGGCATCCACATGATCAACAAAATTAACAGGGATGGTTACATTAACAGTCACAGTGTCGGCCAGAGGATTTTCAGTCATCTTGGGTTCAGGTACGACTCGGTCACCTACTAAATCATTACCCAACAGTAAATCAACACCATCCACAGGTAACTCATCCTCCAACCCAACTTCACATATTTTACCCTTGATGAGTGCAGTTTCAAGATTCACTTCATGTACTGGGATGATCCTTTTACCACCCAACCCCTTCACCCTAACCTTATCACCAGAATACGACTCTTCCGACCATTCAAGTGTTTTCTTGAGGACTAGAGTTTGGTTAGCTCCTGTGTCTCTTAGTAGAACAATTTTCTTTACAGGACCTCCCTCAATAGAAATTTTACCCTCAGTTATAAAAGGTTCAAAGTCTCCAAAGGACCGCTTCTCACCATTGTGCTTGGTACCCTGAAACAACCTTGTGCTTACTCCCAGGCTTCCCCCAAGACAGTCAGTCCCGCAGACTTTATTACCTTCTTACACTGTAACTTGTAGTGGCCAACCTCTCCAAAACCGTAGCATTTAACTGGTGGCTTACTTCCAGCGGCGTGTGTACCGGTACAAGCACCAGAAGCTGATTGTCAGTACAGCTATTTCTTTAGTAATATAAGGGGACTTCACTCTAACATCAATTCTGTACACCAATTTCTTCAAGCAGAATCCCCTACTCTCCTTTTTTTGACAAAGACTCAAGTAACATCCACATCTGACACATCTAGATTTAATTTTCCAGGTTATCAACTGCTCCAAAATTTCAGACCTAAAGGTGGTGTATGTTGCTTCGCAAAATCTGAAATTGCCCTGGAGGAGGTTACTAGTTTCAATTGTCCCTATTTTGATTATTCTATATACAAATTAATTTCTGCTGGTAAATTTAAATACATATGTTGCATCTACCGTTCCCCAAATACTCCTCCAGAGCAAAGTCTTTTTGATTCTCTGTCCTCACAACTCAGTGTCCTCAACTTAAATGCTTCTTCTGAAATCACTGTGTTGGGTGATTTTAATGTCCATAATGTTGAATGGCTCACTCATTCAGCCAGGACTGATGATGCTGGTCTTGAATGAGAGCTATTTGCAGACTCATTTAATCTCATTCAACTAGTCAACCAACCCACCCGTGTACCAGATAATCCTAATCATAATTCCCACCTACTGGACTTATTTTTAACAACCAATTCAGAAAATTATGATGTTACAGTGAGGTCCCCACTTGGATCTTCTGATCACTGTCTGATACAGGCCACCTGTCTATCACCTACCACACCTTCCCACTCTGAACCTGTTTTGGTGACTAAATGGCATTACGATAGGGCAGACTGGCAGGGTCTTCAAGGTTTCTTTATTGATATTCCCTGGACCTCTTTCTTTTCTAATGATGCACACTCCACCTTGAGCCACATACAAGATTTTGTAAAAATTGGAATGGAAACTTTTATTCCTCATCAAAAGTACAGTAAAAGATCTAATTCACCTAAATGGTTTGACCATAATTGTGCTAGAGTAACTGAACAAAAAGCAATAGCCTACAATGCATACACAAGATCAAAAACACATGAAGCCTTTAATTACTTTAGAAACATCAGAAATCATGCCAAAACTGTATTAAACCTAACTAAATCAAACTTTCTCCATAAGCAGGCAAATAAACTTCTAAATAATCCAAATGATAACAAAATATTTTGGTCTACTCTTAACTCATTCAAATCCAACTTCACTACTGCTTCATCCATTCCACCATTAAAATCTCCGACTGGCAATCTTGTAAGTGACCCACGAGGTAAAGCTAACCTTCTTGCGGATATTTTCTCCACCAACTCAACCTTAGATGAAATAAATCAAGATGTCCCTGTACTTAATTTTAATTCACCTGAAATTCCCTCACTTAAGATCCACACCAGACAAACCAAGGAAAACCAAGTACATTCAATTTTCTAACCGACAGAATCTCACTGACTCCCATATATTTTTTAATGATGTAAATATTCCCACTTCCCCTAGTATTGACATTCTCGGTGTAACATTAACTACTAACTTGAGCTGGACACATTATGTTAGAAGCATTGCTAAGAATGCCTCTAAAAAACTGGGACTCCTGTACAGAGTTCGAGAATTCTTCACTGACGAGCAGTTGGCCGTAATATATAAAAGTCATGTGCGCTCTCAGATGGATTACTGTTCACCTCTGTGGGGTGGAAGTGGAGTGGTTGCATTGAGGCAGTTGGACAAAATTCAAAATAAAGCTATTAGATTAATCAATAACCCTGCAATCACACAGGACCTTCCTACATTATTCATACGAAGAAACGTTGCATCCCTTGCATTATTCTACAGATATTTTCACAGCAATTGTTCCGAGGTACTTGCTTCAATTGTGCCGCCTCTCCACATCTTTCCCCGTAGAACTAGGGCAGCTGAGAGCGCCCATGAATTTACACTTTCTCCTCCACAATGCAGAACTTCTGCTTATCAGAATTCATTTATCCCCAGAGCTACTACTCTTTGGAATTCACTTCCCTCGAATTGCTTTCCACAAACTTACAATCTACAAATGTTTAAATCCAGTTGTTACAAACATTTTATGAATGGAGGATGCCTTTAGGCACATGGACCTTTTTGTTTTATCTGTGTTTTTCCTTCCTCCGTTCATTGTCTCTTTAAAAAAAAAAAAAAAAAAAAAAAAAAATCGTGGTCTTACATCACCTCGTGGCTGCCAGTGAGGCTTGCTGGCCAAACTGTTATCTGCAACCTAGTTGTTCTGTTTCCCAGTAATACCCACACTCTGACCCTGCTGGCTCTTACTATACTGGTTTCTATATGGTGATAGTCTGTTGCCACCCTGCCTATGTGATACATCATGTTGGTACATTTTATGTGCCACTGCTATTTTCTCCGAGAGGCGTACTGCCTCCATTAAATCTTTAACATTACATTTACTTATCTTACAGTTTCTTACAGTTTCTTACAGTAGATCCTCTGGAAAAAGGCAAACTAGGCCTGTGTATCCAGCTCAGTACCAGTACTTGCACTGCTGCGGTCGTTCACGGTGTTGGCGGCGGCGGTAGCAGACACAACATTTTTACTATTCTGTATTTTTGTTTTATAATTAAACTTCAAATCTTGTCTTCCCCATGCTTTATCAAGATTACTTTCAAGCTCCCTTATTGATTCGGAATCGACTACATACTGGGGCAGCGCGTTCCACTCATTTACCACTCTATCACAAAATGAGTTCTTTGCCTTCTCAAGCCTATTTCTTTCTTTGTAAATTTTCTTAGAGTGTCCTCTCGTTCTTGTTCCCTCCCGCATCAAGAAGATACCTTCACACACATCCTCATCATACCTGTAGGTAGTAGGGGTAGGCAGCCCCGCCCAGGGAAGTACTACCGCCAAGGTTTCGGGAGACTCAGGGAATCGCCTGAATTCCATTTTCTCTCCCAGGCCCTGGTAGCTGGATACATATCTTTCTGCCTCACACATCAGGGGTATCAGGAAAACCCTCTTTATACAACATACACATCCAACTTCACGACATTGCCCTACATCGCTATCCTCTATCCATAAAACACTACTCTTCCCACTACATATCATACATGTAACACCATACACCTTTACCAAATAAATATGGCAGTGCAATTGTTAAGAGCAAACCTGGTGGTCCCTCGGATATCCACCCCCGGCAGCGTTGGGTCGTTGACACAGGGCCCTCCCGGTCGTCATCATGCGACTGTGTCAAGAGCATTGCAACGTCCCAAAGCTGCTCGTCGGTGCAGCTTTTTTTTTAGTAATATAAGGGGACTTCACTCTTACATCAATTCTGTACACCAATTTCTTCAAGCAGAATCCCCTACTCTCCTTTTTTTGACAGAGACTCAAGTAACATCCACATCTGACACGTCTAGATTTAATTTTCCAGGTTATCAACTGCTCCAAAATTTCAGACTTAAGGGAGGTGTATGTTGCTTCGCAAAATCTGAAATTGCCCTGGAGGAGGTTACTAGTTTCAATTGTCCCTATTTTGATTATTCTATATACAAATTAATTTCTGCTGGTAAATTTAAATACATATGTTGCATCTACCGTTCCCCAAATACTCCTCCAGAGCAAAGTCTTTTTGATTCTCTGTCCTCACAACTCAGTGTCCTCAACTTAAATGCTTCTTCTGAAATCACTGTGTTGGGTGATTTTAATGTCCATAATGTTGAATGGCTCACTCATTCAGCCAGGACTGATGATGCTGGTCTTGAATGTGAGCTATTTGCAGACTCATTTAATCTCACTCAACTAGTCAACCAACCCACCCGTGTACCAGATAATCCTAATCATAATTCCCACCTACTGGACTTATTTTTAACAACCAATTCAGAAAATTATGATGTTACAGTGAGGTCCCCGCTTGGATCTTCTGATCACTGTCTGATACAGGCCACCTGTCTATCACCTACCACACCTTCCCACTCTGAACCTGTTTTGGTGACTAAATGGCATTATGATAGGGCAGACTGGGAGGGTCTTCAAGGTTTCTTTATTGATATCCCTGGACCTCTTTCTTTCTAATGATGCACACTCCACCTTGAGCCACATACAAGATTTTGTAAAAATTGGAATGGAAACTTTTATTCCTCATCAAAAGTACAGTAAAAGATCTAATTCACCTAAATGGTTTGACCATAATTGTGCTAGAGTAACTGAACAAAAAGCAATAGCCTACAATGCATACACAAGATCAAAAACACATGAAGCCTTTAATTACTTTAGAAACATCAGAAATCATGCCAAAACTGTATTAAACCTAACTAAATCAAACTTTCTCCACAAGCAGGCAAATAAACTTCTAAATAATCCAAATGATAACAAAATATTTTGGTCTACTCTTAACTCATTTAAATCCAACTTCACTACTGCTTCATCCATTCCACCATTAAAATCTCCGACTGGCAATCTTGTAAGTGACCCACGAGGTAAAGCTAACCTTCTTGCGGATATTTTCTCCACCAACTCAACCTTAGATGAAATAAATCAAGATGTCCCTGTACTTAATTTTAATTCGCCTGAAATTCCCTCACTTAAGATCCACACCAGACATGTCAAAACTATTTTGCAGAATCTCTCAGTAGATAAGGCTCCTGGTCCAGATGAAATTCCTCCAATAGTACTTAAGAATTGCTCCTTGGTGCTCGCTCCTGTATTGGCAAAAATTTTTCCGTCTGTGTACTCATACCTCATGTTTCCCAGTACCCTGGAAAGAAGCAAACATCCATCCAGTTCCTAAAAAAGGTGCCTCTTCAGATCCATCAAACTACAGACCAATAGCTATAACTTCCACTCTTGGTAAAGTCTTTGAAATTATATTAAATAATCACATAATTAAGCATCTTGAGAATAATAAATTAATCAGTGATAGGCAATATGGTTTTAGACGATGTCGATCAACTGCAGACATGCTTTGCCTTCTTACGCATCAAATCAACCAAGCTACAGACCAACGTGGTGAAACACATACAATAGCACTGGATATATCAAAGGCATTTGATAGAGTCTGGCATCAATCCTTATTGTCGAAGATGTCACACTACGGCCTTGCATCATTAGTTCCACTAATTTCTTCTTATCTTCATAACAGAAAAATACGTGTAATGGTAGATGGTCTTTATTCTCAATTTCACTCAATAAATGCTGGTGTTCCCCAGGGATCAGTTTTGGCCCCAATTTTGTTCCTCATTCATATCAATGATCTCATATCTACCACTCATAATCCAATACATTCCTACGCAGATGACTCAACACTCCAGTTCCTTCACATTTACCAATTCTTTCACCCAACCCGATCTTACAAATTCAAAAATAAACACTGCAATTTCACTGAACCAGGACCTTTCTAGAATTAATGGATGGGGACAAAAGAATCTAGTTTCCTTTAATGCACAGAAAACCAAGTACATTCAATTTTCTAACCGACAGAATCTCACTGACTCCCTTATATTTTGTAATGATGTAAATATTCCCACTTCCCCTAGTATTGACATTCTCGGTGTAACATTAACTACTAACTTGAGCTGGACACATTATGTTAGAAGCATTGCTAAGAATGCCTCTAAAAAACTGGGACTCCTGTACAGAGTTCGAGAATTCTTCACTGACGAGCAGTTGGCCGTAATATATAAAAGTCATGTGCGTTCTCAGATGGATTACTGTTCACCTCTGTGGGGTGGAAGTGGAGTGGTTGCATTGAGGCAGTTGGACAAAATTCAAAATAAAGCTATTAGATTAATCAATAACCCTGCAATCACACAGGACCTTCCTACATTACAACGAATCACAATCCTCCTACAACGAAGAAACGTTGCATCCCTTGCATTATTCTACAGATATTTTCACAGTAATTGTTCCGAGGAACTTGCTTCAATTGTGCCGCCTCTCCACATCTTTCCCCGTAGAACTAGGGCAGCTGAGAGCGCCCATGAATTTACACTTTCTCCTCCACAATGCAGAACTTCTGCATATCAGAATTCATTTATCCCCAGAGCTACTACTCTTTGGAATTCACTTCCCTCGAATTGCTTTCCACAAACTTACAATCTACAAATGTTTAAATCCAGTTGTTACAAACATTTTATGAATGGAGGATGCCTTTAGGCACATGGACCTTTTTGTTTTATCTGTGTTTTTCCTTCCTCCGTTCATTGTCTCTTTAAAAAAAAAAAATAAAAAAAAAAAAAAACTTTCCTGACACTATCTTAAAAGTCTCTATCATATCCCCTCTCTTTCTCCTATATGCCAATGTCCTCAACCTCTGCTCATAGCCCACGTTCTTCAACGTTGGTACCAGCTTGCTAGCTCTCCTCTGCACTTTCTCCACTGCTTCTATATCCTTTACCATATATGGAGCCCACACCTGGTTCGCATATTCCAGGTGCGGCCTAACCAGCGCTGTATAGAGATTCCTGAAGATTTCTTCGTCAAGTGACACAAATGTCCTCCTTATCAGCCCTACAATTCTATTGGCTTTGTTTATCTTTTCCGCTAAATGTTCTGAGAAATTTAACTTATTGTCTATCACTACTCCTATATCCATCTCTGCATTCACTTCCTCCATCGCTTCATACATACTGTATCCTACCTTGTCTATCTTGCTTGTCCCAATCTGCATGTACTTGCATTTTTTGGATGAAAAGGCATTAACCAATGCTCAGACCATCCCTTCATGCCCTCCACATCTCCTTGAAGCAAACCCACATCTTCCTTACTCCTCACTCTTCTATACAGCTTAGTGTCATCCGCATACAGGTATACCTCACTTCCATTAGTTATAACTTCAGGTAAGTCGTTGATAAATATAACGAACAGTAGTGGTCCCAACACAGATCCCTGAGGTACCCCACTTGTAATTTCCCTCCACCCCGAGCCTATTCCATTCACCAGTACCCTCTGTCTCCGATCTTTCAGGAAGGCTTCTATCCATTTCACACATTTCTCCCTTATATTATAGCTTTTAACTTTCTCTATTAACCTTTTATGTGGGACCTTATCGAAGGCCTTCATAAAATCGCAATATACCACGTCTATTACATAAGAACATAAGAACATAAGAAAATGGGAGTTTGCAGAAAGCCAATTGGCCTAAGCAAGGCAGATCCCTGTCCCACACAACCCCAATTATAGGCTCAACACTCTAATACCCTGAGGATCATCTTAGCAAAACGGTTAGAGATTAACGCAGGATTATGGGGGTCTGCAGAGCGCTGATTGGCCCAACCCTGCTGATCCCCCTTCACACCTAACCCTTCTCATCCATATGCTTATCCAATTTTATCTTAAAGCTCCCTATCGTTTTTAATCCCACTATAGCACTTGGTAGTCCATTCCACCCATCTACAACTCTACCAAACCAATATTTGCCTATATCTTTTCTGAAACGAAATTGATCTAATTTGAAACCATTGGTATGAGTTCTTTCGCTATCACTGAGCTTTAGTACATTTGTCATGTCCCCTTTGTTATTCCCACTAACCCACTTGAACACCTCTATCATATCCCCTCTAACTCTGCGTCTCTCTAACGAATGTAAGCCTAATTTCTTCAACCTTTCTTTATACGGGAGATTTCTAATATTATGGATCATTTTTGTCATTCTACGTTGTACTCTCTCCAATGAATCTATGTCCATTCTGTAATAAGGACACCAAAATTGAACAGCATAATCCATATGGGGTCTCACTAATGACAAGTAAAGTTTTAAGATAACATCAGCAGTTCTGTTACTCACACTCCTAGAGATGAACCCGAGAATCCTGTTTGCCTTGTTTCGAACGCTTATACACTGTTGTCTAGGCTTCAAATCATTGCTAACAAACACACCTAGATCTTTCTCACAATTCGAGTTTTCTAATTCCATATTAGCTAGTTTATATTTAACATTTGTATGCATCTTCCCTATCTTTAATACTTTGCATTTGTCAATGTTAAACTTCATCTGCCAATTTACTGACCATTCGTGTAAGGTGTCTAGATCCCTTTGGAGGCACTCTATATCTCTATCTGAATCAATTGTTCTCCCCATTTTGGTATCGTCTGCAAATTTACTTATCCTACTAGTTATACCTAAAACAAGGTCATTTATGTATATAACAAACAACAGAGGACCTAATACAGATCCCTGGGGGACACCACTTTTGACTGCTCCCCATTCTGACTTCGTACCATTTATGCTGACTCTCTGCTTCCTACCAATTAGCCATGACCTAATCCATCCCAACAACGCCCCACCTATTCCATGCGCCTCAACCTTTCTCATCAATCTCTCATGGGGGACTCTGTCGAAAGCTTTACTGAAATCTAAATATATTATATCATATGACTTGTCATTATCTACTGCTTCATATACCTCTGAGAAAAAACTAAGCAAATTAGTAAGGCAAGAACGTCCCTGAGTGAATCCATGCTGAGAAGAATTTATTAAATTAAATGTATCTAAGTGGTTTCTAATTTTACTAGCAATAATTGACTCTAGTAGCTTTCCTATGATTGATGTAAGACTAATGGGACGGTAATTGGATGCTATTGATTTGTGACCTTTTTTGAAGATCGGAACTACGTTTCCAAGCTTCTGGAACTATACCTGTCTCCAATGACTTGTTAAATACATTTTTTAATGGGTAACTTAACTCATCCCTACATTCTTTTAATACTCTAGCATATACCTCATCAGGACCAGGCGATTTATGAGGTTTCAGTCTGTCAATTTCCTTAAGCACATCATTTCTACTTATAGTAACCGTACTTAACCTATTTTCTATACTATCGCTATATACCTTACAGACTTCTGGAAACTGTGCCAAATTTTCATTAGTGAAAACGGAAAGAAATTGACTATTTAATGTACTGCACATTTCTAAATCATTTTCTGTCATTTCTCCTATCGAAGTTTTAAGGGGACCAATTACATCTCTAACCTTGGATTTATATAGTTGGTAAAAAGCTTTAGGATTATTTTTTGAGTCATTGGCAACCTTAATTTCATAATTTCTGTTTTCTTTCCTAATATCCTTTTTTACTTGTCTTGATAGATTCTGATAGTAAGCAAGTAGGTGAATTTCGCCTTTCCTAATTTTTCTATATATTCCTCTCTTTTGTCCTAGATCTAATAGTCTATTATTCATCCATTTGGGTTGGTTCTGTGTTGATCTAAATTTTCTTTTGGGGATGTATTTATTTTGTGCATTGAATACTGACTCGATAAAATTATCGTATGTATCTACCAAGGTTGACGTCTCTTCCTGACTTAAGATGACAGGTGCCTGAGAAGGGGTACACTCATTTGGACACCTGGATCGACTTAATTTTTTGACCATAGGGTCAGCTAATAGGGCTCTTCTTAACCCACCATAATTGGCTTTTCTGAAGTCAGGTATTAATGTTGTATTCTCTCTGGTATTACCTTTCCATTGTATATTAAAATACACAGAATTGTGGTCACTATTTCCTAGGTGGTCCCCTATCTCTACATTATTTACCGTATGTTCATTGTTACTGAAAACTAAATCGAGAATATTATTACCTCTAGTCGGCGTATCTATGAATTGAAATAAAAAACTATTTTGTACTACCTCTATAAACTCCTCAGAATCAGAGTCTCCTATATCATTACATCATCATCTTCTAGAATTTGCATCCAATCATCTACCACCTTAATTAGCTGTAGTACCGTCGACCTCCCCGGCAAGAATCCGAACTGTCTCCCACTAAAATGTTGGTTTGACTTCATATGCTCCATTATTCCTGCTCTAATTACCGTTTCCATTAGTTTACACACAACACTTGTCAAACTGACTGGTCTATAATTCCCTGGGTCATTTCTCTTTCCCTTCTTAAATATAGCTGTTATGTTCGCCTCTCTCCAATCCATCGGGATTTGTCCTGTATTAAACGATACCTCAAATAACATTTTCAATGGCTCTACTAACATCTCCCCTCCTTCCTTTATGATTCTTGGGTGTATCCCATCCGGTCCCGGGGACTTACTTCTGTTCATTTTATCTATAGCCTTTCTTATTCTAGCATGGGAAAACTTTATTAGTTCTAGTGCCGGTGCCTGTTTGATGGGAATAGTAGGCACTGCATCATCCAACTCCACTGTTAGTACCCCCCCAAAGTATTTCCCCAGCACCTCTGCTTTCTCCTTATCAGTCTCCGCTCTACTCCCATCATCCAACCCCCCTACCAGCTCTGGGATCCCTACTCTTCTTGTTAACTTTTCCTGAATGTACTTCCAGAATATTTTTGGATTATCCTTCACATTTCTAGCAATCTCTCTCTCCCTCTCCTTCACCCCCCTCCTTGTCTCCCACCTTATTTTATTGTTTATTTGTCTGCGTTCCAGGTCCACTTCTTTAGCTTCTATACTAGACCCCCTGTTCTTTTTTAACAATTTTAGTCTTTCCCACAATCGTTTCTTTCTTCTAATCAATGTCCAAAGCTTTCTTTTCATTGGCAATTCTGGGTTCGTTCTTTTCCTCAATTTTGTTTTATCCTTATATTCCCTTACTGGTACACTTTTAGATACAGCTCCAGTTTGACTCTAATTTTCCTCCACATTCCTTCAGCGTCTTCACCGTTCAAGTATTCCCCCCAGTCAATGTCCAAACACCTTCTCAGCAGCTCATAATCTGCTCTATCATACATGTATATTTTTCTATTGCTTTTATTATCCTTCTCTGTTTTAATATTGCAACTAAAGCTTATACAGGCATGGTCACTACGACCTATAGGGCTATCCACATTGACATGTTCCACTATATCCTCCTCATTGCTAAAAATCAAATCAAGTACACTCCCCTGCGTCCCATCTCTATATCTTGTCATCTCTGTAATATGTTGCGTTAAAAAACAATCTCTCACTTTCTCTATAAACTTGTTTTCCAGGCTACCCTGTCCCGCTAGAGTAGTACAATTTGCCCAGTTGATCCTTGGCAAATTGAAATCTCCAATCAAAATTTTTTGTATTTGTTCTCCCCATTATCTATTTCCTCCATTGCTTTCAATAGGTTATCATCCTCTCCCCTACTATTATTTGGGCTTCTATATATAGAGGCAATTAGAATTGATCCTCTTGCACATTTTACTTCAATACACAAATGTTCACAATACTGCTGTCTCATATCCACCTCATTAGCCTTGAGCTCTTTTCTTACATAAATAAACAGTCCTCTTCCGACCTCTGCTCTAATAGCATTCCTCTCATATAACTCAAAACCCTCCAAACTATACTCCACCAGTTCCCTTTCAATTCTAGCATTTTTTGGTCTTACTTCCTGCAAGGCTATGACATCAGGGTTTTCCTCTTCATCCTGCAACCTACATATCAGTTCTCTTTTCTTCTCCTGGGTAAACACATCCACATTACTAAACATAATCCTTAATCCATCTACCATTCCTTCAGCAATTACACCATCCCGCTCCTCATGTCCGTACCCTACTCCCCCGTTAGCACTACTGGGTCTGCCACTTTGTCTCCTGTCTCTCCCTGTGACACCTCCACCCCGTTCTCCTCCTCCGTCACAACTCCTATCACATTCTCTTCCCTCCCTGATCTCCCCCTCCCTTCTACTCTTATAAACCACTTCTTCAATTTTCCGTCCCTCACTCTCCAGTAAAAATTTCTCTTATCCTCCTCACCCAACTTTCCATTATTTTCATCAGCCTTTTCTTGTAATTCCTTCATTTTTTTTCTTTGTTCTATGCTCAAATCCTTCTTTAGTCTTATATGTTTCAGTTTTTCATTTGTATTTAGCCTCCAACTAAAATTTGTCACCGTCTCTGCCACTGCCCTGGTTTTAAACTGTACCCTTATAGGTATCTCTCCCCTTTTATATCTACCTATCCTACTGACCTCCTCCACCTGCCCTTCCCAACCATATCTGTCCTCATCCACACCTTTCATGACCTCCTTCACTGTCTCCATATCCCTCACTTTTCTCACTCCATTATCATTCATATGAGCCTCTATATCTCCATACAAGATTACACCCCTATCCCTGTCCATGGCCTCCCTCACGACACTCTCCTTGTTCTTCATGACCCCTACAACTGCACTCTCAAAACTTTTTTTGGTCATATTCATTTCTTCCTTTTGCTCTTTCATAATAACCTCCAAATCCTTGAATTTCTGTTTACCTACCACCGTCCATGCAGTTGACTCCTTTACTTCCTTGAATCGTCCTTCGTATTCCTTCAGCTGCTCCTTCAATGCCATATTCTCTGCTCCCAGTTCATCTACCCTTTTCAATACCATCTCTAGGCTATCATTAACTTCCGAAATAGGCCTGCATTCACTTCCTTCGCTAGGCCTATTCCCTTCCCTCACACCACACATTACACACAGTGCCTTAACTTTCTCACCAATATCCCCCTTCCATTTCTCCATATCACTCATCCACTTTTTCCAAATCCTTCACAACCTCTTCTAACTTATTATCTGTGCTCTTAATACTTAACCCGACAACTGATGGAAGACTCTTAAGAGTTTCCCCGGGCGACTGCGGGAAGACTCTTAAGAGGCTGGGGAAAAAAAATCCATTTAAAACACCCCCCAAAAAAAATCTGCTTGTTTTTGTTTTTTTATTTTTTTATTTTTGTTTTGCCCCTGGGCCATGCCAAATATCACTCCTCCACCTCCCCTCCTTCAGTTATCACCTATTTTCCCTGTTATTCCCTTATTCTGTGGTCTATTTTCGTGCTAACATTAGCGAGTTGGTAGCAGGGCGTTGTCATCACTGTTACCAAGCATGGGAAAGAGCGAGAGAGAGACTATTGCGTAACAGTGTCTCTCCAGACAAGGGGAGGGGAGGGAGGTTGCCTCAGCCATACATTATGTAACTCCCGGCCTGTATCGCCGATTTTGACCATCCAAACACTGTTTCCACTTGTTTTATTGTTGTAACAGGTTAATACCTTTATAATCAACCTATAATAGGCGCATATGGATAAGTATTAATACTATTTATGGTAAAATAACGATGTTAGTGATGGGAACAGCTCAAATACGTGCGCACAGGAGTGTGGTGTCTCATACCCCCCATGCGCACGTCTTAGGTTAAAGAGCGGGGCCCGACTTAAGTCCGTATCTAAAAAGCAGCAAGTTAGGAGCATTATTAAGGCTTTTAAAGGGTTAAAATAGAGTGCAAATGGCCGGGAGCGCAGCAGGCCACACGGCCGACACCCAGGGCTTACCGCCGCCCACTGACTCACGCTCCCTCTATTCTCGAGAGGCCGGCAGTTTAGCCAGTAGTGAGCGTAGCTGGAAAAAATATGCCGCTATACGCTAAACTCCCATGTTGGTGGTACCACTGCATCAAAACAACGAGTGCTACGTAGCTTGTTCTGGTCTCATTTTGAAGCTTGTAGCGCCTAGTTTTTTGCTGAATACATTTATTTTCATGCAGATACTTGATTGATCATTCAGGAGGGCCTGAATATGCCCAAAATAGCCCAAAATCCCCCGCTAGACGAGGGTTAAACCCACGAAAATTTTGTAACTTTTCTTCCGCCTCCGTCATACCCGAAATTCCCTCCGCCATGTTTGTTTACAAACTCAACAACTCACAACACTACCGCTGTCCCGTCACTACACACTCTTATTACACTATATATCACCCCTCCACCACACCAATATATCCTCCAAACACTTCACAAATCCTTCCTCTCCTTGCTAGCCCATATTTTACATCAGGGTGTACCAAATTCTTAAACTGCTCCAACATCATCATTTGTCGCAGATCCTCAAACGTACTCACTTCTTCAGATTTACACCATCTGTCAAACTTCATCGTACATTCCCTGCCTAATTCTATATACATCTGCTCTGGTGACTTCCTAATTTCCCTAAACTTTACTCTATACACCTCTGGATCCATCTGCACAGTCTTCAGCACGGCTTCTTTCCCAACTCACTGGAACGTAGAAGAGAACGTTACCTAATAATATACACATGGAAAATCGCAGAGGGTTTAGTACCAAACCTACATACTCCGATAGTCATGAAATTCAGTGATAGGAGAGGCTGGGAATGCGAAATCCCCCGGATGAATAACAGGGGTGCTATGGGCTCTCTGCGAGAGGGCTGGTTATCACACAGAGGCTCACGTCTCTTCAACAAACTCCCACGGGGAGTAAGAGACATGAGGGACATCTCGTTAGACAACTTCAAGAGAGCCCTAGATGTCGAACTGCAAAAAGTGCCAGACGAGCCCATCCTCGCAAGGGAGCGAGCTGTGGCTTCAAACAGTCTACTGCACCAAATCACCACCCATAACGAGGGGCATCGCGCTCCTTGGTGCCGCTAGAAGAGCGGCGAACACATCTAAAGGTAAGTAGCATATCTCACAGATTCCGTCATACTCAAACATGCATAAGCCTCTCTTGCTTTGCCCACAAATTTTGTTTGAACCAAAATAGCCCAGTCAGTCTCCTCCCAACTCTTTATTGTAGCTAGTTTCTCAAATTGGATGAAGAAGTCTTCTGCCTCCTCTTCCTTAAACGCTGGCAACTGGCTAATTCTAGGGTCTTTCTCTTGGTTAAAGTTACGTCCCCCATGGCTCGCCTCTAGCTCTAACTGCTTTAATTTAATCTCTTTATCTACCTGAAGTCTTTCTCTTTCAGCCTCAGCCTCTAATTGAATTTTCTTGAATTCAAACTCCAACTTCAGTTTCTCAAGTGCTAACTTCTCACTCATCTGCATTGCTTCACTAGGATCAGCCACAGCTTGCACAGCTTCTGTTACTCCTTTCAGCACTCCTAAGGCAGACATTCCGTGGGATGGATGTAGTGAGCGGGCGTACGGTCGTCATGTTTACATAGGGCGATCGCCGCTGTAACTTCGCGTCAACTTTGACGGCGATCGGTTATTTACCCCCCTGCTGGCAATATATATGATGATGACAATATGTCATGGGGGGGTGAGGTGGGCAAAGCCCCCCCCTCAACATATTATTGTATCCAATGGCATTCAAAATAGACGGGAACATGATTGCAAAGGTCCGACGCCTCCCCCGCCGCCGTCATGTTTACATTTGTCAATTGCCGTAGTTAAGTGAGAGTCTATTTTGACGGCGATTTTTTCGGTAATTTGCCCCCTGCTGGCAATATATATGATGATGACAATATGTCATGGGGGGGTGAGGGGGGGCAAAGCCCCCCCCCTCAACATATTATTGTAGCCAAAGGCAGTCAAAATAGACAGGAACATGATGGCAAAGGTCCGACGCCAGTACACGTAGTGTAAACAATGATGGTGGTACGCCCGCTCTTAACATTCTTGCCTATTCCGTCCACCAGCTCTCTGCATATCACTCTTAACATTGGATTTTATAGTAATTTCATACAGAACAACTAAATTTAGTAACTCTTCTTTTGAACATTGGTATAGATAATGCACATCATGAGTCTTGGAAAAGTTTCAACATTATCAGACATATTGATTGGCACCTGATGAAAACACCTGAGGAAATAGGCTATGAGCATAACATAAAAAATAGGTCTTACCAAATTAATACACAGTAAATAAATTTTGATACATTGCACATCAAATATGTTCACTCAGTTGTAATTAATGTGTAGGCCTAATTAACGCAGTAAATTAATGTGGATAGCCTATATTGCACATCAAATATTTTCACACACTTGTAATTTATGTTACAGCCTTGGCTATAAGGACTTCCCAACCTGTCAACACACAGAACATATCCCGGACAGGCCTCCACAATATGTTATGACCTACCGTACCCAGTAGAAGCAGGACCCTCAACTCCTCAATACATTAGTCAATACATGATTAAAATAATTATCTTGGTGAAAACACACACAAAGCCACTGGTCCTGACAACATCCCTGCCTTCATCCTTAAAAATTGTGCCTCAATGCTTGCCCCCATCCTGCAAAGCATCTTTACTCAGTCACTTCACACAGGCATCCTTCCACCTGACTGGCTTTGTGCGAACATCACTCCCCTTTTCAAGACAGGTGACAGGACTGATCCAAAGAATTATAGACCCATCTCACTCACATCCATCCCATGCAAAATTTTAGAACACATTATACATAAACACATTATGAATCACCTAGACGCAAACAACATCCTTACTGACACACAACATGGATTTCGGCCCAAAAGATCATGCGAATCACAACTCATTGCCACATATCATGACAATACTAAACAACTGGACCGACGAGACATTAAACAGGTTGACGCTATTATCCTTGATTTCGCCAAAGCCTTTGACAAAGTACCCCACAAAAGACTTCAGCATAAATTAGCTTTTTACGGTATAACTGGACCTACTCTTCACTGGTTCACTAATTTCCTTACAAAACGGACTCAACGAGTACTCCTTGACGGCTCTTCCTCAGACTCTGTCCCTGTTTCTTCTGGTGTCCCACTAGGCACCGTTCTTGGCCCTCTTCTTTTCCTTCTTTATATTAATGACCTTCCTCTGTCAACACCTAACTCTTCTACTAGACTATTTGCCAACGATAGTTTGATGTTTAGGCCCATACTGACTAGAGACGACTGTGGACTTATCCAGCAAGACTTAAACGCCCTCGAACATTGGGAGAACACCTGGCAGATGTCTTTCCGCCCCGATAAATGTAAACTTCTCCGCTTTACCCACTCCCGATCACCCATCACTTTCAATTACACATTACACAACCAACCACTAGAATCAGTTCCTTCATACAAATATCTTGGCGTCCACCTCTCCACCAACCTAAGATTCAACACCCACATTCATCACATACAAAGTCAGGCAAACCGCACACTAGGGTTCTTGAGGAGGAATTTACACAATTGTACAAGAGACATCAAACACATAGCTTATAACACCCTTGTTTGCCCAACACTGGAGTACTGTACTGCGCCACAGTATGGGATCCATACACTCAATCTAACATTAACACACTTGAAAAAATTAACACAAAAGCAGCCAGGTTCATCACACACAATTACACGCAAACCCCAGGCATCATAACCCTTATCAAAAATCAAATAAGCATGGAAACCCTTAACACTCAAAGACTCAGGCACAGACTCACAGTAATGTATAAAATCACACACAATTATATTGACATTAAAAAACATGAATGCCTACACAACTCAAACACCCGCAACACTCGTAACACACATTCTCATAAGTACCAAACATACCACACTAATACTGACTTCTACAAACACTCATTCTTTCCACGAACCATACGGGATTGGAACAGTCTCCCAGAAGATACAATAAATAGCCCTACACTAGACACATTCAAACACGGAATAAACTAACATTTCGCCCACATCACACACACACCATAAACCCTCCACTTAGCTCCCCCCATCCTCCACCCTAATACCCTTATATTTGTGATATGCGCAAGTCCAGCGCCCTACACATTATCAATCGAGATCGAGATCGAGAAATAGACAGGTATCATGGAGACAAGAAAATATTCACTTCTTACTACCACCTACGAATGCTAGACTACTCGGCCCATGGGACAGCTCGGCTCGGACAGCTCGGCCCACGGCGAGACAGCTCGGCCCAGTAAAACCGAGACAGCTCAGCCCAGTGTTAATTGAGAGACAACTCTGCCTTTCACAACCCATATTTGCTTCGAAAACATAAAAACGATATAGAAGGCTATAGATGGCTATATTGATAATTTTGGAATCACTATGTCCCTATCTATTTATGTATCTATCTTTTCGTGTCATCAAACAAGTGACAATTCATTAACTTATTTCTCGTATTGATCATTTTGGAATCACTATGTCCCTACCTAACCTAACCTTACCTAACCTAACCTAACCTCCCTTCAGAGACGACGAGAACGTTACCTAGTGATTTACGTGTGGAAGACCCTAGAAGGGCTGGTACCTGACGTGGGACTAGTCATCAACAACCACGTTAGAAAAGGGCGGCTGTGCTACATCAAGAGGACTGAGGCTACCTCTCAGAAAATAGCAACAGTCGCCCACAACAACTTCAGTAAAAATGGGGCTCGTCTCTTCAATACAGTCAGGACCCCCAATTCGCGAGAATAGGGGTGACAGGAGGCATCGCGTATTGTGAATTCGTGTATTGTGGAACTAACTTTAAATGGGAATAATTAGATTGGGTGACATCTCTCAATTATGGCCTATTTTCGACATTTTAGGCTCTACAGTACAGTCTATATCTTATATATAAGAAGAACAATGAATAAAAATATGAAACCTTACCTTAAAATTAGTAGTAGATAGGCTAGGACTAGGACCGTAGGACTTCACGATTTTCTCCAACTTCTCCCTCCCTGACCAAATCGTACGAACAGTTTACTCTGACAAGCCTATTGCACAGTTTCCTTCTCCTTTTTTCTTGCGATCCAACACTTCCACCTTAATTTTGTGTGTTATCTTCTTATATTGGCGTGGCAGGCACTACAAACGTTTGGTCACTCCGCACGGCTATGAGCGCTTGAGCGGGACTGTGGGAGGGAGGGTAAGCGGGAGGGAAGGCAGGCGTATGCCCGTCTTCTTCTCTTTTCGGAGCTACTCCTGGGCCTCGCGAAACGTAGACGTGCTCGCGTATCAAGCGGGAATAGCGGATTTGGCCCCTTCTTAGCTCTCGATTCGTGTATTGTGGTACCACCTCGCGTAATTAATGTTTAATTAATTAATGTTATTTTCGAGGGGTAACTCGTGCATTAGGGTTTTCGCGCATTGTGGAATCGTGTATTGGGGGTCCTGACTGTACTGTACCAAAGGCCGTACGGGAACTAACGGGAGTCACGACCGACTCCTTCAAGCGTCGGCTGGCTACAGTACCAGACGAGCCCCCAACACCAGGATATCCCAGCACCGCATCCAACTCGTTAGTAAATAGACGAAACGAGGGAGTTGCGGAGCTGCCTGGCTGCAGCGGAGGTCCACTTTAGCTGCGTCCACAGAGGACGGAATTCTACCAAGTATGACCAAGTAAGTATAACCTAACCTAACCTTACCTAACCATAGCATAACATGGGGCCGAGCTGTCTCAAATAATGGGCCGAGCTGTCTCGCCGTCGTGGCCGAGTTGTCCAAAAGTGGGCCGAGCTGTCCCATGGGCCGAGTCGTCCAGTCACCCCACCTACTATAAAGCCGAGGCATATTATAAATCGCTGGTCAGGCCATCATAATCAATGCATATCAAAGGTACAAATCAAAAGTCAAAGATAACAATTAAACATAAGTGTTTATATAAAGTCACTTCAGTGCAAAGCCACAAGGCAATGGGCACATATTTGGAATACAGTATTTAACACAAACCATGGGTGATGGCTCTCTCTCTATCCCCTATTAATCACCTATGACATTTCAAATGAATTATAAATTAAGCAACACAAAATATCTGACAATGCATGATAACATTGATATTAATTGATTATAACATCACCCCAAATCTACCAGTCAAACCTATGGGATGGCTCAGAGAGAAAGAGAGAGAGTACATTGCAGAACATAAACAAATATATTTTTGCTCTCCCCTCATCTCTCTACAATTTAATCATATTACAATCATTACTAATAGTCATAATAAACTATCATTAATATGGTATAGTTAAAATATACATATTAATTTGGAGATACATCTTTACAATACCAAAATAGAAAACTTAGAGAACTGTTAGAAGAGGTTAGTATTGTTGTGAAGAATTTGGAAAAATGGATGAGTGATACGGAGAATTGGAAGGGGGATATTGGGAGAAAGTTAAGGCACTGTGTGTAATGTGTGGTGTGACAGGTGGGGAAGGGAATAGGCCTAGCGAAGGAAGTGAATGCAGGCCTATTTTGGCAGTTAATGAGAGCCTAGAGATGGTATTGAAAAGGGTAGATGAACTGGGAGCAGAGAATATGGCATTGAAGGAGCAGCTGAAGGAATACGAAGGACGTTTCATGGAAGTAAAGGAGTCAACTGCATGGACGGTGGTAGGTAAACAAAAAGTCAAGGATTTGGAGGATATTATGAAAGAGCAAAAGGAAGAAATGAATATGACCAAAAAAAGTTTTGAGAGTGCAGTTGTAGGGGTCATGAAGAACAAGGAGAGTGTCGTGAGGGAGGCCATGGACAGGGATAGGGGTGTAATCTTGTATGGAGATATAGAGACTCATATGAATGATAATGGAGTGAGAAAAGTGAGGGATATGGGAGACAGTGAAGGAGGTCTTGAAAGGTGTGGATGAGGACGAATATGGATGGGAAGGGCAGGTGGAGGAGGTCAGTAGGATAGGTAGATATAAAAGGGGAGAGATGAGACCTATAAGGGTACAGTTTAAAACTAGGGTAGACTGTGACTAATTTTAGTTGGAGGCTAAATACAAATGATAAACTGAAACACTGGGAGGTTTAACGACCCTCCCAATACCAAATGAGGTAAACCTCCTATTTGGTCGTAGCCTCGGAGTATCCAACGTAGAGCTATATACTTATCGTATAATTTTGCTCCGTTCTAGAGCGGGCAATTATCGAAATCACTAGCGCGATAAAACGATAACATCTAGAGTAGCACCTTACTCTCTCTACTAGGTACGTTGTACATACTTTGGAGGCCACTATTTGAAAAGGAAAATAAGAAAATATTGATGAGAAAGAAGAGAAAATTACAGGATTTTAGGCCATCCTATCTGGCTCCTTCAGCCGTCTTCACGGATCCACCCCACTACCCGACAGGGTTCATTGGGCATTCCCGGTATCAAGTTACAAGAGACAAGATTGGATGGGCAGGGGTACGGCGCGAGGGCGGGATACTATGACGTTGGATACTCCGAGGCTACGACCAAATAGGAGGTTTACCTCATTTGGTATTGGGAGGGTCGTTAAACCTCCCAATTTAGTAGTAGCCTCTACGTTCCAACGTAGAGCTAGAGTACCAAATTGGAGGCGGACATACAAGCTGAAAACACAAACTTTAGCCCTTAGGAAATATCAGGACCATGGAAAGACCGACATAAACAAGAGAGTTTATAGAAGAGTGTACTGACAGGTGCATATCAAGAGAGGTCAAGTACAGTCAAGTCGTATGCCATGGGATAACTAACCTAAGACAAAGAATGCTGCATTTCATCATAATAATATGAAGTCCAGGATACTTCCCCCCTCTCCATCCGGACGAAGGCAGAAAGACCCATAAAGTAATGAGGAAATACTGACATACGTCGAAGAGGAGTACCGTGTAGGGGGCGACGAGAAAAGACATGAGCATACACAGTGACCAGCACTGAAAGCCATGAGAAAAATTCAGTGGGAGGAGGCCAAGACCTACCAACAGAACATATTATACTTGAAGACGAGAAATTATATCAAAATCTTAACCTAGTTATTAATCCTTTAACTTAGGTGCAAGTATGGGTATAGTGCAATACCCCCCCCCCCCCCCCAATAAAAGAAGAACAAGGGAGAAGGAGAGGAGACAGAAGGAACGCTGCAGGTAGACCCTGAGTGAACCTGCTGGCCCAACGCACGACAAGGACGTCCGGCCTGCCTGTGGACATGGCCAGAGAGGAGGAGACATACATGGTGGGGGAAGACCAAAGCCCCGTGTCGGCAACGATCGGTCGAGAAAGAGTATGTAAAATCTGAACGTAGCAGCGTACGAACGGACAACATGAGCTGCGCCCAGAACGTAAGGGGTACTGGCCCGAAACTACCGACACAGGCGAAGTCCCACAGCACGTCGACCTAGTCTCCTACAGGTTGTAGGCGCCACCCGGAAAGGCAACCCCGACACTGGCCCGGTCGAGTACACATACGGATGCAGGGTTTGAACCGGGCATAACGGATGAGGAACCCTACCATATTGGAAAGCCGGTACAGGAAAAGCATAAAAACGGGAGTGTCGCGTACGGTCGTAGCAACCAAACGAACAGACGGAGCCAAAGTAACTGACTCAAGGACGGGAGAACGATGTAAGGAATGTCGGACCCTAGACCTGGCAGTCATCTCCGGGGACTCCTTCACCTGTCGCCAAAGCCATAAAGAACAATGTCATGTCACGGAAGTGTGCAGGCACGGGGTAATGAGCGTAAGAGGCAGACGAGAGCAGTTCGAGAGCCTCCGCCAGAAACCACTGAGGAGGAAGCTGACGCGGCGTCGGACGAACCATAAAGCAGGATCGCAAGAAGAACCCAAGTCCTAGGGAGGAACGACCAACCCCGTGAAAGGCTCAAACGGTACCCGAATGGCCGACAGGCGGTTCGTAAGAGCGGTGCAGATGTTGGGACGCTTCTCAAGATTAACCAATGGAGGTAGGGAAACACGAACGCCACCGATGGGCGCGTCCGTGATGGGTAGGAAACCAAGAAGGAAAATTGTGTCAGGGAGAACCGTAAGTCAGCCATGGAAAATGAATCCAGGGGAGAGGATTTGACATTCAAAGAACGACTAAACTTAGGCATCCACCCTGCCGCACAACATCCACGATGTGAAGGCTAACGAGGTCCCTAGGACACCAATCGACACCAAGTGGAAATTGGAGATCGCTAGGGGAACTGGACACGGGTACCACCGCTTCAGCCGAGCGGACCAGGCTTGGGCCTGGCCGGATGGGCGCGACAACCAAACGAAGCACTGGTACCCTCTCAGCCTGTGGAGGACTTTGCACATCAAAAAGGGCGGCGGTTGGTGGAACACACATAAACCGACCGTCACCAGTCCATGCTGAACGCGACCGGTACCTCCGCCGGAGGAGTAATCCAGCAGTACAGGAACACAGGCAACCCGGTCGCCTCGCAGCAGGCGAACCAGGCCACCCGTGGAACACTGCAGGAGGCCGCTAGGTCGTCGAACACGGTGTGTCAGGAAGACCATACTACCCGGGCGCTCTGTCCATTCGACAGAGCATCCGGCCATAGGGCGGCAGGCCCGGGCAGGGAGGTCGCACGCAGTGTGACGGGCTCCCGAGCCACGTCCAGAGCCACATGTATGGCATGAACCGGACGTAGGAGGCGGGAATCGTCAGCGATATGGGGAAGGAGAGCGACGTCACACCGTCGTTTCGGCGTCCTCGGAAACCGCGAGGACGCCTGAACGAGGCACAGGAGGAAAGGCGGCCTGGCGACACGGAGACAGCAGAGGGAAGAGGACGCATGGCGCGTACCCCTCCGTCTTACGAAGTGTGGAATCCAATGGAAGTGGTCCTTGACATAGAGAGCAATTCCCGACTACATAGTGCAGAGGCGAGACCTCGCCTCATCCGTGTCCGGGGAAGGAGGACGAGACACAAAGGACAACATCCACGAGCCACGAGCTATACCACCGAGGGTGAAAACCATCGCGGCTGTAGCACGAGAGAAGGGGAGGACACTCTCTACGTCCAACGGGCATGGCAGGACGGACACACCCATGGTGTGCGCAGGAAGGAAGTGATATCCTCCTTGCAAACGGAAAGGAAAAAGATACTGCCGGCCCCCGTAGGAAGCCCAGGAATTGTGTGTAAGCACAATAATGTGAAAAAACCGGTAAATCCGTGACAGGATATTACCTCCTTCCCTTGTGTAGGAAGGAAAGGACGAAAAAGGGGGACCCTTCGAACGGAGGGCTATACAGGAGGATAATGCATGGGTGCACAAATACTGGAATAAAAACTCCTGAAAATGAACAGGCACAAGGGCCGAAGGACGCACAAAAGTGCTCACTACACCTCGAAAATGGAGCACCTTTCAGGAAAGTGAGTAACCCCCCCCCCCCTGTGCGAGGTGAGGGGTGAAGAGTGACCCCCCCATGCGGAGGGTCAGGGAGAGACCAGGCGAACCAGCAAGAGCAAGAACCCCGAAAAACCCCGGTCAGAAAAGACCAAGGGGCAGGTGCAAATCCCCAGAAGGAAGGCATGAAAGCCGTATAATGGAAGAGGATAATAAGAATACCCAAAGGGTGAAGGCACTGAAGAGGAGAAGATGCCTCTTCTCCACCCTACCATCAGAGTAGAGTGGGAGCACAGTCTGATAAAAAAGAGAAGTCCGGGAACCACTGCAACGGAGTCCCTATCCAGAGGGAAAGCAAAGCACCCTAGCACCGACCCAGAGCGGAGTGATCCAGAAAGGTCCCCTCCACTCCGGGGCGGAAACCGCTCAGGAGCGGAATGGAGGAGGAAGGGCCCTCGCCGCCCTGGAGCAGAAATGGAAGCTGCGCACCAGAGCGGAGAGCGTTGCACGCTGCAGGAGCGGCCCAGGAGGCCGAGGGAGGCAATGGAGCGTGATGGTGCCAGTAGGAAGATGAACGACCTAGCCTAGGGAGGCAAGGGAGCGAGACTGAGCCAGTAGTAAGATGAATGACGGCAACGGAGGGCCCATCCAGAGGCAAGGCAAAGTCCACCGAGAACCGACCCAGAGTGGAGGGGGCCCCGAACGGCCCGCTCCGCGCTGGGGCGGAAATCCCGCTCTGGAGCAGAAAGTAAGCACCGCTCCAGAGCGGAGAGCGGCATAGGACAGGTGAGGAACCGGGATGGTGTCAGGAGAAGTATGGAAGAGAACCGGCCAAGAGTGGGAATTTCCGCTCGAGGGCGGGGCAGATGTAGTGTAGTCGGATGGGAGAGGCTTGAGGCATCAGGAAGGGTGAAAGGGAAAACACCCAAGAGGTCCGTCAGAATAGACTAGCAGGACAGCTGACGTGGAAGCATCCACGGAAATAAAAAGACAGTCACCGCTCCAGAGCGGAGGCGCCGCACCAGGGAGGAGCGGGCGTAGGGTAGCCAAACGGCAGAGGCCCGTAGGTACCAGTAAAGGTGAAAGGCCAGGAACATCCAAGAGTCCCAAAAGAATCGTCTAGCACGATAGCCGACGTGGGAGCCTCCCTGGGTAAAAACATCAGAGATGTACATCCAAGCGTCCCAACGGAATGGCCTAACATCACAGCTGACGTGGGAGCGTCCGTGGGTAAAGAACAGAGGCAAAGCAGAGGCCCGACCGAGAGGAGGAGAGAGCCCACCCTAGGGCGGAACGGGCCCCGTGAGGCCCTAGCCCAGACGCCAGAGGCCCTTAACCTCTGAAGTGCGCATGGGGGTAATTGAAAACGTCCCCCTGTGCTGACGTATTTGAGGTGTTTCCGTCACTAAAATATTCATTGTGCCATTAATAGCATTAATACTTATCCATATGCGCCTATTATGGGTTGATTATAAAGGTATTAACCTGAAACAACAATAAAACGAGTGAAAACAGCGTTTGGATGGTCAAAATCGGAGATATAGCCCGCGAGTTGTATAATGTATGGGTGAGGCAATCTGCTTTCCCGCCAATTTCCCCCAAGGCCACTGAGACACAGTCGATCGATACTCTCTCTCTCTCTCTTGCACTCGCTTGCTATCAGTGATGACCACACCCTCCAATCGGATTTCTAATGTTAGCACGAAAATATACCTCAGAATAAGGGAATAACAGGGAAAATAGGTGATAACTGAAGGAGAGGAGGAAAGTGGGGAAGGAGGGGAGGTAGAGGACTGAGATTTTGCATGGCCCAGGGGCCAAAAAAAAATAAAAAAAAAAAAAAAAAAAAAATAACAAAATATTTTTTTTTCGATGTCAAAAGTTGATTTTTTTTTTCTCTGACTCTTAAGAGTCTCCCCGCAGTGCGCCGGGGGAACTCTTAAGAGTCTCCCCGCAGCTCCCGGGTTAAGAAAAACATTCCCAACTGAAGTGGAGAGGCCGAAAGGGACCCGCGCAGCAAAGCCAAAGACACCGTTGAAGGACGTCAGGCAGATTGCAGTAAGAAAGGGAGCGGTCTTATAAGAGAATGTGTCGAGTCATAGGACCGACCAGGAGCGGGAGTCATCCACGCACCAGGGCGGAGCGAGCTGAGTACAGCCCGTCCGAGAGACCTGCGGCACCGGGGATGGAAGGAAAAAGACATCCCAAGGGATTGGTGAGCACAATGGAGGGTAAGACAGCGTCTCAGGAACCTCAAGGTATTGGGGAGCCCAATGTAGGGAAGACTGTGCCCGAGGAACCGCAAGGGATGAGCGAGGTCAAAGTAGGTGAAGACGGTGTCGCAGGAACTCAAGGCATTGGTGAGCACAAAGTAGGGTAAGACCGTGTCGCAGGAACCTCAAGGGACAGGAGAGCGCAAAGGAGGTTAAGACCGCACCTCAGGAACCTCAAGGTATTGGTGAGTACCAGATAGGTGAAGACCGCGGCTCAGGAACTCAAGGTATTGGCGAGTTCAATGGAGGGTAAGACTGTGGCTCAGGAGCTGGAAGCAGACGAAAACTGGTGCCCTGCAAGAAGGTTCAGTAAATCCGGAGATAGGCAAGCAAGAGCAAGCCTAGGAGGCAATAGTGTCGAACAACCAAAACGCAAGGTTGAAGCACAGGAGGAATGGGAGGAGGACGCTCCAAGCCTCCCGCCATCAGTGCAAGCATCCGGTGCAGGGAGGCAAACCGTGCAGCGGTAGCCACCTCAGCCCTAACCTGGGCCTCCTGGATGGCCCGAAGAGGAAGGACCCATCCAGGGTCTTCGGTCGGTGACGAGGAAGATGAAGAGATGGGCCGGCGACGGGTCCGACGGCCGGGCGACCGACGAGGCGACGGAGTATAGGAGAAAGACTCCCGTGGCGAGGCCCCAACCACTACGGCATCGTACACATCAACGCACCCTCCACTCAGTTCCACGAGGTCACAGGCAGCCCCCACCTGACCAGACCCGAAAACCGCCACCCTGGCGCCTTGCACTGCCAGAGGTACGGGTCCACTCTTCCGAGCAGGAGAAGGCAGGCCACACGGAATGTCAGACCCGACAAAGCCAGGAGAATCCGGGAGACCATCGCGGACAAGAATAGGAGAGGCCGAAGCAAACAGAGCCCCCGCCGTCTTAGGAGGTGGAGTAGGCGGTAACGGTGGGAGCAGAGCCAACGGCAACGATGGCGGAGGAGCCGACGGTAGATGTCCGGCGGCCTGCGACGCCCCAATCTCCCCGAGCAGCCCATGGGCGGGACGACAACCAGGGGAGAAGGCCGAAACACCAGCAGGAACACGGACCGGGGGAAGCATCGCCATCGTAGGGCGAAAAGCCGTCGAGCCCAGAGACGTGTGGTCGGAAGCTGCAGGGCAGCGGGATGTCGAAGACTTACGGCGACGTGGAGAAGCTGAGTGGTGCCGCATCGACCCCGCTGTGTCCGCCGATAACGGAGACACACCAGACTGAGGGACCTGCGAAGCGGTGACCACAGAGGAAGGTTCAGCAAGGGGCGAACCCCTTCGTCCATGAAGCGGGGGACCCGGTGTAAATGGGCCTGAACAGACCGAGCCACGCCCGACCATGCAGCGGGGAGGTCGACCCGTGCCGTCTCAGCATCCGGTGAAGTAGAGACACGGGCCACCCCATCTGGGGGTGAAGCTATCACGGCAGTAGAACTCAGCAAGGGCGGGGCACCCAGCATGCCCAGCTCCCATAGCCGGACGGGCACACCCAAGGCGCGTGCAGGCAGGGAGCGACATCCGCACCGTAAGCGAAGGGAGAAATGAAAGAAGTCCCAGACGAAGCGCAGAGAAAGAGGATGCATAAATTGAAGGAAGGTATGACAGTATGCGCAAAAAACACACAAAAGATACCAGGCATTATGATAGGTACATAAAAGTAAGAACCCCCCCCCCCTCCATGTGGAGAAGGACGGAGACGGACCCCCCCATGTGGGAGGGCCAAGCATACATCATAAGCAGCAACAGTCCGAAGAACCCCAAAAACCCAGGTCAGAAAAGACCAAGGTGCAGGTTCAAACACCCTGAAATAAAGCATGACAGCCATATAAGAACCAAAAAGGGTACCTGAGGGTGAAGGGATCGAAGAGGAGATGGCAGGCCAAGGGACCCAGCAGTGCAGAGCGGGAACACAGCCTGATGTAAAGGAGAAGGTTATGAGACACAGTAACCGACAAACCCCAAGTACAAACAAGGCAATATTGGCCAAAAAATAGTGCCAGGGCCGAGAGGGCAAGTCCGCTCTAGAGCGGGAAAGTCCGCTCCAGAGCGGAGCAGACAGACCCGCTCCAGAGCGGACTACACCCTCCCGCTCCAGAGCGGGGCATGCATGCAGGACAATGGCAGTCCAGGCAAAGGAGAAAGGCAAGCGCACAGCGAACAAGAGAGCCAGGGCATCAGAAGGCAAGGCCTAGGACCGACCTGGAGCAGGACTGGCGTCCGCTCCAGAGCGGAACAACCGGAGAGTAGAACCAGGCGAAAACAGGAGGGCTAGGGCAGCAGGAGGGAAGGCCTAGGGCCGACCAGGAGCGAGACTGGCGTCCGCTCCAGAGCGGAACAATCGTAGAGTAGAACCAGGTGAAAACAGGAGGGCTAGGGCAGCAAGAGGGAAGGCCTAGGACCGACCAGGAGCGGGACTGGTGTCCGTTCCAGAGCGGAACAGGTGGAGGAGAGAGCCAGTGTAGAAGCCAAAGTGAAGAAGGAGCCCAAGGGGGCCCTGTCCAGAGCGGAATAGACATCGCTGCAGAGCGGAGATGCTTGCACCAGAGCGGAGATGTCCGCACCAGAGCGGATTTGTCCGCCCTCGAGCGGAAAGGGAGATGGAGGTAAATACCAACCAAAAGGCCCAACCCAAGTGCACAGCAGGACAGCTGGCAGGGGAGCTTGCAAGAGCAAAAATAAAACAGTGCGATGCAGAGGACCGACCTAGAGACGGATAGAACCATCCTAGGGCGGAGCGGGTCCAGAGTGACCCGACCACAGCAGCCAAAAAAGAGAACATGTCGGAAGCAAAGGACCGACCTGGAGCGGGATTTGTCCACGCTGCAGGGCGGAGCGGGCGCGGAGCCCGTCCCAGAGACCCGCGTCACCAAAAAGGGTGGAAGGGACGACAGTTCAAGGCACCGTAGAGCCCAAAGGAGGGGAAGACCGGGCCGCGGGGACCTCAATGTATGAGGGAGTTCAAGTAAGGGGAAGACTGTGTCTCAAGAACTCAAGGCCTAGGGGAGCGCAAACAAAATAAGGGAGAGACGGTAATTCTGCATAACTACTACTCCTGTTATTTTAGGTTTTCTTTATTTTCTTTATGTATTTTAATGCATTGCAAGTGTGTATTTTATGGTTACAAAGTGCGGAAAGCACTTTTTATTAGCATTTGCTTTGTTAATTGTAATTATTCAGATACCCCAACAATCTAGTAGTTTACTCGATTTAGTAAACTTTGAAAAGACATTAGCCTAACCTAACAACCTTACCTAACCTTACCTAGTATTATGGGTGGGGGCTGCCGCCCCCACACCCCCGCTGATTAGGTATTAAAACTATACAAAATTGATGGGATAAAGTCTATGGTGTTTACTCTGCAATCTTCAGCTTTGGCTGTCGAGAACAGGAAAGTACCATTAAAAATTTACCGACTTCTTGTAGGTGAAGCTCCACTCTGATTGGCTACTAAACATCGGGAGGAGCCTCCAAGGAGGCTAGAATGTAAACAAAGTGTCCTGGACTGGCTGTACAAAAATAACTCTGATAATGTTATAGGGGAGTGAAAATCAAATTGACAAAATAAGAAAAGTAGCATTTATCCGCACATCAGTAATGTCCCCTGAGTAAGGTAAGAGCAAAAAAAAATAATTCCACGAGACAGGAATCCCGTAATCGAGGAGTAGTTGTTCTGCAGAATACCCTGAAAATGTGTTAAACCCTCGTAAAAGCCTAATATAAACGTATGGTACTAAAATTTAATTTTCGTAACAAGGTTGTTAATACGGTACTTTCCCGTTATCAATGTACAATCAAGCTGAAGATTGCAGAGTAAACACCATAGACTTCATCGATTTTTTTTTTTTCACCTTCGTATAATCGACAGCCAATTTTTTTATTTTATTTTATTAAGGGATTAGTACTCAACCAGCGGGGGTGTGGGGGCGGCAGCCCCCACCCATAATACTAGGTTAGGTTAGGTAAGGTTGTTAGGTTAGGCTAATGTCTTTTCAAATCACTATCGGGGAGCGAGCGTGTCTCAACATCAATCGATAGGCCTAATGGGGAAAATAGGTTTTCCCGAGATTTCTAATTAATTACAAACACTATATATTGATGCAAATGACCAATTTTGTTTATAAAAAACACTCGGAAAATTTGTGGTATTAAAATAACATTTTTCCTGATGGTCTACCAAAAGTCCCTTCTCCCCCTTCCAAAAAGTTACAAAGAAAGAAATAGGCTTGAGAAGGCAAAGAACTCATTTTGTGATAGAGTGGTAAATGAGTGGAACGCACTGCCCCAGTATGTAGTCAATTCCGAATCAATAAGGGAGTTTGAAAGTAATCTTGATAAAGCATGGGGAAGACAAGATTTGAAGTTTGATTATAAAACAAAAATACAGAATATTAATAATGTTGCGTCTGCTACCGCCGCCGCCAACACCGTGAACGACCGCAGCAGTGCAAGTACTGGTACTGAGCTGGATACACAGGCATAGTTTGCCTTTTTCCAGAGGATCTACTGTAAGAAACTGTAAGTTAGGCTACGGGAGAAACTAAAGCAAACATAATTACAGGCCACAAATTCAGGTAGTGACATGAATATACAGTACATATATGTAACACCGAAGAGGGAATAAAAGGTTGTTTAGTTGATACCTGAACATAACCCAGAGGTCGTGCAACCGGCGATGGTGTGGGAAATCCCGAACCTGAACCAGATCTAGCCTCATCATATCTACTCATAAACTTCTCAAATACATTTTGAAGTTCCCCTTTAGTGACAAACTCCTTAGTGTTTTCTGTGGACACCGTCGATTCAATATCAGAGTGACCAGAAGACGCAACTTTTTGTCCTGATTCAAGATGTTCCGACACGTCGTCCCAAAGAGACTGACATTCCATGGACTCAACTGACCCCGCCTTCAGTGACCGGGCTGAGAGGGATCGAACCTCAACAGACCGGATGGCGGGATCCAGTACATCTTGCTCAATAACCTCCCACTCTAAGTTAAGAATCGAAGATTGCAAAGGAATTTCACTAGATTGCACAGGAACCTCACTATAGTTTCATGTGGGTAACCCCGATATTGTTCTGCCAACACTTGAGTGGATACACGACACTGAGGTGCGGTATTAGGGGGAATCACATACAGTCGTTGCCTCACAGACGGGGACACGTGACTGATACGCTGACTAAATAGTTCACTTGGCACCATGTCCCTAGGCGGTGTCTCCGTTACCCTGGTGACCGGCCTCGACTGGCCGGATTGGACGTTCGGCCCAGTCAAGGTAGGCAGAGTAGGTGCGGGCGCCGGTGAAGGCGATTGCCTAGGTGTGACACTCGACACCGCCGTACAGGATTGTGAAGACCTTACACCCGAAGCTGACACTGTAGTTTCTGGTGTAACTTTCCTTCTCTTCGCCGCCTGCTGGGCCGGCGGATGAGAAATTGATCGGCGTAGGGGTGACCTCGATCGCGACCGACGCCTCTCCCGTTGCTGATGATGAGACAAATCCGGCGCAAGCCGCATCGCCGACCGGCGGGTAGACTAACTTTCTTAGGTGTTGTTGCGGTGTCATCGTCAGTGGATTCCTCAGAACTAATGGTTGCCTTCGAAATAATCTTAGAGGGTTTCTTTTTGACAGTTCCAGAACGAGTGCCCGTTTTGAGAGGATTAACACTTGACGATTTAATGATTAACTGCTCCCAAAGAGCTTGATCGTCACATTGGAGCACCTTATGGGCCACGTCTTTAGTGTAGTTATTATAACACAACTTGATCGCCGCCAGGACAACTTGACACCCAGACTCCTTGTGATTAACCCTCATTGCCCGGGCAGCCTTTCTAAATGACAGCGCTCGTATCCGGGTGATCTGGCTGAAAATCAACACACATAAACAAAGGCCTATCTCCGTTAATACAATAGCTACAATATTCAAACAAACGTCAAAATGTAGTCCTTACCTTGCTGTGTAGACTGGCATTGAGTAGAACTCTCTAGCTCAGGAGCTATGGCGATTTTAGTGGAGGTAACGTTTGGCACGTATTTACCTCGACGCGTCTGTACGCTCAACTGCGGCACCGGCTACGACGCACTACTGCACTCGTTGCCCCACCCGCAATTATGCCGGGAAGCGATTTGAGTGTTTTTATTGTTTATTCTGCCATTTATTATAATTATTATGTTATTTTCACTCAATAAAGTAATTTTTATGAAGTTATTTTTGTGTCTCACTTGTACTTTTATTGTTATTATATTCTTAGTGTCACTTTCACTGGACTATGATAATTGATAGTCATTTTCACTTTTATTTATTGTTAGGTAAGCTATAATATAGATTTTAGTGTCACTTTCACTTGTTCATATTGTTATGAAGGCACTTATTATTAGTTATTTGTGTCTCTTTCACTTTTACTCAGTTTTATTATTATTTATAGTGTCACTTTCACTGGACTAGGATAACTGATAGTGTCATTTTCACTTATTTATTGTTAGGTAAGCTATAATATAGATTTTAGTGACATTCACTTGTTCATATTGTTATGAAGGTACTGTACTTATTATTAGTTATTTGTGTCTCTTTCACTTTTACTCATTATTTTATATTATTATTAGCCTACATTCTAGTGTCACTTTCACTGTCATTGTCACGGGCACTTCAATATTGGACTAGAGTGTGAAACTGGTTGAAGCACTGTCCAGCGCACAGTGCCACTTCACACTCGAAGCATTCCCATGTGGTTTTTGTGGCTTTACGGGGTCTACAAGTTGTTTGGCTGCACACATGGCACCTCTTCTGACTCCTAGCATTACCACCTGGTACTTTGGGAGGAAGGGGGTGGAGCTGGTGCTTCCTGAAGTAGTCGGCACATGCCGTGCGGTCCAGCCGGCCTGGTCCTTGTAGTGGTCTCCCGGCTGTAGCATGTTTTCCCAGGAGCTCAAGTATCACCTGCTTGTGGAACTTGCACAGGGACTTGTACTTCTTGGCTCCGGGAGTATTCAGTCGGTAGATATTGTAGGCATTGAGGCCCGACATATCTACCGTGTGCAGAACAAACTTCTTGTACAGTCGTCAGGATTAATTTGTTTCATTTCCCCTGGACTAGGCGTTAGTAGCACTGCACGGTGGAGGGGTATCCCCTCTACCTCCTTTCCTTGTTGGTTCCATACCCCCACAAAAAAAAAATCCCATTTTCTCTCCGACCCCAGAACTACACCCACCCTCCCTTCTCTCGCTCTCACCCAGCTACTGCTGGACCTCACCAATTGCATGTATTCTGAACAACTAATGAAGGAATGCAATGTATCATAGGCAGAGTTAAGTATGAGCTTTACTAAATTTGAAAGCGAGCGAGAGAGAGAGAGAGAGAGAGAAAGAGAGAGAGAGAGAGAGAGAGAGAGAGGGGGGGGGGAATGTTCGACGAAAACCTTTCATATGATTCGAGTTATTCCTACTGATACATTTAGGCCTACCATTGAAACCTGAAAGTTTCATTCCGATTCACTGATGGTTTAATACTGTTGAACTATCATACTCTAATAAAACTGCCAAACTAACCCACGCGAAGTTGTATTTCCTTTTCATCGTTGTAATGGCTCAGGCTCGGCTACGTAACAAGCTTGAGACAACGAGGACCGTCTGTGTCAATTCCTCCGAGTCTCTCCCATCAATAAACACACAAAATAAACCATTCAATTATTTTGAATTATTTCTTTCTATAACATTATTTAATACTAATATAACTACTTATTAGCACCGTATACAAGAACTAAACATTTGCTTGATAATTTTCTCCACAAATCTCACTGCTGCCAGACAATTCAGGACTCATTAAGTGTAAACAGCCAATTTGCCAATACATGCTATGAATTATTGCCGATAATGTGCCCCGTGAGTCGGCCATGTGACTGCATTACGTGAATTCAACACTCTTAACATAGCTATCTACCCAATCATTAGGCCATATTGCTTTCCTAATTGACCATAAAGTAAAACTACTCTATATAAACGGGACACGAACTACCCTCGGGCAAGGTACTGTAGTTTTTTAAAAGAGGCTCCAGCTTTCAAATATTACTTGATTTAAACAGGCTAAATAATCCTGAAGGGTTGATAACCAATATATATGCCCTATTTTTACTAACTACCCCTAGGGCACTCTTACGCTCATCTATCCATTAGGGTGGGTCTTATTTTAAAGTTCCCTTTCCCTCAACATTTACATTCACCCATACATTAGGGAAGGACTTATTCATATTGTCACCTTACCCTTAAAACCTTGCCATAGGGTTACTCTATTTTATCAGGTATCTTGTGTTGTAACCAAGTTAAGGGGGGCATCCGCTATGGCTATTTAGCAATATGGGTTGAAACATAGCAAATTGTGTTAAATACTCCCTGAGTACTGGCAAGACGTAGAGTATCTACTCCACATAATACTATTGAAAGCTTCACGCATATTCAAGCTTATTCTCTTGAGATAACTTTCAAGATACAGTAATAGGAATTCACATCTGTTAAGAATAATTACTTAATAACTATATAACGCTCATATATTATATCCCAAACTAACTACAAGATTTATAATATTGAACTGATCTATAATTCTTCTACTACAATACCACTCTGTATAACAGTTTCGTGTATACCTTTTGATACCTTTTGATGTGTTCGCCACTCTTCTAGCGGTACCAAGGAGCGCGACGCCCCTCGTTATGGGTGGTGATTTGGTGCAGTAGACTGTTTGAAGCGACAGCTCGCTCCCTTGCGAGGCTGGGCTCGTCTGGCACTTTTTGCAGTTCGACATCGAAGGCTCTCTTGAAGTTGTCAAACGAGACATCCCTCATGTCTCTTACTCGCCGTGGGAGTTTGTTGAAGAGACGTGAGCCTCTGTGTGATAACCAGCCCTCTCGCAGAGAGCCCATAGCACCCCTGTTATTCATCCGGGGGATTTCGCATTCCCAGCCTCTCCTATCACTGAATTTCATGACTATCGGAGTATGTAGGTTTGGTACTAAACCCTCTGCGATTTTCCACGTGTATATTATTAGGTAACGTTCTCTTCTACGTTCCAGTGAGTACAGATTCAGCGCTCTTAAATGCTCCCAATAGTGTAGCTGTTTTATCGAACTTATATGCGAAGTGAAATGTCTTTGTACACTCTCTAAGTCATTTATTTCACCTGCTTTGTATGGGGATGTTAATACGCTACAGTATTCAAGCCGCGGTAGCACTTTAGATTTGAAGAGCGTTATCATAGGTAATTCACCGCGTGTTTTAAATGTACGCAGAATCCAACCCGTTAGACGTTTCGCAGCTGCAACTTTGACCCGGTTATGTACTTTGAAACCCATATTTTCAGACATTAATACCCCAAGGTCTTTCACACTGTCTTTCTGTTCTATTATGTGGTTAGATTCTGTTAACCCGTCCAGCCCCGGCTAGTTTTGTAATGTTTGTTCACCAGAACCCGGCCGGTTTTCAAAAAATGGTTTTATTCCAGAAACAATAGCGAATGGGTTAGGAATGAAGGAAAAACCACGAAAAACCGCTCAAAAAGCTTAAAGAATGGTCCTACAGAGCCCCCGAAAACGTATTTTACAAGAGTAAAAAATTTAAGGCAATTACCCCAAAAAACCAGGTTATTGCGCGCTCACGCGCACGCACGTGGACTTTGAGAGTTTTCAACCATCGGCACGGTTGCGTGGGATACGTACACAGTTCCCATACAAATCTGAGCCCTCTTGAGTGGCTACACCTGAGGTTACGGTCGGCGCAATTAGGGTGACGCGCCAGGCGCGTCTCTGGGGATGTGCGTTACATACATCGCCGACGCGTCAGACGCGCCGTTGGGGCTGTACGGGTTAAGTAATTTGTAATTTCTTTAACACCATTATTATCTCTGTACTGTATTAATTGGAATTTTTCTTCATTGAATTGCATGTTGTTTTCCCTGGTCCACTGGAACACTACATTCATGTCTTCCTGCAGTCGGCCCGTGTCCTCTTGTGTGTTTACTATCTTGCTTAATTTTGTGTCATCAGCAAAAGACGACACCGTACTGTCTGGTGTTGGTATCTATGTCGCAAATTAGTATGAGGAACAGAAGGGGTGCTAGCACTGTTCCTTGGGGCACTGAGCTTTTGATATCCGAAGGCTCAGATGTGACTTGGTTTACTGCTACTGATTGTTTTCGGTTTACGAGGAAATTGTATATCCACCGACCGATTTTCCCCGTTATACCTTTTGCTTTTAGTTTGTGGGCTATTATACCATGGTCACATTTATCAAACGCTTTAGCAAAATCGGTGTAAATGACATCCACGTTTTTCTTTTCTTCTAGCGCTTTAAGAATTTTGTCATAGTGTTCCAAAAGTTGTGAGAGACATAATCTTCCTGCTCTGAACCCATGTTGACCGGTGTTGTGTAGTTCATTTTCCTCCATGAATGTTGAGATTTTGCTTCGCAGGACTCGCTCGAAAACTTTAATGATGTGGGAGGTTAGAGCTACTGGGCAGTAGTTTTTTGGTAGTGCTTTACTCCCTCCTTTATGCAGTGGGTCAATTATTGCATTTTTCAAGCTATCTGGTATTTCACCAGTGTCTAGACTCCTTCTCCACATTATAGCCAGGGGTTTTGAGAGGCTTTCCTTACATTTCTTCATTAGGATCGAATTCCACGAGTCCGGGCCTGGTGCCGAGTGGGATGGCATGTTGGAAATGGCCTCTTCTATGTCTTTTGGACCAAAATCAATATCCAGCATCTGGGGGGTTTCCGTGGGGGAGGTTTCCATGAAAAATATATTTTGGTCTCTGATGACTTTTGTTTCATCAGGCTCACTGAATGCCATTTCATACTGCCTGCGTAAGAGTTCGCTCATTTCCTTTTTGTCCCCTGTGAAAGAGCCGTCCCCTTTGCTTAGTGGGCCGATGTTTGATGCTGTTTTAGCCTTTTGTTTGGCGTATGAAAAGAAGTATTTGGAATTTTCCTTTATACCTGCAATAGCTTTCCTCTCCTCTTCCATATGTTGTAGTTCATATGATATTCTTAGCCTTTGTTCAATTTCCACAATTTCTCTATCTATTTCGGCCTTTTGCCTATCCTGTAGATTTTGATGTGTGCGTCTTTGTGCGAGTAATTTTCTTCTTCTGTACAGCCTCCTCCTTTCCCGATCTTGTTTGCTTCTTCGTCTTGTTTGTCTTGCAGGTACAGTACCCGCGGTTGAAGATGGCCCCGCGCTCCACAGCCACCCACCCGCACACTGAAATGAGAACGCATGCATAGAAAAATCGAAATTCAAGTTATATTATGGATAACTCACCTATTTAATATTTGGAGCTGTACCCACGACTCTTCCTCACTGCCTGTAGTCGCCTAGGCAGAGATAAGGCTATGTTTTGGACGTATTTGGCGTCCAAAGTATCCCAGATGCGTTGGATGGCTACAGACAAGCGCGGCACTGACGATGTGTCGTAATCACCCAACTTATACTTTATAATGGCCCAGAGGTTCTCGATGGGGTTTAAGTCTGGGGAATTGCCTGGCCAGGGGTTGAAATAGGGAACAATACAGTCGTTTAACCACTGACTAACACTGCGAGCTGTGTGGCAGGGTGCGCCGTCCTGCATAAAGTAATTGGCCTTACAATCATGCATCGACTGTGGCAAATGATCACTAAGAAGCTCTAGGTAGTTGTTGGCATTCATGCGAATGTTTTTAGGTAAGAACACAAGCTTGCCAACACCGTAGTATGAAAAACAACCCCAGACCATGACACTGTCTGGGTGCTTCACAGTCTGCCTGGTGTACCGTGGGCTGTAGCGATCACTGCCAGGGCGTCGGTACACGTACTTTGCAACCCCGTCAGTCACTGTGAATTGGGATTCGTCGCTCCAAAGTACCTTCTGCCATTGATTTAGGCTCCAACCTCGATATTTGCTAGCAAATTTGAGTCTGTTGCGACGATGGGTACGAGTTACCCAAGGTTTAGGAACCGCCCGGCACCGACGGTACCCCAACACTTTTCGTAAATAATCTTGCAATGTGCGGATGGCAACTTTTGACAACAGCAAAGGATTTCTATTCTTAATTTGGGTAGCTGTAAGGGTGGGATTAGCCTCAACCTGCCGTTTGATGACTTGTAGAGTGCGTTTACTTAGTAGTCTTTTTTTTCCTGAACGTTTCTTGTGCTTTGGTGTGGGACCGTTGCCAGCGTCCTTTATTTTCTTTACCCACCGCCTCACTGTTCTCTTTGATATACCCGTATGTTCGGCGATTTGGGCGTTTGTTTTCTGTTCATTCCAGAGCACCTTTATCACTTCAACTTGGGCAGTAGTTAGAGGAGGTTTGGGAGGCATACTATGGCTGGGCAGGCTCCAACACAATGAGATGGGAGGCCAAAAATGGCAAAAAACTCGTCCCTCTCACTCGCGCACGTCCACTCACCACGACCGCCACAAGAGCACTACCGCCGTTAGGCAGCCTCGAGGAGATGTAGGGGTGGAATGCGGTTGCCAGATGCGCTTTTTTCCACATCTATAGCACGCGTACTTTTTGAATGGTCGATTATTGTTTTAACGCTGAATTAGATGGCCGCGGCCATCTTCAACCGCGAGTACTGTATATGGTGGCTACAGATTTGGGTCATGGTTTCTGTTATTAGAACTAGACATTCTGCTGGTGTCAGGTTATTCATTAAAACTTCCCAGTCTATTTCCTCCATTTCTTGATTTACCTCTTCCCACCTAATGTTTTGGTTATTGAAGTTAAATTTACTGAAGGGGCCAGTTTTTGTTCTCGATTCTGAGGTTGTCTGTAGCCTACACTTGCTAAGGTTGTTTTGATCTCAATTAATTTATGATCTGAGTATGTTGTGTCCGATATGTTAATGCTGTGTACTAGAGAGTCATTGTTAGTGAAGACCAGGTCTAAGATATTGTTTTCCTGTGTGGGTTCAGCAATATGCTGGGTAAGACTAAACAAATTGCAAAGTTCAAAAAGCTCTCGTATTTGTATTTGCTTCTCCGGTGTTATTTGCCACTACCTGGTTTTCTAGTTGTCTCCATTTAATGCTTGGTAGGGTCTCCTAGCCATATAATATTTGGTGTTGGTTTCCCAGGGTTTCCACTTCTGATTTTATTTTGTTGAGCTGGGTTTTGAATTCTTCTAGGGATGAGTCTGTAGGCCTGTATGTAACAATAACTGCTAAATTTAGGGATTCTACTGTATTTTAACTCCAAGTATTTCCACCACTTCATTACTATTATTTAGGAATTCAATACATATCAGTGAGTCATGAATGTACAAGGCTACACCTCCATGTGATCTATGCGTTCTGTCCGCCCTATGTAGGTTGTAACCAGGAATCCATACCTCACTATCTTCCTGATCTTTAATGGGAGTTTCTGTGAGAGCCGCAAATATAGCGTTTCCTTCTTCTAGCAGGCCCCTAATAAATGGTACTTTGTTCGTGGTTCTATTTTTTAGGCCTTGAATATTTGCAAACAAGATTGGGGAGGGATTGTTTGGAGTACTATGTGTACCTAATAGTCTTCGGGATGTATTTGCCACTCTTGGGAGGCCAGGAGGTGCTCGAGGTGTTCTATGTGCTCTTCCATCTCTCTCAGTCTCTTCATCTTCATCTGCCATTTCCCTCCTTGTCTTTTTCCTCTGTCTCGTCCTCGCATAGCTAGAGAGTTTTTTTGGCTACCATTCGTGTTAGGTCTAGCATATATCCAAGTCCCTTTAATATGAAAAGCTGGGCATTTCATATTGTAGCAGGTCTTTTTCTCAAGTGATGTCTTGCAAAGGGATGGGTGGTGGTATTTGCAGATTTCACCAAAGCTACATTTTCCATGGATGGTTAGGTTGTTGCAAATTTTGGAATGAGCAAATCTACATGACTTCCCATTATATTCGCCCTTTTGACCAAAGTAGCACCTTCTTTCCAGATAATATCTGCACACTGGTGTAGACAACCCCAGTAGGTGTGGCTGGGGCTGAGAGGGGTTATGTGGTGAGCTAAGTGTGGTTGTTGTTGTTGTTGTTGTTCCTCAAGCTGCCTGGCCGAACAGCCCCAAGGCCCCGAGCAATTCCAAGGCCATAACTGAGTGCCCCCACAGAAGTGTGGTTGTGGGTGATAGTGGGCTTGGTGTATGAGTGGGTGAGGCCTGCAGGGGGGTGGAGTTACGGGTCGGTTGTAGGTGGGCAGGTGGCAGTGGTGAGGGGGGAGGCGATGTGGAAGGGGAGTCTGATATGGAGGCTTGTTGCATCCTACGTTCATCCTGCAAATGTATTTGATCAACAGCAGTAGGGTGGTCAATGGCCATAGATGGGATTAATGTGGGGGTTTTCTGGGTCTGGGGAGGTGTGGGGAGATGTGCGGCAGGGTTTGTGGATTTGTAGGGTGCGAAATGTTGGTGTTCGGCAGGCGATGTGTGTTGATGTGTAGGAGGCAATGTGGGCTTTTGCATGGCAAGGTGTGCGTGTGTGGGTTGTGATACTGGTATGGGCCCTGAGGCCCCAATAGTTCCCCATTTTCTGTGAAAAGTAGCTATGTCTTGGCTATATTTCGGTCTATCTTGTACTTCTGTATTTTCTACAGTCTGTATGACTTGCCATGTGATATCGAAACAATTATCGCAGAAATGGAGGTTCTTCCCTCTTGTATTGTACGCCTCATTTATTGGTATCAATCCTATGCAAACCCAGTGGTATGGTTGCTTGCATATATGACATGCTGTGCCTTTATCCACATGTATATTCATCTTACACCTCGTACAGGTGTCTCTGGTAGAAAAATTTTATTTATTTTATTTTTATTTATTTATTTATTTATTTATTTATTTCCACCCGACCTTACATGGGGGAGAGAGAGAGGGAGGGGGGGGGGGGGCGTGAAGGACAAGGAGGTGTTTGTTACGCGGTTTGTGGGGAGGGGGGGGGGGGGGGGGGTAGTGCCACTCGTTTACACTCGTTTTGGTTTAAACTTTAAGTAAAACTTTCAATAATTATTTTATGAAACAGAATTTTCACTGCCCTAACCACTTTTACCGTTTTTGGTCGGCTGCTTAGCGTAATATACGGCACTCTAGGAAAATAACAAACTTTCCAGGCTACCTATATATATTATCTATTTTAATTATCATGTTTTACCTATCAACTTGATTCAACACTGCACAGGTTCGAATTTTCACATTTGGTTGCGTGGGAGATCTTTCTCCAATAACGTCACTACTATCCTGCGATATGGTCGAGAAATAATCTGCACTGATTTAATTTGTTTACATACTTTTTTTCTCTGTTTGCTATTATTTACAATATTTTTTTTATCGGTACCCTTTCCTGTCGAGGTTAAGTTTCGTTTAGCTTTTGGTAAAATCGTATAGGCTAGCAACGTTCAAGACTTGCCCATCCAACCGACAGACGAGGGAGGGAGGTTTTTGGTGAGAGGGGAAACAGGACAAGTGCCCAGTGATTAATGGTGTTGTGGTCAGGTGGCTGTAGAGTCCTGACTGATACTTACACTGGTCTAAAAGCTTTCTTTAGAAATTGTATGTTTTGTATAATTTCCGGTAGTTTTTTTATGGAATACAGTTTACTTCTATGACTCCTATTCTAGCCACTTTTCACTAATATAGCTAATTTAACTTAGTACACTAGACTATAACCTGGGCCTTCACTGATCCGTGATGCCTATAGGCCTAGGCACTCTCCGTTCCTCTGCCTGGCACGGAGAAAGTAACGTTTTTTTCAAGTGCCTTTGTTATATCTCCCAAGATATTTATGCCACCAATTCGATTTTACACTACACAGAACCGCGACACTGAGTTTGGTTGTGTGGATGATTTTTGTTCAGGTGTATCATCAATATCCCGAGGTATGTTCGATAAATACGGACTGCGGCGCCACCGGCTTCCCTCTCACCCCTCTAGTCTTCTCTCATTATACCTTATATATAATTATAAAAGTGTGTATATCTACCCCTCATACCTGGTATATCCATAAACACTATACAGTAACATTAACCCTACTAGTAACGGTAGTAATAAGCAGCTTCAGGTTAGGTTTAGCTTATTTCATATTTTTAATGTGCAGGAAATGGTGATCGAGAGATGTGTGTGAAATACTTCATTCCTTCATCAGGTGTTCAGAATAGATGTTAACGGTGAGGTGCCAGAAGTAGCTCCTAGCTGGGTAAGAGCGAGAGAAGGGAGGGTGGGTGTAGTTCTGGGGTTGGAGAGAAAATGGGAGGGTTTAGGTGGGGGTATGGAACCAACAAGGAAAGGGGGTAGAGGGGATACCTCTCTACCGTGCAGTGCTACTAACAGGGAAAATGAAACAAATTAATCCTGACGACTGTACCACCTGCAAGATGTTCGCAGGCAGTCGATGAAGCCCATCTGCATGTCGGACTTATCGATGAGACGCATGTTGAGATTATAGTCCAGGACAGCAGCTGGTTTCTGGACGGGGTTTTTTGTCTTCCGGTCCACTTTCCCGGTGGCGACCATCTCGGCTTTGTGGCATGTGGTGAGGAGGTTGACCTTCTGCTGGTCATGCCAGTGGATAGAGAGGATGGGGCCACTCTTCTTGTGAGAGACCTTCGTCTTCTTGGTCTTGGTCAGGTACACTGGCATGCCCTTCCTCTTTGCCTTGACTGTGCCGACAGTCCCGGTCTTGCGGTCATGGAGGTACTTGGTGAGGATGGGCGACGTATAATAATTGTCTGCGTACAGGATGTGGTTCTTGTGGAAGTGTTTCTCCATCATCTTCTGTATGACAGCGCCGCCAAATCCAATGTCGGGGTCAGTTACAATCTCGCCACCACCGCCGCTGTAGATCACAAAGTCCAGCACATACCCCGTCTTGCAGTCGCAGAGGACGAAGAGCTTGATGCCGAAACGGTGTCTCTTCGACGGGATGTACTGTCGGAAATGCAGCCTACCACAGAACAGGACCAGAGACTCGTCGAGGCATATCTTCTGGAATGGAATCAGGTAGGTGGTAAACCGATGACGTATCATGTCATACAGCTTCCTAATTTTCCATAGCTGGTCGGGAAGGTGGACTGCCATGTTGTTGGTCAGGTGGAGATACGACAGGATGTCAAAATACCTGTCCCTGGACATGTATTTTCCGAATGCTGGAGTTGTGATGAGGTCGGCAGTTATCCAGTAATCGGCCAGTGCATGTTTCCTGACGTGTGTCATCAGCATAGTCAGTGCCAGAAAAACATACATTTCTGGCACAGTGACAGGTCCCCATGCCACCATCTTGGCACTTGTCTTCCTGCCAAGAAAGTTTGCACAGATGCTGTGATGGTTGTTGGTTTCCTCCACCAGGTATTCCATAACCTCGTCATAGAAGCCACAAGAAAGTTCACTGGGGGTTGCATCTGGGCCACAGGGATATGCTGCTGTCACCCCTGAGCCAATCTGCTCCTCGTCAAAAGCAGGACAATCTGGCTCGAAATCTGCCCCATCAGTCCAGACAAACAACTCCGATGAGCGCACACGCGCAGGAACACGCCCAGGCACACATCCAGGCCCACGCGCACGCCCACGCCCAAGGGCATCGGCAGGCTGAGCCGCACGCCCACGACCTCGCCCTCGAACTCGTCGTGTTGGTCTCTCCTCTTCCTCCTCCTCAGGTGATGTCAGGTCATCTGGGGCAATGTTGGGGTCGTCAACATCATCTTCGGGGGACAATTCTGGCGAAAAAGTGACCGGGCGTGGGGGGCGGGAAGCTGCGGGGGGTGGAACAATGGGAGCCTCAGCCTCGGGAGTTGGACTCCTTTTGCGGCGAGCCGAGGGCTTCTCCGCTACAAATAACGCTTTTCGATGAGATGAGGGCTGTGGCACACTGTGGGAGGACAATGCAGCACCACTAGTACCACTTGAAGAGGCCCTTTGCTCATGCTGAGGGAGAGATGAAGTCGAGGGCTGTGGGTGACCCGCGCGGTGTCCCGGGTCAAGGCGTCGGGACAAAGGAATGCGGGTGGTCGCTAGACCAGGGTCGGCGTCATTGTCACTATCACTTTTATCGCCTTCCCTTGCTTCTTCTGCTGCCCTGTGTGCTTTTTTAGCTGCACTTTTCACCAATGTTTTCTTATAAAAGTATTTGCCCACTTTCAAGGGCGTACGAGCAGGCAAAGGGGAAGGGGAAGTTCCCAGGGTAGGCCTAGGCTGACGTAGCAAAGATGGCGGCGGGGTAGGCCTAGGGTCAAGCACACTCGGAAGTTCTATTTCACCTTCCTTCACCACTTCTACATCAGGGGACTCACTAAATAAATCAACATTATCATCACCCTCAAACCCCACAAAATCATCATCTTCACTCGCACTAGTGAATTGTTCTTTGTCGATCAAGCTTTCGCCACTGCTTTCTTCAGTCAAGATGGCAAAAGGTTCTCTCTCTATCGCACTATCACTCAATAAAACCTTTGCTTTCTTACGTTCGGGCTTTTTCTCGCTTGCAACAGGCGTCGACGTAGCTAGCGGGGTAGCAGTGGGGCTCGCAGGAGGTTGCACAGAATCGGACGCGTCGGAAGATTTTTTTTTGCTATAACTCGCTATGGCGGGCACGTACGGACTGTTAACGGTAGTAGTTGAGGCTTGGTGGCGCTGCGATCGCCCCTGCAAAGGACATTTTCCCCGCGCGGATTTCAAAGCACGCTTTCAAGCATATGGATTTTAAAATGACACCCGGGCTCCGGCCCCTTGGCCGCACTGTCATTTTAAAATGACACTCGGGCAGGAAGGGTTAATAAGTCCATCACGGAGTTTCGTACATACGTTACACTTCTAATTGAGCAACTGGCCTCTAGACCGGTCGAAGCAAGTAACACAATGAACACAATGTTTGTGGCCGGTGACAGGAAGGTTGCTACAAGAAGACGATGTACAGAAAGTTATGAGCTCCATAATGAAGTCCCCCCCCCCCCCCCCCGGCCGGGATCTGTCACGGTCCGGAGCTCCCCGCCGAGGAGACGTGTATCTGGAAAAGAAATTTCCAAGAATCAATGCTCATAAGGACAACCTGAGACATTTACACAACCGTTACCTTATAAATACCTAAGAAAAATAGACATAGCGATCACCACTACTCTAAGTTTCCTGTGTATCCTTATGGAAAAACCCAACTGTGGTTTTCACCATGAATGAATTTAGACTACTTATCCATGATGGCGATTATCACTGACCTATACTCGTGTTAACTAGAAATGTCTAGTAAGTAACCATACCGCCTGTGGACGGAACGTGGTTAGCAACTTAGCAATGACTCTTCCGCCGCGATGACAGACTAGTAGCCGTCCCGGCTGAGCTAGGAATTAATAGTAGGGTGAGGTGGGGGTGATCCGTACTATTAGTGGAAAAAATAATCACCAAAAATCAGGTAACAAACTTTATTGAAAAATAGTTATATCACAATAAACTATGGGTCAAGGTGGTGATTTTTACTAATCATGTAAGTAGTAGTTAAGGTCAACTTATTGAATTTAAAAAAAAGGGTACCCCTTGTTCGGACCATACCCACCATATGGGGTGGTCCGAACAATGCATGGGAGTGATCGAAACACCACCCTTTTCACTATTAAAATGCATAGTGAGATTGTAAAAACTGGTGATCTCAAATCAAATATATGTTGAAAAATTAACTAACAACTTCATTAACTTCCTGCCCTACAAATATGGGCATATTTACCACTTACATATGTCTTAATTTTAATCCAACATTTTGTTGCTGTAAAACAAAAACAGTTTGTCATTATAAATTATAAATGCTTACAAACCTAAGGCCTATCAACTTACACAGTAGGACATCACAGAAGGGCTGATATTTGGCTACCTTGTATGTTTTTTGCTTACCGCATATTGAAGGTAGTTAGAGGGCACTTGAACTTTATATATCGCGCAAGTCTCTTAGTTTGGGCTCTAACTAGTTTCCCCAGGACCCCTTTTATTTTATTCCCCTTCACTTTACCTACATCCTCTATTTCAGGAAAATAGAAGGTGTCTTTATTGCCAATTTTAGAGCACATTCTCAAGAAAGAAATATTATACTCCGTACTGTCACAACTTATGATTTTACCAACATAAAACACCTTACATCCGACATTCTTCCCTTCTTCTAACTCCAGCTCAACTAATACTAAGTCGTTGGCCTCTGGGGTCTTGTCCTGGAATGGGCTTGGCATCTCAAAGTCCTCATCTTGTACCTCATCTGAGTACTCTGACAAATCGTCCAGTTGCATTTCTCCATGATCCTCCTCCTCCGAGCTGTCTTGGGTTTCAGCTTGTTTGGCACGGGATATCTTCTTACCCTTCTTCGTTCCCGTCTTTTCCTGTTCCTTTTGTAACTTACGTTTCTTCTTTTCCTCCTTGTCTCTTAAGTCGGACATAGCCTCTACATTTTCTGTTAGAATACATGCTCTTACTTTCTTCCTCCCTTTTGCAATTGGCCTAGCTGGAGCTTTAGGAAACGGACGAACTGTATCTGGAGTAGGGGGGGTAGGCCTATCGATATTGTCAGATGAAGCAGAGTTTGGGCTTAACATTGGATTCGGTGTCTCGGGGTTAGGCTGAAGAGAGGCAACAGGATTAGGCATAATAGGCATGGCAGCGGCTTCCTCTGAAGCGACAGATCGTGACGTGCCTGCAGTCAGTTCTGCCGATCCACTTTGGGTTTCTTGCGAGAGACCATCAGAACTAGGGGTAACCACAGCTACAGGACGAACATAAGTCACTACCAATCCACCATCATCAGTTGGGGTATCATCAGTTGGGGTATCACCAGATAGGCTTGGAGTTATCGGCTTCACTTCTTCACCTGCCTCGTCTTCTGTTCCATCAGGTTCGTCTTGGGTTGGTTCAGGTCTTTCTGTCACTTCTGATGCTATGAAGTCATCCTTAGAGAATATGTTTCGATTGATAGGCCAGATACCGGTTACCCTGAAGCCACTGAGAACATTAGGAGGAGTGCAGGCCTTTATCCATGCATTTGAGGCCAACTCAGGCAGCATGTGTTCGGTTACATGTGTGTGTGGGTGCATAAGGGAGAAGTCGGACATGAGTGCACGTAGATGAGCTTTGAATGGGCCAAAGACAGCAACGTCTAGTGGCTGTAGCTTAGCAGTGGTATGGGGAGGCAGTGTCACAATCACAATGCCATTGTTTATGGCAAATTCTATGGCATGTATGCTCATATGGCACTCTGCATTGTCCATAAGTAGCATTATTTTATTGTTCACACTGCAATAGGTCATGGCCTGAACATGCTGGAGGGTCTGAAGGAAGCACTCACCATTCATCCAGCCGTTTTGGTGCAGAATACCCTTGGAACCATCAATTGTCCCCCTCATGAAGCTTTCATTCCATCTCTTCCTGGGAATGATGAAGACAGGTGGAATATAATGGCCTGCTGCATTTATCACCCCAACAAAGGTCATGGTGGCACCTCGTTCCCAGGATATCTGTGATGCCACTGGCTGCCCCTTCTGACAGACAACCTTAATGGGCTTCATCACTGTAGAAAGACTGCTTTCATCAAGGTTGAAGATGCGATCTGGAGTTAATTCATGCTTCTCCATTGCCTCTGTGAATGCATTAACCCTTAACTGACGGGGCCCGCCTTAAGTCGGGCTCCAATTTGCAGCAAGTTAGGAGCATTATTAAGGCTTTTAAAGGGTTAAAATCGAGTTCAAATGGCCGTGAGCGCAGCAGGCCACACGTCCGACACCCAGGGCTTACCGCCGCCCACTGACTCACGCTCCCTCTGTTCTCGAGAGGCCGGCAGTGTTGCCATTAGTGAGCGTAGCTGGAAAAAATATGCCGCTATACGCTAAACTCCCATGTTAGTGGTATCACTGCGTGAGAACGACGAGTGCTACGTAGCTCGTTCTGGTCTCATTTTGAAGCTTTTAGCGCCTAGTTTTTTGCTGAATACATTTCTTTTCATGCAGATACTTGATTGATCACTCAGGAGGGCCTGAATATGCCCAAAATAGCCCAAAACCCCCCGCTAGACAAGGGTTAAAGAAGGCATTAACTGTTACCTGGTTAAATGCGATCGCTCTTGCAATTGACATACCTTCAGGAGACTTCAGTGCAAGTTCTGGATGCCGTGCCATATATGAATAATACCAGTCAATTGTTGATGCCTTCTCCCTCTCCCACACCCCTGGAATGCTGGGTGATGTGCAGGCAACTGCATATCTGTATGCCAACTTACAGAACTCTTTTCTGGGCAGCCCATAAAACATCTTGGCGATCTTGATGGCGTAGGTCGACAGTAACTCCTCCTGTTTGGCCGTGAAAATGTTGTACACATTGTCCTTAAGTGGGACAAAGGTCTTCCCGTCTGCTTTTTCCTTCGACCGCTTGAAGGCATCCTGCAATGCCAAGATAATCCTTGTTTAATTATCGTAGGATAGATATAACATACGTAGGCCTACATACATACAGTGTTCCAGGCAGCCCTGTCTAGAGCTGCCTCACTTGTCAGTTGTTTTAGTTCAAGATCAGAGCATACAATTATAGTCTGATCCCACGTCTTTCTAGGTCTAGGCCTAGGCCTAGGCTACACCTAAGGTGCAGCTCCCTCCACGCTCCACCAAAGGGAATAGGCTAGGCCTAGGCTATATTATATTTTGGGACAGTGTTCAAATAAATCATGGGGATTGCCATTAGTAAATCAATAATTAGAAAGCAAATCTGATTATTAAATATTAAAACAGATGTGGATCATATAGCCTAGCTATGTAGCCTAACTGGTAAAATAACATTAGTGAGGCATAACACATTAGCCTATCCTTACTTGTAGTGTTGTGGCCTTAACTTGAAACTGGCTGCAGGCGGCTCTGATGCTGCAGTCTGTTTTCACTCGATGGTTAAAGGCCTCCTCGAGGGCTGTCCGGTCTGTCTGCCGCAATCCTTTAGGCACAAACTTCCGTGGCATGATGGTAGCCTATACCTGTGAAAGACATTATATGGAATTATTAATTGGAAAAAACGAGTGGTAATAAAATAATAATTAATTAATGTAATGGGTATGTACCGAACAGCTCTGTTCGGCACTATTCGATACACCCCCCAAAAAAGTTTATAATCAAATTATATTAATTAAAAACACATTTGTTACAAAGACCTGTAACTTTCTTAGAATGCTTGATAAACTTCATCTTCACTATATATGTATTCAAACTATTGGATTTATTATTTATATGACGATAAAAGCACCGTAATCTTACACAACAATTTAAACTATATAGTAATGAATTCACAAATATAATTTCATATAGAATACTTTATAGAGGACGCTTGTACACAACCAAGTACTTTTTGTATTATTTGGATGTTTTTTTGGGGGGATGCGTGGGTCTTTAAACGCCATTTAAATTTGTGGTGTACCGAACAGTTCGGTACACACCCCATCGGTACACCCCCTTCGTAGCATAAATGTGTAAACATGCATGATGCTGAATGAAATGTCTGAATGGAAGCCTTTCTCACCAGATATCATTGCAGCTAAGTACATTTCACTATTAACCCTTTCGCTGCGGGTGACATTCTGGAATGTCCTGGCAATTTACAGCAATTTCCAGGCTTCAAAAGCCTGTAAAAACCGTAAAAATCGAGTGTCAGTGGGCGGGAGCGTGAGGGGCCCACCTCCGTTCCTCAGAGCAGCGAGCGGCCCACTGAGGTAGACTGTGTCTCTCACTGCCTCTCACAACAGTGTTGCCAAGTGACGGCGTCTTTTCCGTGGATTGACCTCCCAATCTACCAAGATTGGAAGCCAAAGCGTCACATTTTTCCTTTGCCCCTCAACTTTCTCTTCATAATTGCTGAGGGACACAGGGTCCTGGATGGGGCTTTGGTTTCCCGGGCATTTCCGCACCCTCCTCAGCTCCCCGCCATGGAGTGGCTTCGGTCACCCAGGCTTTATTGTGGTCGGCAGGGAGGGTTCTGTGAGGGCGCTCAGTTATGGCCTTGGCCTTGCTCGGGGCCTTGGGGCTGTTCGGCCAGGCAGCTTGGGGAACAACAACAACAACAGTGTTGCCAAGCGAGCGAGTGCTAACAAATAGCGGGTTTCCCGCGTTTCTATGGCACCGCTGCGGGTGAACCAGACCACGTACGAGGCCCGTTCTGGTCTCATTTTGAAGCTATAGTCGATCCTCGCATGGGCGGACCCCAGTTGACCGAACTTCGGTTTGTGCGGACCCAACAGCCGATGCGGACAAGTCCCCAAAAGACCGGACAAATCGGGCAAAAGACCGTTAATTTAAAAGTTGTCCGGTATTTTAATAGTTCGTGTTTGTCTATCGCTCACTTCCCCCTCTACAACTCTCTTTCTATCTATCTATCTCTCTAATGCATCTACCTAACTCCCTCATACATTAACATAACTTATTTGGTCTTTTTTTAATCTATGAATCAATTCTAATACGATGGAATTGAAAACAATATTACCCTTCTAACACACAAATAATAAAATGAAAACGAGAGTAAATAAAAATGTCTCCTTTGTCTTTCAGAAACATAAGTCCGTCTCATATATGTTAGTATTTTATCGCTCGCTCGCCCCTAGCCACTCTCTCTCTATCTATTTATCTCTCTAATGCATCTACCTAACTCCCTTATAGATTAACTCCTTCAGACATATATGACGCGATCGCGTCATATGGCAGAGTGAGCCAAAAACTCATATGACATATTGCCAGAAAATAAGTTTATGACGCAATTGAGCCGGTCTTTTGGCTGGTAAGTCCCATAAGTTAGATGTACATGGGGAAACATCTAGCAACCCCCTAGCGTCCCTGCGAGGGCCCCGCGGAGGTAGAGAGAGTCAGTTTCTTCCCAGCAGCCAGTCTACTAGGTGGGTGTGCGCGGCCCTTTAAACCAAGGAGCCTCCATTTTGCCCAGCCTGGCTGGTATTACCGCCCTAATATAACCCAAACGAAGTGCTATATCGTTGGGTTATCGATGGATTATTGTGTTAGTCTTGTTTAGGGTATAATAACCATGGTTAGTGATGTGTTATGCTAGTCTGGTGTACATGACCAAGGTGGGCTCCACGAGGGGCCATGGTTTCGCTTGTTTGTGGATCATTTTCATTATAATATCGAGTCAATTATATTGCTATTTATCAGTTCAAGTAGTGTATCTTACTTGTATTAGTGTTTCTTAGTGAAAAAACTTTCATTACTGGTCGAGCATTCTCTGGTGTAGGCTACGTGACCAAGGTGGTGGAGCCATGCTTTTTGCCTATACGTTTCACTTGTTTGTGGATGACTTTCATATAATATCAGTCAATTATATTGCTATTTATCAGTTCAAGTAGTGTGTGTATCTTACTTGTATTAGTGTTTCTTAGTGAAAACACTTTTATTACTGGTCGAGCATATGTCGCCATGCTCCCTCAGCCCTGTGCATTTTTGCTCGATAAATTTAGTGGTGGAAAGTTCTTGGGAGGTAAGTTTTTTATTGGCAAAAGCACTCTACATATACAGCTTGGTGGCCACGAGGGAATCTCAGCAGTGTGAGTAAGTACAGTCAACATTTTTATGTCGCCACGAGTAGGTGGTGGTGGAGGTGGTGGTGATGATGGTGATATGGGCCTATTTTATTATTTGTATTATTATTATTTATTATTATACCTGTTATTCCTGTGTATGGGATCACCCATAAAAAAGTATTTATATTTTTATTTCATTTATATTTTTGCTTTATTATATTATTATAATTTATTATTATTATTATTATTATTATTATTTATTATTATACCCAACATTATTATTATAAATGTCCCCCACCCCAAACTCTATTATATAATTATATATATATATATATATATATATAATATAATTCGTATTTATGTATTTATCTGGTATGCCCCCTCCCCTTCCCTCCCCCATTATACCACCACTTCCTCTTCCCCCTTCGCCCCATATACAATATATATTATTATTAGGCTCGTATCTATTTATTATATATTATTATATACTCCTCCCCTCCCTCCCCCTCCCCCTCTTCCCCCTGCCCCATAAATATTATTAGGCTAGTATCTATTTATTATATATTATTATTATACTCCTCCCCCCTCCCCTCCCTCCCTCCCCCTCCCTCCTCCCCCTCCCCCTCTTCCCCCTGCCCCCCATATAAATTGAAATGCTGGGTGTGAAGGGAATTCATGGTCTCCTGAAATATCCCCAGGCTACCTTTAGGATCAACTTTTCCTGGTACCTGGCGCGGGGTACGAACCTCTGAAGGGAATTTAACCCCCCTAAAAACCCACAGGTTTTGAGATGCCTTGGGTGGGGTTCGAACCCTGGTTAGTGACCCAACCATCACCACCAGGCCCGCGCGCTAACCCACTGTACTACCACGGACGTACTAAAAGTATAGCAACCTTAGTCCGATTTTTAAGAACCAAGTGATAGTCTCGTGGTGTTATCACGTGATGAGTTTATTGGACTTACCATCTACGACTATTTTACGCTATACCTGACGTCAACTCGGGTTAGTATTATTGTGGGTGCGGGACATTTTCGAGGGCATTACATTACATCCTTCTTTAACTAGGCTAGTCCCTAGCCTATTTTAAGGTCGTAAGGTATCGTAGCTGTATTACCTCAGCAATCTCAATATTGTTGGTATAGGGTTCGCATGACGGGTGCTCCACGTAGCTACCTGGTCACGTTCCCTAGCTGCCACCAATGAAATGCTGGGTGTGATGGAGACTGGGTTGCTAACTCTGCCACATTTATCTGGAAGTATGGCAATAGAAGTTAGTTACTGGCGGGGTGGCTAGCCTCGCACCGACGACCATTGGGTGCAGGGTTGTGAATGTGTTGTAAGAGAATAGATGGCATGCAAGGGGCTAGTAAAGTTCTAATGTTGTTCTGGCCTACTAAGTGAAGGTAGGCTGGATAGGAGTATATATATAAAAGGTTGGAGAGCGTTAGCAACGGACAATTCAAGGATCTTCAAGAGGTATGAGAGAGAGGCTAGGTCGGACAAGAGTCGAGAAGCGTGGGTGTCTTAATGAGAGGGGGGGGAGAGTTCAAGGGCTACAGGGAAATTTTGCCCCTAAGGTCCCTGGGCGTGGGGGTGGCATTAGGCTACAATTGATATGGAAGTTTGAAAAGGCAGTAGAATACGTTAGCCAAATGCTACCGGGGAATGCAACTATGGGGTGGTATATGAGTCTGGAAAAGATAGAGTTATGTGATCAGTCCGAGGGTTATGGATATTATTAGTTGGCCCTGGGAACTGCGTTTTCTATTAAATATAAATATACCAACAACAGCGGCAGTTCGTAGGGGTACTTAGTTATTGTTTCGGGGTACTTATGACAGATACTGGTAACCAGGTTATCTTATACAATCTCTGGTTGGGGTAAGAGGTGTAAGACACGAAGTAAATTGGCGTAGTGTGGACTGTGGATACGAAGGAGGCAAGGGGAAGATGTATGACAATTGTGGGAAAGTAAATGGAAAAAGGTGAACACAATGGCGGATAAAAATACTTAACCTAAGGATTGAATACATAGATTTATGGGGCGATGGGTCTTCAGAAGCTTAGTCTGTCAAGACAAGATGTTAGGGAATGTTAATATTAATACTTAGTTACTAGAGGAACAATGCAAGGGGCGACTGAGCACGGGTTACATATATCTATACTCGTCATGGAAAATTATATACGAGGTCTAGGGACAAGCGTGGGTGTTTTAACTTCTAAGATATATAACATCTACTTCTCGGATGTAAGAACATACATAGATATAATTATGGCTGTCTGATGTGTTGGCATTGGCTCAACGTCGGGACAGGGCATGGGTGTTTTTAATATGAATGTATATTCCTGTTCATCATCTTTGTAATTAGGAGTGTAGGACACGAGAGGGTTAGTGTACGTGAAGTGTGGAAAATGGTCAGTTTAGAAAAGGTAAAGGGTGCAGCCTGGAGCTGCTTAGCCCTGCGGGCTTGGGCCTGTCTGAAATGGCTGGCTCGGTCAGCTGGTCCTTTCGTTCTGTGGACCTTTCCTTTGGGTGTTTCTGTGTGGTGTTCGCTCGTGGCTTCTGTGGTGGGCTTCTTGTTCTGGGGCATTTTATAAATATTACTAGGCTCGTACCTATTTATTATATATTATTATACTCCTCCCTCCCCCTCCCCCTCCCCCTCTTCCCCCTGCCCCCCATATAAATATTACTAGGCTAGTATCTATTTATTATATATTATTATTATACTCCTCCCCCCTCCCTCCTCCCCCTCCCCCCTTCCCACTGCCCCCCATATAAATATTACTAGGCTCGTATCTATTTATTATATATTATTATACTCCTCCATCCCTCTCCCTCCCCCTCTTCCCCTCCCCCTCTTCCCCCTGCCCCCCATATAAATATTACTAGGCTCGTATCTATTTATTATATATTATTATACTCCTCCCTCCCTCTCCCTCCCCTGCCCCCCATATAAATATTACTAGGCTCGTATCTATTATTATATATTATTATACTCCTCCCCCCTCCCCCCCCTTCCCCCCATATAAATATTACTAGGCTCGTATCTATTTATTATATATTATTATTATACACCTCCCCCTCCCTCCCCTCTCCCCCTCCCCTCCTCCCTCCTCCCCCTCCCTCTTCCCCCTGCCCGCCATATAAATGTTACTAGGCTAGTATCTATTTATTATATATTATTATACTCCTCCCCTCCCCCCATATATATATATATATTTTTTTTTTTGGGTGGAGGGTTATTTTTTATTTTTTTTCTAATTGTAGATTGATATATATATATATATATATATATATATTTATTTTTTATTATTTTTTGTTGTTTTGCATTTGTTTTTATACCCCCCCCCCCCTCCCATTACAGATCAGTTACACATCTAGTCGACTAGCCATGAGTAGAAAACGCCCCATCCCGGAGCACCAGCTGGCCTCCGTTCTTGCTACCATCCCCGACATGTCCAGCAGTGAGAGTGAGAGCGAGGACGACATGGGGAGCGATCAAGAGGAGTGGACGGATGAGGCGGGTGAGACGGATGATGATGATTTGACCCATTCTCCACCGCCCAGGGGGAAGAGGAGGAGGATTCTCGTTGAGGGCGACCCTTCACCACCTCCACAAACTCCACCTCCACCTCCAGAAACTCCACCCGTCGCCCGACCTCGCCACTGCTCATCAACACCCGTCGCCCGACCTCGCCACTGCTCATCAACACCCGTCGCCCGACCTCGCCACTGCTCATCAACACCCGTCGCCCTACCTCGCCACTGCTCATCAACACCCGTCGCCCTACCTCGCCACTGCTCATCAACACCCGTCGCCCTACCTCGCCACTGCTCATCAACACCCGTCCCACTACCCCGTACATCACTCCACATCGCCCCACCTCATCCATCCCCACCCGTCCTACCCACACCTCTCCTACCAGCACCCATCCTACCATCAACATCCACTCATGTCTTCACGCCACAACCATCAACATCCTCTCATGTCTTCACACCACTACCATTCCCGGACCTCCACACATCATTCTATTCTCTTTCTTCTCCTGCTTCACGACGCACCCTGCATGGCGGTCCCTTGTTACCTCACATAGAATCACTGGCCAGCAACATTTCAGACAGCCCCCGCATCCTGGCTTCACTCCTGCCGGTGGGTAGTCTAAACACCCCACCATCACATGTCCTGTCTCCTAACGTAGCCTCCCCCTCGCTGATCTCCTTGGGTAACAGCGGGGGCAGAGAGGCGCGCTACATGGCGTTTGTTCCGCCTGAACATCGCCAAATCATGCACGATGAGATTGCTGCGGCAATCGATGAGGAGCTTCCACAGAGGCTTCCTCCTGCCCCACTTCATCCACCCACAGCACCTTCTCCATCACCCTCATCACATCCACCATCACCCCCACGGCCTGACTCCACCACAGCACCTCCATCACCCTCATCACATCCACCATCACCCCCACCCCCTTCGTCGTCCGCAGAAGACGACCCCCCACCCCCTCCCCGCCGAAAATCTGGGCCCATGAAGGGCCGAGGTGGTAGGCCCAGGGGTTACATACGTCGTCCAGGCGGACGACGTGGTGTTCTCCCAGCACGTGCACCTCCACGCCCACCCCACCGTGTATGCTGAGGATCACGAATGGACGTCAGACCCGTTCACACCCAACGTTGATCCTTTCACTGGAACCCCTGGCTTGCGGGTTCCAGCACCAGTGACACCACTGCAGTTCTTCCAGCTCTTCTTTACAAGAGAACTGCTCAGGTTCCTGGTGAGTGAGACCAACGCATATGCCTTATTCGTTGGGTCTCTCTGGACATCATTCAGTGAGGAGGACATGGCCAAATTCCTTGGCCTGTACTTCCTCATGGGTGTGAACAAACTCCCCACTGTGCATCACTACTGGTTAAATGATGGAGTCCATAATTACCCAACGTTTCGCAAGACCATGCAGGTCACCAAGTTCCAAGCCTTGCTGAGCAATTTCCACACATTCAACAGCAAGGCAGTCATCAAGCAGACCAAAGACAGGCTAGTGAAGATCCGCACGGTGATGCGCTACCTGCTTGCTGGCTTCAAGCTTGCCTACGTCCCGGAGAGGAAGGTGTCCATCGACGAAGGCTGCCTTGGGTGGAAGGGTCGCCTTTCATTCAAGCGCTACAACCCGATGAAGCCGAAGAAGTACGCCATCAAGCTGTACATCCTGGCAGAGTCCACGACTGGTTTCGTGTATGACTTTCAAGTCTACACTGGTATTGGTCAAACTCTCCAGAAAACGGTTGAGGGTTTAACGGAGTCCCTGCAAGGCATGGGTTACAAGTTGTTCATGGACAACTTTTACAACTCAGTTGACCTGTGCCACCACATGCTCACACACCACCTATGTGTGTGGCACCCTGAGGCTTGCACGAGGGGCTCCGAAGCGGTTGCGCGACATTGCCCATGCAGCGACACTGGAAGACGATGCAATTGAGGCGATGAACAACGGCACAACCCTAGTGATGCTTTGGAAAGACAAACGGATTGTCAACATGGTGTCCACCTTCCACGACCAGAGCACCATTCCAAAGCAGTCCTTTGTCAAGAAGGTACAAGGCAGGTGGCAGCGGAGTCGCAAGAACATCATGAAACCCGTCTGTGTTGACGACTACAACCGCCACATGGGTGGGGTGGATCATTTCGATCAGATGATCCAGTACTACCCCATCCAGCGAAGGATGGTCAAATGGACGAAGAAGATCATATTCTACTTCATCCAAATGGCCCTCTTCAATGCCTTCGTACTCTTCAAGAAGTGCAACCCCCGCAGGAAGATGACTATGCTGGCGTTCCAGGAAAGCGTAGTCCGTTCCTTGTTGTACTTCAACCCTGCAGAGTGGCCTTTGTCGGGGAGACGCATCCGGCGTGCACAGGATTTGCCGGAAGGTCAGTACGAGCCATGCACCCGTCTCAGGCGAGGCAGGCGGCGTCGGCAATCCTCCGGAAGCTCAGCTGGGTCGCCCCCACCGGACGACAATCCAGACTCCCCAGCCGCTCCTGCTGATGATCCTGGCACTCCTCCTGGTGCTCCTGCTGCTGGTGGAGGCGTTGGGGGAGCACTCCTTCATGACTCCCCCCTCTCACCAGGTCCAGATGCTGCTGCTGCTGCTGTTGCCGTCGGGGAGCACTCGCTGAGAATGCACCCCAGGCGGCACCAGTATCGGACGATGCTACTGATGATGAGGAGCAAGTGGATGTCCTACCACTTGACCGCCCCGCACCAGTAGTACCGGGTGCAGCTGCTGCTGCTGGTGGCGCTCGGGAAGCACCCGTCATGGATGCCAACTGGGTTCCACTAGTAATGGACGTTCAAGCTAGGGCTCAGGCACCAAGAGGCCGTCGGAGAGGTCCTCTTCGAGGAAGGGGTTCCAAGCCACGTCCTGTTGTACTGGACCATGACCGGTACAACAGGAACTTGGAACACATTCTCGAGAAGATCCCTGACAAGAAGCGAAGGCGGTGCCATCTGTGTTACACGCATGACCAAATTCGCAAGGACACGAGCTTTCGATGCAAGTCTTGCCTCGTTTGCCTCTGCATCGATGTCAATGGTTGCTTCAACAAGTACCATCAACTCGATGCAGATGTCCTATAGCCAGGATCTTTGCACGATTCATTCATTCATTTATGCATTCTCCTATTCACCTTCATTATTCCTTTCCAATCACTATCACCCATTCATTCATTCAGTCTTTATGCATTCTTCCATTCACCTTCATCACCCTTTCATTCACCTTCATCACCCTTTCATTCATTGATTCAATCATTCAATAATTCATTCATTCATTCAATCATCACTTCAGAGGTTCGGGGCCCACCTTCATTCACCCATCATCATCATCATCATCATCATCAATTCACCTTCATCACCCTTTCATTCACCTTCATCACACCTTTCATTCAGTCATTCAATCATTCAATAATTCATTCAATCATCACTTCAGAGGTTCGGGGCCCACCTTCATTCACCCATCATCATCATAAAAAAAAAAAAAAAAAAAAAAAACACACAATTCAATTTCTACTACAATTTGCACTACAGTGGATATAGGCCTCCTGGGGAAACCACTCTAAAAAAATAACGAGTCAAGTGCAGTACCTCTTTGGGTGGCTTGGAAATTTGCACACATTTCTCTGGTTTGACACCTTATATATATATATATATATATATATATATATATATATATATATATATATATATAAATATATCCACACACATACATTACCATTACCATTTACCATTCTTTATATTTTGTTTGACACCTTGTATATATATATATATATATGCATTACTTTATTTTATTTATGTGTACAATAGAATTATTTCTGAATTTATTACCTGAAGATAACCTGGCTTTCTTATTTTGTTTTTTCAGTGTCAACCCAGGAGCCATTTCCCTTCTCGTTGGAAAGGGTTGTGGCCCTACCAGGTAAGTAAAATTGACAACTTTCATGACTGACATGTCTTCTATGAACATTAGACAATTATTGGCAAGGAAAATTATATAAAAGTTTTGTATATTGTGGCAAAGATATACAACTGTATAAACATTCTCATATATTTTCATAACAATAACAATGCATGGAAACAATTGCGCATAGCTCACGAACCAATTACGCTATATTATTTTTGTTTTCACCATTGGAAAGAGCACAATTTTCCGATTCCGGTGATATATACAGTTATATACGTATCCGAGCAAATAACGCAACGACGAGGTGGGGAACAGCTCGGAACCCGGCTAGCATCGCCGGAACAGAGACGGGTGAAGCGTAAATATTCGCATTTTGGCTCTTCATTTCAAATATTCATAGCGCAAAAAGTATTTGTCCTAGGAACTTCTAGTTTGTTTTATACTCATCAGCATTATTTGCCGTATTCATACAGCCTAAATTTAAAACCATACACTTCGTAGTAACGAAATAAATCGAAAATGTTATAAACCATATAAATCAAAATAATTTTTGTTTTTTCGGTCACTGCTTGAGAACTATTGAAGATAAACAATTTCTGTTTTCAGATTTGGAAAGAGGAGAAAAAATACTATTATTTGAGCTCAAGACACCCCTCGCATGGGCACGGCTCCTGGGTTTCTCCTATGGGGCCCTCCGAAAACCACCCAGAACCAACATACAAGACCATCTTCAGGTTTCACTAGCCACCAGAGTGAAACGTCAAGTAGCACAGTATATGGATGGAAACAAACTGGTGGAACCCCCCGAACAGCAACCAAACAGGGCCAAGAAGCACCAGGAGAAGGAAGAGGAAGAGGCTGAACAGCTACGTAAGAGGGTCGCTGCGAAGCTGGCGGATAGTGACATCAAAGGGGCCGTCAGACTGTTGTCCTCTTCAGAAGGTTTTGCTGGTCAAGGCACCGAAGTTGTTGAAGCCCTACAAGAAAAGCACCCACCTACACCTAGGGACCTAAACCTCCCCCCTGCCCCAAATGACCAGATGCGCCAACCTTTAGTTGTCACGAAGGAGCAGGTGGTCGCCGCAGTGACTTCATTCCCAGCAGGCTCAGCCGCGGGCCCAGATGGTATCCGACCCGCCCACCTCAAAGGCCTCTTGGGTCAGGGATCAGGAGCTGCTGGGGAGGCACTCTTGGAAACCCTCACCAAATTCATCAACATGGTTTTAAGAGGGGAAGTACCCGACTGTGCCACACCCCTATTTTTTGGGGCATCACTCTGTGCACTGGCAAAAAAAGATGGCGGCGTGCGCCCAATAGCAGTAGGGAACACCTTCCGCCGCCTTGCCACAAAGGTGGGTTTGAAACCACTCTCGAATGGCCTAGGTCAACACTTAAGACCAGTTCAACTAGGTTTCGGAACTCCAGGGGGGTGTGAAGCTGCTGTACACGCAACCCGCACCTACCTCAGCCAAGCCCAAGAAAAACGAGTGCTTCTAAAGATTGACATGCGGAACGCATTCAACAGCATCCGCAGGGATGTCTTCCTCCGTGCAGCTCAAGAACACATCCCCACTCTGTACCCCCTACTTTGGCAGGCTTATTCCAAACCTTCAATCCTGATTTTTGGCGAGACGGTAATCCCATCAGAGACCGGGTTACAGCAGGGAGATCCAGGTGGTCCTGCTCTTTTCTCAATAGGGGTGGATGCAGCAGCTAACAAAGTAAGGTCAGAGCTGAATGTATGGTACCTGGACGATGCAACCTTGGGTGGGTCAGTAGAGAACGTTCTAACCGACCTAAATAACATCATAACTGACCTCGGCCAGGCCGGGCTAGTGATAAATGACACCAAATGTGAACTTGTTCTCCTCAACCACACACGTGAACAAGGAGAAGAGACTCAGGCCCTGTTCCGAAACATATTGCCAGATGTAAAGATCCTTCAGGAGCACCAGCAAACCCTATTAGGTTCCCCACTAACTCTGGCAGCAATCCCACCAGCACTTCAAGTTAAAAAGGAGGAGCTTCAACGTCTCGTGAGTCGCCTGATACACATCGATGCCCACTCAGCTCTGGCCCTGCTCAAGAACTGTTTCTCCATCCCAAAACTCCAATACCTCCTGCGCACATCGATGACTTACACGAACAATGGCGGCCTCCAAGAATTAGACAGCATAATCCGAGAAGCAGTGACCAGCATCACCAACGTGGAATTTAAAGAACGGGCCTGGACACAAGCCACCCTTCCTGTCCGCCTCGGGGGCTTGGGCATACGGAGAGCCTCGGATATTGCCTCCCCAGCCTTTATCTCTTCCCTCATCGCGACCAACGACCTCGTATTGTCCATCCTTTATTCTAAACCCGGAATGACACTTAATGGGGACGTAACAGCAGCGATTAACACCTGGAAGGGAAGTACAGGAGTAGAGGAGGAGCCTCAGGGTACCTCCAGGAGCAAGCAGAAAGCGTGGGATACCATCTCGGCGAAGAAAACTCAAGAAAATCTCCTAACCAATGCAGACCAGGTTGCAAAAGCACGCCTCCAGGCAGCCGCCCGTTCGGAGAGTGGCTTGTGGTTACACGCCATCCCCATCCCACCTCTTGGAACTCACTTGGATGCTGAAGCGCTCCGGGTCGCCATCGCGCTCAGAGTGGGTGCGGCAGTTTGTCACCCACACACTTGCAAGTGTGATGGGAGGATGGATGCTCAAGGTCACCATGCCTTGTCATGTAATTACAACGCAGGCCGCCTGCCAAGACACTCTGCACTAAATAATGTCATAAAACGGGCCCTGCAGAGTGCTAACTGTGCATCAATCCTCGAACCACATGGACTTCACAGAGAAGACGGCAAACGGCCAGATGGGATGACCACTTTCCCTTACAAGAATGGCCGGTGCCTCGTGTGGGATGCCACATGTGTTGACACTTTCTCCACAACCAACGCCGCCAGAAACGCCGACGAAGCAGGTGAAGCCGCCAGGATAGCAGAAAATAAAAAGCGAGAAAAATATCAAGCCATCGCCAGAATTCATCAGTTCGAGCCCCTGGCATTCGAAACTTCAGGAGTCTTCGGCCCCACCACCCTTAAGATGGTGAATGAAATAGGCCGTAAAATCAGAGAAGTTTCAGGAGAACCCCGGGAAACCCTCTGGCTCAAGCAAAGACTAGGGATGGCTATCCTCCGGGGCAATGCCACCAGTGTCATGAGCTCAGTTCGACAGGACTGAGTCATGCCACTGCGTGAGGCCCCGGCAGGAGTGGTGTATCCGTAGTCTTTCCACAGTAGGGTAAAACAAAACATAAACCTTATTTGTATGTAACATGTGTGATGCACATTAATAAAAGGGGATGTGTCGGATGGTTGAAAGCCACAGTTGCTCGCGCGTTTGGGGCTAGCAACACGTATTATGAAAAACATGCATCCTCCTTCATTCACTGTCCCCCCCTTCACTCACTCAACCCCACAATTTGCCGGAGGATAACAGGTTTTTCACAATACGTAGACAGAGGTCTTTTTATTAAAAAAATTATTTGAGCAAAAAAAATATATATGGTCATTACTCACAATTTCGAGATAAGACGGTGTGAAGACAATTGCATGGGAAATAATTGTATTCCGGACTTATTTACACTTTCATATTTCGATTTATTTACACTTTTTTTTGTTTTATCATGTACTATAAATATTCTTCTTTCCATTGACATATGATACATCACAATAAACAGCATTCTGGTGGATGGAAATCGAGAAAAATGTAAGGCTTCGACAACACTCATGAGCCAAATTCAAGACCCAAAAACCATGTCTGGCGCCTCCTCGGACTTACTTGGACTTAATATGTCCCAAGGAGTTAACATAACTATGTCTTATTTGGACTTTTTGTAATCTATAAATCATTTCTAATGCAATGGAATTGAAAACAATATTATCCTTCTAGCACACAAATAATAACATGAAAAAGAGTCAATAAAAAAAAGTCTCCTTTGTCTTTTCAGAACCAATTAAGTCCGTCTCATAATAGTTCGTGTTTATCCGCTCACGCCCCCTCTGCAACTCTCTCTTTCTATCTATCTAGCTCTCTAATGCATCTACCTAACTCCCTTATACATTAACATAACTATGTCTTATTTGGACTTTTTGTAATCTTTGAATCATTTCTAATGCAATGGAATTGAAAAATATAATATCCTTCCAGCACATAGATAAACAATAGATAAGATAGTCAAAATATTTCAACCCCTCTTGCTGTGCGAGGTTCAGGGACCGAAGATTTACGTTTGATAGATTTTTTGTTTTTTTGGTTCCCACGGTATACACAAAATGATGGGGAAATAATTATTGTAACATGTTTTTAATTGACATTTGTGTCGTTTTTGCTGATTATGAGTTGGTGGAAAAAAAAATCTTTAATTCCATCATATCGGAAATGATTCACAGATTATATAGAGACCAAATAACATACACTTTTAAGTGTGTTCAATAGTTTTGCATTATCAATAGGGTGTAACATAAGGCTTATCAACATCATCACAGTAACGGGGTTGGGGTTGAGGCCGGGACGGGGAGGGGAGGGAGTAGGCCTACAGCGGTGGGGATATCCTTCCTTTTTTTTTTTTTTTTCTTTCTTTTTTATGTGAAATTTATCAAATGACAAATATGGGGTCGGGATTGAGGCCGGGATGGGGAGGGGAGGAAGTAGGCCTACAGCGGCGGGGATATCCTTTTTTTTTTTTTTTTTTTTTCTCCAATGTATTTCCAATGTCCGGACTTTTTCAATGTGCGGACAAGGGTCCCCCCGTATTAGTCCGCACATTCGAGGGTTGACTGTATTTTCGCCTAGTTTTTGGCAGAATACAGTTCATTTAATGCAGATGCTTGATTCATCATTCAGGAGTGCCTGAATATGCCCTAAATACAGTGGTGGGCGCGCTCCGGTGGGACCGGTAATGCGGCAGCGCTCCGCGCTCATCAGACATAAGGTAATGCGGCAGCGCTCACGCGCTCCTTTTGTCAGCAGACCCGATGCGCTTCCCGCTCCGCGCTCCGCGCTCCCAAAAATAGGTATATAAAAAAAAATAAAAAAAACAGCTTCTAGAAGTTATTTAATGATTTACCTTTGTCCTTCACTTTGTCCTTGTCTTTCACTTCACTAAATTCCAAGAATTCAAAACATTCAAAAAACCTCAAGTCATGGTGTCTTTCTGAAGTTAAACTGTTTAAGTTTCTCACTTTCTCAGTTTCTGTTATTCTTTATGTCATATCAATGAATCAAATATCAATGATATGATATGATTGATATCATTGTGAGTTTGTGACATTGTGACTGTCCATTGATATCTATGATATGACATAAAGAATTACAGAAACTCTCCAAACTGAGAAACTTAAACAGTTAAACTTATCAAGCTAACATTCTAACAAGCCTAACAATACAATAACAACAATACAACATGATTAGTATTTAGTTGATTACATGATTAAATGAATAATAATTTAATATCATAATGTGACGGCACCACCACTACCCCAAACCCCTCCTCCCACCCACTCGCTGACTATCGGTCGCCTCACAAGGAAAAAAAAAAAAAAATCTGTGGCGGCGAAACGATTGCACCAATCGGTTCCATATTTGTGTGACAAGTGCCTTACCCTTATACCTTCCCTCCACCACACCCCCAACTGCCTCCCACAACCCACTTCCAGCGTATCCGTACGAAGAAAAGGAAAACAAATAAAATCTGTGGTGGCGAAACTACCTCACCAATCGGCTTCATATTTGTAACACGAGTCAATTACGCTTCTACCTTCCCCCCACCATCCCCCAAACCACCCTCTCACCCATACATTCAAGTAACATTCCGATAGTATCGATACCATAAAATGATAAAAGTCTCTGAAGTCTATAGTGTCTTTTGACTCTTTTCAGGTTTACTTTGCGTTAGCAAAAGCCCCCCCCAAAAAATAACAAGTTAACAACTGTAACACTGTCAGTCTGTCACTATCATAGTATCACTGTATCACAGTTCACTAACACCGTGAGTAACACCGTACGAACGGTACGATGACTGTACACGATAATGACGTTCTTGTACCTGTTGTTGACAGGAAAAATCGCCTCCGGAGCGCCAGAAAGGAGCGCGAATTTCTAGCTGCACTCCCCGCCTGCACTCCGATTTCAGAATTTTGCCGCTCCTCGCTCCGTGCTCCTCTATATTGGTAATGCGCACCGGATCGCAGAGCGCCAAATCGGCGCGCCCATGCCCACCACTGCCTAAATAGCCCAAAACACCCCGCAGCCAAAGAGTTAAGCATCACACCACTAGAATCAGCACGTTTTCACAGTCAAGAAGCACTATATTAGAAATGCGAAATATTACATCGATCACCTAAAAAATAGAAAAACTGACCTGAAAACTCCGTCCGTCGAGATGTAAACAATGCTTTCCCGCCATCCTCAAGCCACCCGTTTTCTTCTTTTGAGGTGTTGGGGAACTATTTTATTATTGATAGGGCAGAAATTATGGACGCTGTTCGTTTCGCCCCCATGTTCGTTACACCCCACCTTCACCCTGTAGGTGAGTCATTCCGGCTGAGCCGGAATCCCAGTGGAAGCCTTCCTCTTCCGCCGGGAGTTCGTTCTAGTTCAAGACAACGAACGGGTTATTTGGATCTTGGGCTACACTAGAACGCCACTAGCGGAGCGTCCAGCGAGGTAGAAACGCGATCTGCCAGAAAAACAGATCCTAACCTTTGTTTTTCTAACTTGTCTGCAACACGTTAGCAAAAACACACATGTATATATCATGTCAGGACATCTCCTGACACCCTCAATTACTGAGACTATATTTCGTCCAGAAGATTAGGGTCACATTTTATGGCATAAACTTAATGTAATAATAATAATTAAAATTACATCCTAGCCATAAACATCACCTACGCAGAGGCTGGCCACGAAGCCTAGGGCAAGAAGTACGATGAATCAACGAATAGCCGAATATTCTTACCTCCAGGAAGAACCAGCACCCTCCACTATCTCGACGACAGGAATGTAGGGGAGACGACGCAGATACCAAAAGAAGGCTCTCTACTAAGTAAAGCAACCCTTAAACTCAAGGTTCTGCCAAAGAAAATTACAAACACAAGCTTAACCCACCAGAAAGGTGGCCGAAAAGCGTTGCCCTGGTAATAAATTGCCTCTAAACCTACTAGCTAGGCTAAAATAAGACACAAGAAAATATAGAAACAATGGCAGCCTCGTTCATGGCGACCCGAGGTGACGCCAATACCTAAGCACCCTTAACCCCTTAAAGGCGAGCTGTGTGTAATGAACACCCTACCGCCAGGCGACGATATTAGGACTCATTCCCGCCTAAAATAGTAATTTTACGATAAATATCGTTATTACTTATTCATATGCGCCTATTTTACGTTTAATATGAAGATAGTAACATGTAACAACAATAAAACAAGTGTAAATATTGTTTGGATGGTCAAAATCGTGAATTATTGCCGACCGGTCCATTCATGAAATGTGGAGCGGAGCGAGGGAGGCAAACCCTCCCCTCGCGAGGCCTGAAGCCTGACTGACTCGCTCACCCACACTCTCCCTTACGCAATACACTCGCTAGTCACATGACCACACCATAGAACCGGCTTGGAGATGTTGACACAAAAATATACCAATGAATAAGGGAATAAGAGAGAATTTAGAGAAAATAGGTGATAATTGAGGGGGGAAGGAGGGGACTTTGACATATGTGGAGGAGTGATAGAAGGCATGGAGGGGAATTATCTCACTTAACCCCTGGTTCCCGGAAGGACTCTGAGGCACCCATAACAAACTAGGGCCCGAAACACGGATGGGCTCTTGAGCACCATAAGCTTGAAAGCCTATTAAGCTTGTTTTGAAAGCCGTGCATCTGACGCATGTAAACACAGCCGGTCGGAGCGACGCCGCGCACCTCCAAACACAAGAAGAAGATCGAAGTTTGTTATTGTCTGGTTTGCTAAGACAGATTTAGTGTTGAAAAATATGTCATATTGCTAACATCCCCTCGAATCTCTCTCCACGGAAATCGTCATCACAACTGAACCAGTTGACTTAGAGAGCTCTACTCAACGATATTCTACAGGTACGAAACACATCTACGTTTGAAGATGCGTGGGAATTCGGTAGCAGTTAAAATGACATAGATACGGGTAGCCTATTAAAGACGTTTTTCGGCCAGATCGCCCAGGTTTCGGGGATATCTTATAGAATGCGTAACCGGTCTGTGAGGGTTAATTAAACACCATTTCACTTGTTTTAAGTGCTACTGGGGTCTTTTAAAAGTTTTTTTTTTTAGGCTTTACCTCTTAACCTCTGAACTGCGCATGTGGGTAATTATAAACGTCTGCCTGTGCTGACGTATTTGAGCTGTTTCCATCACTAAAATATTAATTTTACCATAAATAGCATTAATACTTATCCATATGCGCCTATTATAGGTTGATTATAAAGGTATTAACCTGTTACAACAATAAAACGAGTGAAAACAGCGTTTGGATGGTCAAAATCGGCGATACAGGCCGTGAGTTACATAATGTATGGGTGAGGCAACCTCCTTTCCCGCCAATTTCCCCCAAGGCCACTGAGACACTGTCGATCGATACTCTCTCTCTCTCTCTTGCACTCGCTTGCTAACAGTGATGACAATGCCCTGCTTGCAACTCGCTAATGTTAGCACGAAAATATACCTCAGAATAAGGGAATAACAGGGAAAATAGGTGATAACTGAAGGAGGGGAGGAAAGTGGGGAAGGAGGGGAGGTAGAGGACTGATATTTTTCATGGCCCAAGGGCAAAAAAAGAAAAAAAAAATTCGATGTTTAACCCTCTCACCACGGAAGGGCTCTTGAACGCCCATAAAAAAGCATATAACAGGTACCCGGAAGGGCTCTTGAACGCCCAGTGGTTGAAAGCCTGTGAGCTTCTTGTGCGAGGCGTCGGTCCGACGCATGTAAACAACAGCCGGCTGGACCGACGCCCCGCATCTCCGGCCACAAGAAGGAGAGCGTCGCTTGTTCGTGTGTGCCTGTATGTTGTTGTTAAGTATCGAAAAGTAGTGTAAAGTGGCTGTTTTTGCCATAAAGTTATCTCCAATGAAATCATAATCACAAATCAACCAGTTGACTTAGAGAGCTCTACTTAACGCCATTCTACAGGTAAATAACACAGCTACGCTTGGGGATGCGTGGGAATGCGGGAAGCAGTCAGATTAACAAATATACGGCAGCCTAGCCTAGACGTTTTTCGGCCAAAACACCCGGGTTTCGGGGAATATATATATAATACATAGCCGGGGCTGGAGGGTTAAAAAAAAATTTTTTTTTCTCTGACTCTTAAGAGTCTTCCCGCAGTCCGCCGGGGGAACTCTTAAGAGTCTTCCCGCAGTTCCCGGGTTAAGAGTGTTCTCGCCTTTGCCCACCAAAACCTCTTAAGTGTGTTCTCGCCGTTCCCGGGTTAAAACACAGTCCTGGGGGAAACGCCAATCGGCACGTCTGACGTATCTAATCTAAACCTATTCTAAAACATCTCAGAATAGTACAAATGAGCAAAAGACTCACTATTCAGACAGTAGAACAAAGAATGAAGAGAGGTCGGAATGCACGTCCGCTCGGCGTGGAACCCCGGAGTGAGAAGAAAGAATGACGCGTCAGCGTCTTGGGGCAAACCCACGCTATCAACATCCACACGATGGGAAGCATAGCAGATTAGTAGTTTTTTTCTTTTATTATTTTGTTATTATTTTTTTCGTAGTGGCATCCGCATCATAAGGACGAGTCAATAAGTAATTATGAGCATACGCTTACGAAGTTTGGTCTCTGGCGCTCAGGGGCGGGTGTTTTGAACAGCTGACTCTGGGGTTCAAAGAGTGCCATTACTGTTTAAGGCATATCGTCAATGATGAAGGGGCCACTAATAAATAAGAGTAACAGAAGAGAGATAAGATAATATAAATTACGAGCAAGGTAAATATCATAATTATAGTCTCAACAAGGGAGTAGATAGCTGCAACAATATACAAGAACTGAGCCTAAGGTCGTCTAAATATCAAAGCCGAAAACTGTTAATAAATTTTGTTTAGAGTCCTAAATTTGAAGAGATTACACTAAACAGGATAATCTACAAACAAAAAGAGGAAGAACTAAGTCTCAAAAAGACATTTCACTAAACTGAAAATTTTGGAAAAGCTAAATAATTTTGGAAGGGGTCTAGCAACAACCGCCATCTTGTTCATGCGACGCCCCATGCACAAAGAAGGGCGCCGCGCAGACGAGAAATAGCGAGCTAAATTATCACAAGCACATTATCTGATAATAAATATCAATCAATATGTAAGCCTATACATAGTAATAGAATAAATTAGTAAATAAATACTGTACAAGATCACAGATAATGACTTGAATAGTAAACTGACGTGACCTGTTATTGTTCGGGGAGTGATAGCAACCTTATAAATCTTACCCTCATGTCGATGTTAGTGACAAGCCTCCGTAGGTTCAAGAATGGTAAAAGATCCTCCTAAGTCTAAATATATAAAACAGAAAGACTTTATAGAACAGAGTAAAAAACACTATCCAGCATAACGGTATGAAAGGCAAAGTCCAGACGCTATACAGGAGAAATCTATCTATTTATTTATTGCCGGACGCCTTACTCCCCTTAATGAGGGTGGCCATACACAGAAGGCCCCCAAGTGGTCCTATCTCCTGTAAGAGGGACAACCTATGCCAGTTTACTGAAGGACTTGCAGGATTGACCACTCCCTTTAGGACCTGTCCGACCCCGAGGCCCTCTATGTATCTTTTTAGCACTATTTTTCTACAGTGGTGTTCGGCTAGTCCATCCACTAACCTTATGTAAGCAGTACGGATTTGTATCAGGTTTATTCCCCTAGACAGGTTGCCGACCAAGGCTGACGAGTCCCATCCACCCGGATTTTATAAGATGTCTCCCCTAGATGGGTTGCCGACCAAGGCTAACGAGTCCCATCCACCAGGAAGTTCCATCCACCCGAGATACACGGACTATAAATTATCCTAGTCGTAAATGTATGCTATACAAAGGAGGCAAAAACTAACAAGGAAAGCTAGATAAAAGAAGACACGTGGTAAGGGAGAACAAAAACAAAAAACAATATGGCCTGAAAATGCCGATCACGGCATCCTGTTGGCATCAGACGGCTGTGGCTAGCCCGACCTTGTGCGAACCCAGAAAATACACCCCGTTCAATTTAAATAGCATGTCTAGCTGTATCCTATGTTAAAATGCAACATTAACTCACTAATAGAGCAAGCAGGTGGAGCCAGGCGGAGAGACACGCAGCCACAACCCGAAGAGAAAGAAGAAACCTCGAGAGCGAGCTGGACGCCTGCGCATGATAAGCCTGCCTGTGTGTCAGTGCGCTATGAATTTGAATAACCTTGTACAGTACTATCTTCTATCATATTTTTTCTCGGTGGTATCCGTATTGATGACGTTCCCAAGGAACTATGTAAGGGGTATCCCCTGGGATGTTATTTTCAATTATTCGGGTTGCGTTAAGCATTCTCCGGGTGCTCCCAGGGGCCCCGGGGAGCCCTTTTAGTTGATAAGGCTCTCACGTCATTGACTACAGAACCACTACTAAATATATATGGATGGAGTCATGAAAGAAATTCAAGGAAGAGCAGTGGATGTTGGTGTACCGCTGATAAGGGAGGGAAACGAGTGGAAGCTACCTGTACTGCTGTTTGCCGATGATACAGTTCTGATGAGCGATAATGAATGATAGAGAATGGGAGTTGCAGGTCTGGTAAATATGTTTACCCCCCAGGTGGTAAGGGGTCCTTAACACCTTATTGGCGGCCTAGGCGGTCTATTTGACCGTACCGCACAGCTTTTTTTTTTTACCCTAAATAGGGTTGTTTACGTGATCATTTTCATGCCTAAATAAGACCCAGAGCATAAAACAAGTATCTATCCCTGAAAGGGCGTAAACAGAGCTTTCCAATGACACCCGAACCATCCTTGTACGACCACTGGTTCTCTTGCAACGATCGTGCAACACGAGTGCAAAAACCCTATAATTAGGTAATTTCCTTACATAATTCCCTGTGTAGTGAGTGAGGGAGGGGGGAAGAAGGTGGGATACAGTTCAGTATGTCCACCGCGGTGGTGGGGAGCGGTCATAGGGTTGCTACGCTCGTCCCACCGCTCAGCTCTCTCTCTCAGCAACATTACATGCTGAAAATGGCGGTCGACATAAGTTGTGCACCGCCACATAGTCCATATTTATTTCACTCAACATAAGTTGCGCGCCGCCAGTTAAGGGTTAACATAAGAACATAAGAAAATGGGAGTCTGCAGAAAGCCGATTGGCCTAAGCAAGGCAGATCCCTGTCCCACACAACCCCAATTCAATTACAAAGCCCAATTATAGGCTCAACACTCTAATACCCTGAGGATCATCTTACCAAAACGGTTAGAGATTAACGCAGGATTATGAGGGTCTGCAGAGCGCTGATTGGCCCAACCCGGCTGATCCCCCTTCACACCCAACCCTTCTTGTCCATATGCTTATCCAATTTTATCTTAAAGCTCCCTACCGTTTTAGATCCCACTATAGCACTTGGTAGTCCATTCCACCCATCTACAACTCTGTTACCGAACCAATATTTGCCTATATCTTTTCTGAAACAAAATTTATCTAATTTGAAACCATTGGTACGAGTTCTTTCGCTATCACTGAGCTTTAGTACATTTGTCATGTCCCCTTTATTAATCCCACTAACCCACTTGAACACCTCTATCATATCCCCTCTAACTCTGCGTCTCTCTGACGAATGTAAACCTAATTTCTTCAACCTTTCTTCATACGGAAGATTTCTAATATTATGGATAATTTTTGTCATTCTACGCTGTACTCTCTCCAATGAATCTATGTCCATTCTGTAATAAGGACACCAAAATTGGACAGCATAATCCATATGGGGTCTCACTAATGACAAGTAAAGTTTTAAGATAACATCAGCAGTTCTGTTACTCACACTCCTAGAGATGAACCCGAGAATCCTGTTTGCCTTATTACGAACGCTTATACACAATTTTCTAGGCTTCAAATCATTGCTAACAAACACACCTAGATCTTTCTCGCAGTGTCGGGAATAGGGTAATGATCCCGACAGGTTTTGGTCCAATAGGACATTTGAATTTGGCGGTATCGTATCGCTTGTACGATTTCGGCTGGTTCTTTGTGTATTGTAGTTTATTCTTAAGTTGGGTTAAATATTAACTGTAATGTATAAATATCTACATCAGCTCTAGATGTATTATGAAACCAAGTTATGGGTTATAATTATTATGAGCCGGCAGCCATATGTAATTTCGCGAAGCGATCGGACGCCGGCCCTTTAGTCTCTCAATCAACACCATACAGCCAACATCTCCTCCCCCGGCTCTGACTCAACCCACAGTTCACCATGTGCTACAACTACTAATAATAATAATAATAATAATAATCTTCTGGTTACTTATATAGCGCCCGTCTCTCCTCCTTCGAGGATTCGCAAGCGCTTGGCTTTCTTTAGTCTACCAGAGACCATTACCCATCCCCCTTGCTCATGGGGAGATGGTAACTAACAATAATAACAACAGTCCTACATCACCAGTCCTCTAAGCTAAGTTCATTGTATCGATATTGTATTATGTGAACATTCCTACATGTCATGCAATTGAACTAGCCGTGTGTGGGGGACTGGATTACACCCATCGACGACTATGTCGTTGGTAATTATATTATAACTATTTGTTGGGATATTTCATGTACCAGTGATATACAATTTAACCTCTTTATCTAAAATCCCGACACGCAGTATGAATTTTCTAATTCTAAATTAGCTAGTTTATATTTAACATTTGTTTGCATCTTCCCTATCTTTAATACCTTGCATTTGTCAATGTTAAACTTCATCTGCCAATTTACTGACCATTCATGTAAGGTATCTAGATCCCTTTGGAGGCACTCTATATCGCTATCTGAATCAATTGATCTCCCCATTTTAGTATCGTCTGCGAATTTACTTATCCTACTAGTTATACCTAAATCTAGGTCATTTATGTATATAAGAAACAACAGGGGACCTAATACCGATCCCTGGGGGACACCACTTTTGACTGCTCCCCATTCTGACTTGGTACCATTTATGCTGACTCTGTTTCCTACCAATTAGCCATGACCTAATCCATCCCAACAACGATCCTCCTATTCCATGTGCCTCAACCTTTCTCATCAATCTCTCATGAGGGACTCTGTCGAAAGCTTTACTGAAATCTAAATAAATAATATCATATGACTTGTCACTATCTACTGCTTCATATACCTCTGAGAAAAAGCTAAGCAAATTAGTAAGGCAAGAACATCCCTGAGTGAATCCATGCTGAGAAGAATTTATTAAGTTAAATTTTTCTAAGTGGCTTCTAATTTTCCTAGCAATAATAGACTCTAGCAACTTTCCTATGATTGATGTGAGACTAATGGGACGGTAATTGGATGCTATCGATTTATCACCTTTTTGAAGATCGGAACTACATTTGCAAGCTTCCAAGCTTCTGGAACTAAACCTGTTTCTAATGACTTGTTAAATAAAAATGCTAATGGACTACTTAACTCATCTCTGCATTCTTTTAATACTCTAGCATATACCTCGTCAGGACCAGGCGATTTTTGAGGTTTCAGTCTGTCAATTTCCTTAAGCACATCATTTCTACTTATACTAACTGTACTTAACATATTTTCTATACTATCACTATATACCATATTGACTTCTGGAATCTGTGCCAAATTTTCATTAGTGAAAACAGAAAGAAACTGACTATTTAATGTACTGCACATTTCTAAATCATTTTCTGTTATTTCTCCTATTGAAGTTTTTAGGGGGCCTATTACATCTCTAACTTTAGATTTATATAGTTGGTAAAAAGCTTTAGGGTTATTTTTTGAGTCACTGGCTATCCTTATTTCATAATTTCTTTTTGCTTTCCTGATTTCCTTTTTGACCTGTCTTGATAGAGTCTGATAGTATATATGTAGATGATTTTAGTCCTTCATCTAATGGAGGAGGAAAAAAAGAATATGCCTCACGCATCCTACTGTGTGTCATACAAGGTGACTAATAGGGGGGATGGGGATAGACTGGTGGACCAACAGCCATTACTATGCAATAAAGTCTATCTTAGCACAGTCTTGGTGCCGAGACTGGTGGGGTGCGGAGAGGTGCCACAGGGAACTGAGTCTTACCTGGGTGCTGTTTGGCACAACACCTGTGTCGGCAACAGTGTTTGCATGTTGGAGCAGTGTTGGGGCAAGACTATATTGTTCTATAGTCCAATTTGCCTAATATACAGTAGAGTCTTGTTATGGTGCTGTCTTTTTGTAACACTGTTATGGCTGGTGTGGTTGTAGATAATGCAGGTGCAAGTGCTGCAGGAGGACTCTGTTGAGTCTTGCCGAGGCACGGTTAGCACTATACCAACATCAGCCACAGTGATGACTTGATGTGGCGGGACATTATTGTAATACAGTACACTCCAACTACTGAAAGGCAACCCCGTCTGAGCCGTTACATTGCATGTAATGGAAATATGACGCTAAACCATTGTATGTATGTATGTAGTGTGTAAAAAACGTAATCTGAAGGAAAATACGGGGAAGACCAAGGTTATGGCCCTTGAAAGGGATGCAGCCACAGATTGTGAGGTGAGGTTAAATGGTCAGGCTATGGAGAATGTCAGCTCATTTAAGTATTTGGGCAGTGTACCGAGTAAAGATGGGAGTATGGATGAAGAAGTGCGGGAGAGGGTACAACAGGGGAAGAGGGTTGTAGGAATGCTGAAAGCAGTAACAAGAAATAGGGTAGTGAGCATTGAAGTAAAGAAGTCCTTGCATGACAGTGTGCTAATCCCGACATTGACTTATGGAAGCGAAGCATGGACGTTCGTGAAGAGACTCGGACCAAGAGTGAGAGCGGTGGAAATGAGTTACTTGAGAAGTGCGTGCGGAGTTACACGGAGGGATAGACAGACGAATAAGGAAGTATGAAGGAGGTGTGGTGTGGAGGTAGATGTGCTGGAAAGTGTGAAAAGGAACAACTTGAGATGATTCGGCCATATGGAACGTATGGAAAGCGAGAGAATGACTAAGAGGGTGTACGAGAGCGAGGTGGAAGGACAGAGAGGGAGAGGTGCACCGAAGGAGAGGTGGAAGGATGGAGTGAGGAAGTATATGGATGAAGGCGGTGCTGGTTGGGAGGAGGGGCGTCGACTGACTGAGGACAGAGGTGCATGGGGGCAGTTCGTTCGTGGCCACCCCTTCGGGGATCATGGCATCAGGCAATAGATAGATAGATAGATAGACTTACGGGAGCAAAGCATGGACATTGGTGGAGAGACTCAGACCAAGAGTGAGAGGGGTGGAAAAAAGTTACTTGAGAAGTGCGTGCAAAGTTACATGGAGGGATAGACAGACGGATGACGAACTACGAGAGAGGTGTGGTGTGGATGTAGATGCGCTGGAAAGTGTGAAAAGGAACACCTTGATATGGTTCGGCCATGTGGAACGTATGGGAAGCGAGAGTATGACTAAGAGATTGTACGAGAGTGAGGTGGAAGGACAGAGAGGGAGAGGTAGACCGAATGAGAGGTGGAAGGATGGAGTGAAGAAGTATATGAGCGAAGACGGTGCTGGATGGGAGAAGGGGCGTCGAGTGACGGGGGAAAGAGGTGCAAGGGGGTGTTTCGTTCGTGGCCACGCCTTCGAGGATCACGGTGTCTGGCAATAGATAGATAGACAGACCTTGTTTTTATATACATTAATATGTTTATGAGAAAATAATAATTTATAATAATAATAGTAAAGGCCAAATAAAAGTTCATTAAACTGTAACAGTCAAAACTTTATTGCAGTCGGTAGAATTGCGGCCAGTCGGTCAACTTGCACCATGGACCTACATGCATCCTATAAAGTATAAAGTTTCATTATAGCATGTGAGTATCGTAGGTTCGAGTCCTTGGATTGCCACATGTTGATTTCATTGAGTTTAGAAGTAGAGTTGGTTGGTGAAAAAATATAAATGTTACATAATAACACTATTGATACTGTTGTGGTTGCAGTCTATACTGCAAGTGCAAATACCACAGGGGAACTTTGTAAGTCTTGCTGAGGCACAATTGGCATTATATCAACTTCACCCACAGCAGTAGATGATGGAGCAGTGTTATGACAAGACTTTATTGTATTACACTCCAACTGCTGAAAGGCAATCCCGTCCGAGTCATTACTGTACAAAGTAATGGAAAAGTGACATTACACCAGGGCTTCCATTTTAGGGTAAAATACCCTAAACTAGGGTAGTCAGACCTCTTCTAGGGTAATTCTAGGGTAATTGACTCAAAACACAACTAAATTAACTCAATACATAAGTAAAGTCTCAAGCAATGGAAAACTATGACTAGTAAACAAAATTATTAAACACAATAATAATAAAATAAACAAAATTAAAGTTTCAAATTGCGTCCTGCGTTTTTAAATTTAAAACGGTTGTGCCCGGTAGGCTGAGGGGCATCAAGATTAAATAATCTGAGTCATGACTCATTTCATTTGAGTGGCCGGGCAGAGACGAATGGACGTGAGTGGTATAGGGTCCCAGTACCCATGAACTGTCTTACTGTACATTTCCACTGTTCTACATTTATTAAGGTAACTACTACAGCACCCACCCAAAACCCCCAAGCTGATTTGGCTCGCTTCCCCCCCCCCCCCATTTACCCCTCTTCGAATGGCCATAAAGGTCCAAATTTAGTTAAAAAATGGATCTAGGGTAATTTAGGGTAATTGGAGGTGGGGTTTTAGGGCGAAAAATATTCGCTCTGTGGAAGCCTTGTGTATGTACAGTCAAAGTCCTCTAGTTCGCCACCCAATAATTCGGCATTTTTTGGTCCAGGAATCAAATAGGTAAATACTACAAATAAATAGAAAACAAATATACAGTATACTGTACGTATATAAAATTAAAAGTGCTGAAAATTTCCGAACCAAAACCATTATCTCGTAACCCAAGCCAAATCCCGGCCGCAACACACACACCAACATACACAAAGTCAGTCAGCTGATTCCTGCTAGGATAACAGCCCAAAGCAATCGATAGACGATTTTCTGCATTCCAAATCGATATATGAAATCAGTGGACAGCGACATCAAATTGTTATAATGGTGAAATAACTCAATAATATTCCATAATAAAAAATCAATAATCGAACGAGAGTAAACAAACAAAAAGTCGGCGCTGGTTTGGCGATCGAGGGGCCAAAGCTCCCCTTATATTTTCCATATATAAAGAGAAAGTGAGAGATCGTTTCTTAACACAATACTGTATATTACATAGATAACGAGATATAGAGATGGGACGCAGGGGAGTGTACTTGATTTGATATTTAGTAATGAGGAGGATATAGTGGATGATGTCAAGGTGGATAGCCCTATACTGTAGGTCGCAGTGACCATGCTTGTATAAGTTTTAGTTGCAATATTAAAACAGAGAGGGATAAAAGAAGCAAAAAAATATACATGTATGATAGAGCAGATTATGAGTTGCTGAAACGGTGTTTGGACATAGACTGGAAGGAATACTTGAACGGTGAAGATGCTGAGGAAATGTGGAGGAAGATTACAGTCAAACTGGATAATGCGATATCCAAATGTGTACCAGTAAGAGAATATAAGGATAAAACAAAATTGAGGAAAAGAACGAACCCAGAATTACCAATGAACAGAAAACTTTGGACATTGATAAGAAGAAACGTGAAGTGTGTTCGTTTGTGCGTTGCCACGTTTACCTGTCACCCAGAAAGACCCGGGATACAAATATTTCTCGAGTCGAGGGGAATTTACTTTTAGGGATTGCGCCTGTACTGTACATGCAAAGATTCACTTGCAAAAGGTTATTATTCTTACAGTATTTGTCATTCCATTAAAATATCAACTACTGATTTAAGTCTATTGAATCAGTGTTTGCATGTCTATTTCCTAATATAAACTACAAAACAAAATATCTTTGAATCTTTTTTTCCTAATATGAACTACAAAATAACTCACATAATTAAGCCTCAATATATGGCTGAGGCAACTGGTCCACCAAACATATTCTTCCAAGAAAATGGCATCTTCCATGACACATCCTTTCCCTGAAAGATAAAAATTTATTATAACTAAAGTAATAACAGGTATACTTTTTAAATAAGAAACAAACAAAAGGCAAGGTATCTGCTGCAAGTGTCTATTTAAAGCTTGTCAAACTATTTACTTATGTGACCATGCAATTCCAGTAAATATACCAATAACCAGCCTTTTCCCTTAACCCGGGAGCTGCGGGAAGACTCCTAAGAGGTCCTACTGGGCGGCTGCGGGAAGACTTTTAACCCTATTCGATGCAAGGGTCTGGATATTTCCGTATTAACGACCCTATGGTCATAGGACAATAATTAGACTAGTATAAATAATCACTTAGAAATCGAACAATTTATGACGGCTTCGCTGGGTTGACTGATGTACGATAACATATCGTACAACGCAGGTTTCTCTCTCTCCACACAAACCGAAAAGTTGGCTTTGATGACTGGTATTTCACTAACTCAAAAGTAAACTTTGTTAACGCTAAACCGAAAAATTGCTACAACAAATATAATAAAAAGAAAAGAAAAAACAGTAGTTAAAGCTAGCGATAACGCTAACAGCTTGTGTAGGCCTATTTGTTTGTTTTGGCTCTAAGACCCTGAATAACAGACAGAGCTAAACTTGTAATATGCTGTAGCCTACTGTTTAGACATAAAGCTTTCCAATACATAGGCTAAAATCATACAACACCAAGATGAGATGCAGTAGGCTATGTATACTGTGTAGTGTATGCTCATTAGGTAGGCTACTTGTTAGGTGTAATTTTTGTCTTTCCTACTATTAACCTATAAGATTTACCATAAAGATATATATAAATAATGCATCGCCTATCCTTCCTCTTTGCTCTAAAAAGAGAGTAGTAAAGTCTACGTTACTTGCAACCAGTTACCAGAGTAATGATGAGCAGCAAAAGGACGTAGAATATCTAGGCCTACTTCATTATTTTTATACTACAGTAAAAGCCCTTTAATCCGACGACCGATGATTCGAATCTCCCAATAGTCCGAATTTTTCAATTTGAGGCCAAATCCGAATTCACCCGATGGTCCGAATTTCAAGAAGTCCCAAAGTCCCCTTTTTGAGGCATTAGTCCACTCAAGTGACACATAATGGAGCACACACATATCATATGTTCATGAATTCACTTTAAAAGTTTACCATTGTCATTGTAGCCTATTACCTACTTCAAAACATTCAGATTAATGGTCAAAGGAAGCTACTGATATAAACGTAAACACCACATCGTCTGCTAGAGAGTTTGTTTTGCTCTTGAACGCATCCTTGGGACGCTCCGATGCGCTACTGGCTTGCACCGCATTTTCTGCAAGCGCATTCAGTCTTGAGCTTGAAAACGCACCTTTGGACGTATTAGTCTTGAGCTTTTGAAACAACGCACCATTTTGGATGTTCCGATACGATACTATTATAAGGGTTCAGTGATCGGAGGCATTCCCAAAGGGTGCTCTTTCAAGACAAACCAAGGGACAAAAGGGGGCTTTGCAATACAATATAATATAACAGAAGCACGCTCACAAAAGGAAAATCACAAAAGGAAAATTACAAGAAGAACATTCTCAGGGAAGTTGCAGTTGTTAAGGCATTACTTCCCGCACCACATTCTGATCTTCAAGAGCAAAGACCACAAACTTGATACGGTAGACGGAAAGAAGCAACGAAGACCGGTTTATAATTCAGCAGGATTTTCCTTTGACCAGTAATCTGAATGTTGTTGAAATGTAGTTTAATAGGCTACAATCGACAATGGTTAAAACTTTTGAAGTGATTTCCATGAAACATATGATATGTGTTGTGTGCCACCATTGTGTCCATTTGGGTTGGTCCTAATGTCTCAATGTTTTCTGTAATACACAGGTTAAAGGGGTGTAAAAGTCCGATTTTAATCCGAAAATTAAAATCCACTAATCCGAACGAGCAGCCGGTCCGCTGCCTTCGGAATTAACGGAAGTTTTACTGTATACAGTAAACCAACCACGGGGAAATCACACACCCCTGTTTCAAACCCCAACATTCAAGGTCAAAGGAACCTACGACTACTCTGCTACAATCTCCACACGTTTACGAATGGACAGCCCTTTGCACCCGTCATACATGCTCGTTTTTTTTCACTGCTCTTCAGCAACTTGCCCTTATCTACTCCGTATATTCTAAGTACTTTCCACAAAACCTTCTCTATTCCACTCTGTCATAGGCCTTCTCCAAGTCCAACTTTAAAGGCAAACAAATACACCTTTTGTTGTCTCTCCAGCACTATTTCTCACCGAGCACCACAATTCAGGGTAAAAATCTGAATCTACAATTATCCTCTTCCCTTCCTCAAACCTCCACTGCTCAGTAGGCCTATCCATTTCTCCGTTCTCACTCTCACTCTCTCAATCACTACACTACTGTATACACTTCCTACTACGCTTAGAAGACCTATGCCTCGGTGGTTACCACACATCCTCTTTCCCTTTGCACTTATATAGGGGGACTATTATGCCAGTCTTCCAAGTCATCGGGTTTGCAATCCCATTCTCCCATGGCTGGTAGTTTGCCAAAGTTTCCATACCCATTCTAATCACTATCTACACCACCCTTACCTCAAAAACATTTCCCCACACACTCCATCTGTTCCTGGAGTGATTTCCCCAAAACTTCAACTCTTTTCATGGCTTCCCACAATTCTGACCTCCTGATCCCCACCTGCCTTCCCTCCACTACTTCTCTGTCTTCTCCCTCCCATACAAGAGCCAACTATGTTTTGCTGGCTCTTCATTCCTTTACATTTAGCAAAACCTCACTGAAGTACTCCATCAATCTTTCGACTCTCTCTTGCTTCTCGGCTAGGCAACTTCTCCCATTCTTATATGTCACACCCTTACTGTTTCCCTTGCTACCTTTCCATAACTTTCTTGACAATTCTCCTGTCCAAAAAACAGTTTGCTACTCTCCCTCCATTTTACACTCAGAGTTCCTTCCAAATTCCTCATCTACTCTTCTCTATACTTTCCCTTCACTACTCTCTTCACCACCCTCACTTTACTTCTCCACGTACCTCAGCTCGTTTCTGGTCTCTCGGCAAAATCATTCATTAACTTACATACCCAACCACTCTCTAGTATGCTTTCTTCTTTTTCTTCCACAGCTTATTCTTTAACATCTTCTGTTCCACCATGGCTGTACACTTTTCACTCCCCTCCACTCTTCTCACTCACTCCACACACCTCCTCACATGCCTGCACAGATCTCGGCATACCTGTGAAACACCTTGCTCATCTACGAACGTCCTGCATAACTTACCAAAGGTCGAAACAACCTAGTCGTCTTTCCACTGCTCTCCTGTACTTCCTCCCTGACGTCCTCCTCCTGCAACCTCTCCACCCATCCTCACCATTCCACCCTCACGAGCGACTCCCTCCCGCTCTTCCTCACCCACTTTTTTTGTTTATCCTAACATTAAGTACCACTATATATATGAGTCAGACAGACCCCCCCAAATACCCCTAGACACCCTAGCATCCATCAACCATGATTTCGTCATTCGTTCATACCACACATACAAGAATCAATCAAGGACTTGTCGTTCCAGCACTGTCTTATCCTTCATCTGGCAACATTCCAGTGGTCCACGTTGTACCTTGTGGATCATTCCTGTGTCGGAAGAAAGGTGTTGGCTATCCACAAGGCCTCCTCCCCACACATACGTCCACAAGTGCCACTACCAGTCCCATTTCACCTCTGATGGTAACCCCCCACCCTCCCCACCACACTCCCTCAACTTTCCTATCACCCACCTTACCATGCATATCCCCAAATCAGAACTATTCTTTCGTTCTTGTCAAACTTCGCCAGGCCCGCCTCCAACATTCATTTCCAGGAACATCCCATCTTTCTTTCTTTCAAGTATAATCCTCTGTCGGGGCATGCCCATACACGCACTAACACTCACCCACGTTTGTATTCCTACTTTCATGCTCAACCCACACCCAATCCATTGAACCCACAGACCATACTCTCTTACACCATTCCCTTGCAATTTGCTACCTACAAAACCAAAACTTTGCACACCCCTTCTCTCGGCCTGTTCCTTTCACTCACTCCAGCCACACAACAACCCATTCCCACAACTCCCCACTCTCTAACATCTGAACTCCTTTCCATTTGGTGTTCTCTGGTCATTCCACAGACAATCCAGGCCTTGGCATTCACTAACACTTCCAGAACCTCTCTATCTTTTGTGCACATCATTCATGCCACTAAAACATTCCACGTAGGCCCATCCTCTCACGAATGTTCCGAAGGGGGCATTGTCCTTAGTCGGTTCGTGGTTCGTCAACTGTTGGTTCCGTCCGCATACCGAGGGGCTGTTCGTCGCGTTTTTTCTTTGCCCCTAAGATATTTTTACGGGGTGGGGGTCGCCAAAAGGCCCACCGGACCCAACCTCTTTAGTCGCCTCTTACGACACGCAAGAAGGCACGTGGGGCATATTCTCTTCCCTAACCCCCAGGGGGGGTTAGGGAACTATTGGGGGGTGTAACCCCCAATAGTTAGGATGGGCCTTAATATTTAAACAATTTCAAGTACATGTTCCTAGAAATATCTAAAAGCAAGTAATTCCTAAGACTTATTTCCCTTGGACTCAACCCACTCACGTGGTTACCACGGAAGCTCCCCCGGAATTAGTGGACTGTGATAAACTATGGCTTTTGCTGGGAAATATTGTTAACCCAAGGGACTCATCCGGCCCGTAAATTTATAAGAGGGGCATAGCTCCCTGTTCTGAATTCGGTTTTGTTTGCCTTGTTCTAAAGGGGAGGATTTACTAATCTGCTACTACTCTCATCATTGGAAGTAAGTAGTCAGGGCCGACGAGAAGTTGGCCTCCTAGTAAACCATAAGTAGGTGATACAGGGGGAGAGGGTGCGGGAATTGTGTGTCAAAGCAATGGAAGTAAGCCAGAGTAAAGGTCAGGAACATTCGATGCTGTCATGGACAGAGCTCCCATAACCAAACCTGTAGGGAGTCTCACGACATGGGTGCACAAAAAAAAAACTTAGTTTAGTGCATTTCCGCTAGTAAACCCATTAATTTCATCAGGCGGTGATATAAATTTAGCAGAGGGGATGAACCTAATGTGGGGCGGAATTCATTCCTACTTCTGAGAGTCGGCTCTATTCAATTGAGACCTGACTCTTGAACCTCCATCTCAGGAAATTATAGAATCATCATCCCTTTCCTCCCGCCTCATCATTGGAGACGGATTCCGCCCGAAAGTGTTTAGCCGGGGACACCCTCATTGACTGCCATGTTAAGGGTCAGGGTAATGGACGATGGGAATCTCAGCGTCCCGGTGGGAACGTCTGCAACTACCTGTGGTTGCATGAAAAGGGATGTGAGCCGTTCACTCCATGGCTGGGAGTGACCCTCCAAAACTCCCCGCGTCTTGGCCGGGAACTCAACTTGTGAGCTAGGTGACCCACACCAATTACTGAGCACCTCACTCCGAGCCCTCTAGAGGGTTATCCACTTCTTGGGTAGGACACTCTCTATCTAAATCTCAAGCTGGTACATGTGTAAACCCCTGGGAATACATATTGGTGACATACCTGTCCGACGGTATATCCCCCACCACAGTCTCTGACGCCACTCCCGACCTTGTCAGATTGGACATGAGACATGTCGGGGAGTAGAGGCAGGCAGAAAGCGACGGTACGAGGCTCCGGCGCAACGCCGGGGAGGGCCTTTGTCGTACATGAGTATCCTTTTTTTTGAAAGACTTCTGTGGACTTCGCCCTTGACTTTGATTTCACACCACCTAGGACTTGTCCTTGGTCTTTCTCCTCCTTGCTCTTCTTCCTCGAAGGGGTGATGAAAGTAGAGTCTGGACCTAGTGTCACTTGTGCTAGTTGGAGGGGAGACCCTTGACTTGGACCTTCGACCTTGGACTTGGTAAAGCTGTCGCCGGGTGGTGTCGAGCTGGCTCGAGATCCTCTCTAGATGTGCCGGGGGGACGGGAAATAAGCCCTACCCAGCCCTTTACCTCCTGCACCAAGTCTCTGTCTGACTTACGCTGTATATTTACTCTCACTTTTAGAAGGGGTACGTTGTTTAAGTGGGGGATGCTTAAAACAGTACAATCGTTCCCCACAGAACTTTACGTTTAATCGCACAAATGAAGGAGCTTTATGAGCCACCTGATTTGTTAGCATTAAGTAGTTAGGAGTGGTCGGACCTCGCAAACAATGCAACCGCCGCGGCCTGATTATCGTTGCTGTAAGGGGACTTTGATACTTAACTGACTACCAAAAAGGCACAATTCTTAGTAACCCACAAACCCCTTGACCGGTCCAAGCATTTGACGCATCTGATGCACAGTTGTATGACGCAACGAAACATAAAAAAAATAGGGGATCCCTTGAACAGGAGGGTTGGGTTAAAGCACAGAGGCCAAAAAAAAAAAAACATGGGTCTAGTGTAGGGGCCATGACAGAAGGACTGGAGAAAAGCTAAACCCACCCCGGGCTTCCCCTGGTCCTCTGTTGACCCGCCGGAAACTCCGCCCTCGGACACAAGAAAATTTCCAGGAATTAATGCTCATAACGGTTACCCCAAAATGTCTCTAACCAACAAGTGTTAATGAACCGTCCTCACGGGGGCAACGAGGACGTACTACCACCCCTACTTACCTCTTGTTCGACCCTGTAACGGTTCATATGTAAAGATTTTAGAATATCGTTACTTGTCCAAAAGATTTAAAAAATTCTTCCTCTGACATGATATTAAAGAGCGAGGCATATCTTTATAAAATGACGCAAGGTCTTTCCCAGTGGTTTTTTGTTGTTTCACCGGGAAAAACCCATATTAAAGGACGCCGGCACCCCTCCTTATTACCGCAGAGTTAAAACGGGGTAAGCCTATCTTATCTTATCTTTAGATCTGACTTTCTCTCGGGAAGCCTTCATAGATCGCCGTATTTTGAAGGCCTCGATACCCAATTGTATAGCCCTCAATTGTCTGGCCAACCATAACCGCATTGCAAATCCGTTAATCCCACCCTCCCAAGGCTTCAACCCGCCGTTGGTGTGAAAATAATTTAATTGTTACACCCCCCAATTGTTCCTATCCCCACTTCTTTGCCAAAAGGCAAAAGACTCGCCGGGGGGGGTGGAAAGGAACAATCACAACAAAACACAAGCCTAAGTTTTTTCACAAAATGGCTTTGCAAAAAAAAACCGGGGGAGAAAAAGAAAAAAAAAGAGAAAAGAAAAAAGAAAGGGAGGCAGGGGAAAAAAAAAGAAGGAGAGAAAAAAAAAAAAACAAAGAAAAAACTATAACTTCAACAGGGTGGTCCGCCATGAAACACACTAGTTTCAACAAACGGGTATAGCCATCCCGCCCGGGGGGAAACACACCCCCAGTAAGGCCCTGCAAACTAAACAGGCTCCACTACAGAGGGACGCAGTTCCTGGAGAGCCTCAAAGCCACCACTCGCCGGGGGGGGAGGAGAAAAACTAGCCTTTATTTTAAACCACGCGTCCTGATTTATTAAAACTCTTCAAAAATCAGCCGGGATTTTCTCCAGGCGCAACGAGGGGGGGGAAGGGGGGGGGGGAAAGGGGAAAAACCCGCCTGGGGGAAAAAAAAAAAAAAAGAAAAAAAAAAAAAAGGCAACCCACACTAAAAACCAGACGCAATCTGATATATACACAAAAATAGTCCCTGGATTACACCCTCTCACCACGGAAGGGCTCTTGGAAACGCCCATAAAAAAAAAAGCATACTAAAAACAGGTTAACACCGGGGAAAGGGCTCTTGAACGCCCAGTGGTTGAAAGCCTGTGAGCTTCTAGTGCGAGGCGTCGGTCCGACGCATGTAAACAACAGCCGGCTGGACCGACGCCCCGCATCTCCGGCCACAAGAAGGAGAGCGTCGCTTGTTCGTGTGTGCCTGTATGTTGTTCTTACGTCCCGAAAAGTAGTGTAAAGGGGCTGTTTTTTGCCATAAAGTTATCTCCAATGAAATCATCATCACAAATCAACCAGTTGACTTAGAGAGCTCTACTTAACGCCATTCTAAGGTAAATAACACACGCTACGCTTGAGGATGCGTGGGAATGCGGGAAGCAGTTAGATTAACAAATATACGGCAGCCTAGCCTAGACGTTTTTCGGCCAAAACACCCGGGTTTCGGGGAATATTATATAATACATAGCCGGGGCTGGAGGTTAAGCCAAACACAACTAATCCAGGACACACATGACACAGTAGTACATATTTATACAATAAATCAATAACACTTGTACATGTAAAAAGCTACGAGTGGCTGGCTAGCCTAAGCAGACGGAAATATCACTTAATCACGTCGTAATATAAACAAAAAGCACTGTAGCATCACAACAGGAACAGCCGCCATCACAACATCGTAGAAAAAATCCCGGGAGAGGGATGCACTGACTCGGAACCTAGAAAAAACTTCACTAAGTGAAGAAAAATACGCTAGGAACGTCAGTAACCAAACAAATAAGGCAACTTCATCAGAAAGATAAAAAGAAGCCTGATAACGCGTAGTTAAAGCCAACTAAATAACTAGGCTAGCTAGCCGCGAAACACGTATCACGCGTCCACCACGGGACCACGAGGGTACAACCCAAATAGGTGTCCCAAACACACGACCCAAATACACTGAACTGCGGGAAACCCGCCCATGACACTCCTGCTACGCATATCCTAACCTTACTCGATACATCCCAGAGTAAACAAATGAGAAAAAACTCACGAGGGACGCAGCAAATGCGGAATCAGCGGAGCGTGGGGAGACACGTCAGGGCAGGTTGAGCGCAGAGCAGAAAAGAAGGAAGTATGACGCCTGAAGTCAGCGTCTGGTCAAATATCCACACAAGTACATCCACGAGTATATGGAAAGCTTATGAATAGTTATTCTTATTTTCTTTTTATTTATTATTTGTTACGAAGTTTTTTCGTAGTGAGAACCCAATTTCATAATGACAGAACCATGAGTGAGGTTGCGTGCGCTCATGATGAAGGCTCCTCAAATTTTTTATGCTCTGCGCGGTAGATTCAAACTACGGTAAATGAGCGTTTGAAGAGGAGGCCTTATGTAATAGGCATAATCGTCAATGATGGAGGGGCCACTAATAAATAACATGTTTTCATAGGCAAAAAATAGAAAAAGACGCAAATTTTGGCATGAGCACGGAACCGATTGAATTTTCCCCATAAGAACAGTGCCCCGATCTTGGCTGTTTCAATCCTAGCTCTATTTCTGCGGAACCGATTAGCAGCTAGGATGGGGGCTCCACTGTAGTTCGTGTTTATCGCTCACTTTCCCCTCTGCAACTCTCTCTCTCTATCTATCTATCTCTCTAATGCATCTACCTAACTCCCTTATACATTAACATAACTATGCTTATTTGGACTTTTTGTAATCTATGAATCATTTCTAATTCGATGGAATTGAAAAATATAATATCCTTCCAGCACATAGATAAACAAAAAATAAGATACCGGTAGTCAACAAAATGAATTACTTAAGAAGTGCGTGCGGAGTTACATGGAGGGATAGACAGACTAATGAGGAAGTAAGAAGGAGGTGTGGTGTGGAGGTAGATGTCTGGAAAGTGTGAAAAGGAACAACTTGAGATGGTTCGGCCATATGGAACGTATGAAAGCGAGAGGAATGACTAAGTGTCGATATCGAGTGGAGGGACAGAGAGGGAGAGGTAAAGCTCTGCCAAAAACTACCGCCCAGTAGTAGAACATCTCACATCATCAAAATCTTGAAAGAGTACTAAGGGAAAAGTACGAATACATGGAAGAAAACGGGCTAAACATTGCCCCTCCACTTTCTCTTCATAATTGCTGAGGGGCACAGGGCCCGGGTGGGGCTTGGGCGTTTCCGCACCCTCCTTAGCTCCCGCCATAGAGTGGCTTCGGTCCCCCAGGCTTTATTGTGGTCGGCAATTTGGGGGCGCTTTGGGCCTTATTCGGGGCCTTGGGGCTGTCGGCCAGGCAGCTTGAGAACAACAACAACAACACGGGTTCAGAGCAGGAAGATCATGTCTCTCGCAGCTACTAAACACTATACAGTTCTAGACCTGGAAGAGAAAAGAAATGTAGATGTCATATACACAGACTTTGCCAAAGCATTGATAATGTGATCATGGAATTATAGCACATAAGCTGAAAGGGAAAGGTATCACCGGAAAGGTGGGGAGGTGGATCTATAATTTTCTCATTAACAGAAGACAATCAGTAGCAGTAAATCAGCGGTATCAGAAGGTTCAGAGGTTAAAAGCTCTGTTCCCCAGGGTACAGTGTTGGCACCCTTACTCTTCCTAATACTAATAAGTGATGCGATGCAAATGTACAACACAGCAGCGTTTCATCATTTGCAGACGACACAAAACTAAGTCTAGGAATAACCACAATAGAAGACAAAGAAATCTTGCAAGCAGACATGAACGCTGTATTTCGGTGGACCAAAGAAAACAACATGCAATTTAACGAAGAGAAATTTCAGCTGATAAGGTATGGAGGAATGGAGAGATTAAAGTAACCACAACCTACTTAACAAGAGTCACTCCTGCCAATCCCATGAAAATCAGAGGTTAAAGATCTTGGGGTAATAATGTCAGAAAAACATGTCTTTCAAAGAACATAATCAGGCCAAGTCAGTAGCGGCGAGGAAACTTGTAGGTTGGATACTGCGCACTTTCAAGACACGAGAAGAACGGCCAATGATAACACTTTTCAAATCGTTGGTGATCCCACGACTGGAGTATTGCAGTGTGCTAACATCTCCACACAAAGCCGGGGAAATATACGAAATAGAGAGTGTTCAAAGAAGCTTCACGTCCCACATCAACTCGGTAAAACATCTTCATTACTGGGATAGGCTGAAGGCTCTTTACTTATATTCACTGGAGCGAAGAAGAGAGAGATACTTGATAATTTACACATGGAAAGTTATCGAGGGTCTAGTGCCAAACCTTCACACCACAATATCATGGAACTGGAGCGACAGAGGGGGAAGGTATTGTAACATCCCACCTCTATAATGTAGGGAGCTGTGGGCACACTGAGGGACTCCTGGTTGACAAACAGGGGACCGAGCCTCTTCCAACAAAATGCCAGAGAACGTGAGAAACCTGATGGACGTGCCAACGGAAGTATTCAAAAAAGCCTTGGACAACCATCTCAAGTCAGTGCTGGATCAGCCATACTTTGCGGGGGATAGAGCTGCCCCCTCGAATAGCCTGCTGCATCAAACACTGGCAGCAAACATACTCGGGGGGAGCAACTCTCGCCGAGGCCGCTGAGGGGGCCGAATCAACTCAAGGTAAACTCAAGGTAAGGTAATGAGAGGTGGAAGGATGGAGTGAGGAAGTACATGAACGAAGGCGGTGCTGGTTGGGGGGAGGGGCGTCGACTGACTGTGGACAGAGGTGCATGGGGGCGGTTTGTTCGTGGCCACCCCTTCGGGGATCACGGCGTCAGGCAATAGATAGATAGAACAAAATATTTCAACCCTCCCCTCCGTCTTGCTGTGCGAGGCGCCGATCTTCGGAGACGGAAGATTTACGTTTGATAGATTTTCTTTTTTTTCCCACGGTATACACAAAATGATGGGGAAATATTGTAACATGTTTTTAATTGACATTTGTGTCATTTTTGCTGATTATGAGTTGGTGGAAAAAATGTCTTTAATTCCATCATATCGGAAATGATTCACAGATTATATACTGTAGAGACCAAATAACATACACTTTTAAGTGTGTTCAATAGTTTTGCATTATCAATAGGGTGTAGCACAAGGCTTATCAACATTATCACAGTAACGGGGTCAGGGTTGAGTCCGGGGACGGGGAGGGGAGGGAGTAGGCCTACAGCGGCGGGGATATAATTTTGTTTTTTTCATGTGAAATTTATCATATTAACCCTCCAGCCCCAGCTATGTATGTACAGGTATTCCATATATATTCCCCGAAACCCGGGGGTTTTGGCCGAAAAACGTCTACGCCTAGGCTACCGTATCTTTGTTATTTTGCTTGCTTCCTCATTCCCGCGCATCCCCAAGCGTAGATGTGTTTCGTACCTTTAGAATGACGTTAAGTAGAGCTTCCCTAAGTCAAACTGGTTCAGTTGTGATAATGATTTCATTGGAGATAACCTTATGGCAAAAACAGCCACTTTACACTACTTTTTGATACTTAACAACAACATACAGGAGGTCCTGATGTGGCGGCATCTACGCCGTGGGACCACCTCCCGGAGCTGCCAACCGCGGATGGCTGCCGACCCTCCGCGGCCGGAGACAAGATCAATCGACCAGTGGAGGACAACCGGATGCCGGCCGCGGGGAGCAGTTTCGGGAGCCAAACCGTCACAACTATCCCCTGCCCCCCCCCTGGGGGCACGGGTCCTTGGAGTGGCTTCGGTCGCGCCGGGAATTTCCACACCTCTCACACCACACACACACATCACACAGTTTTTCCTACACCGAGAAATGACTCTCCGGCTGTCATTTTCTCGAAGACTCTCTAGCCGGAGACATTGAGAGCAACCCAGTACCCACGTACACATAACATATGTCCAACTTGCTCAAAACCCATCACTTCGAGTCGCCACACTAAGGGTTCAGTTCTCTGCAATTCATGCAGGAACTGGACCCACTTTCACCTGTACAAACACTTGCCTCCAAGAAACACTACACGAACACCTGGACCTGTTCCTCATGCCCCTCCCTCTCCCAGTCAAATCCCTCGCCTAAAACCCGTCCACCTCTCCTCCCCAACCCACCTAGCCTTCCCGTATCATCCACTCCCCCCCCTAAAACCCGTCCACCTCTCCTCCCTAACCCACCTAACTTTCCCATACCATCCACATCCTCAACTCAACACACCACACCCCATCCTAATCCATTCCAACCCCCATCTCCTGCTCCCCAATCCCCACCCCCACCTCACCCATCCCAACCTCCAGCCCCTCCCTCACCCCCACCCCATCCTCGTGCAGCAGCACCCAACATACATCGTGCACATAACATTAACATTCTCCAATTGAACATAGATGGCATTAACACAAAGAAACACGAACTCTCACACTTCATCAAACAACACAACATACACATTGCCATCTTACAAGAAACAAAACTCCGCACATCACAAAAAACACCCACATTTCATAATTTCACCACCATCAGACAAGACCGGGCTGTCGGCGGGGGCGGTGGACTCATCACCCTGGTACACAATGAAATATCATACATAGTAACCAGTGTACAAACCAAATCCCTCCTCCCCCCAAATAATAACACAACAGAAATACAATCAATTAAAATACGCACTGGCAACAAATCCAACATAACCATCATAAACACATACATCCCTCCCCAAACATCCCCTACAGTACCAAATGAATACAGACCACACTTACAACACATCACAAACACCCCACACATCATCCTGGGTGGTGACGCCAAGACGTCGGCCTGGTTTGTCGACAACCCCGACACAGACAGAGGGCTGGTACTACAAAACCAAACAGATAACCTCATCATCCTTAACGACATCCATCAACATACCCATATTCCTCACCAAGCCCTCTATAACCCATCATCTCCAGACATCACCTTTTGCTCCCCAGAACTCGCCCCCACAACATCCTGGAGGGTGGTCAGAACCTTAGGCTCTGACCACCTCCCGATCATTATCACCACCAAAACCAGACTCACCCCAGCTAGCCACAAACACACATACACCAATTATAAAAGAGCTAACTGGGAAGCATTTACAAATGAGACAGAACAACACTTCACAACTCTAAACAGTACACCCATCACTAACATCAACAATGCTGTACACATACTCAATAAAACTATCCAAAACGCTGACAAGAAACACATTCCAAGAGGTAACAGAAAAAGACACAACCCCAACTTCACACCAGAAATTCAAAACCTCATCAGACAACGCGACACACTGAAACACTCCCCAGCACCCCACACACAAGACATCACACAACAAATTCAAGCACTCAACACCCAAACTAACAACAAAATACAAGAACAACAAAAACTAAATTGGAATAACTTCCTACAAACACTTGATCACAAAACAAACCCCAAAAAACTCTACAAAACACTAAACAGCATCACACTTTCCAACAGCAACACAACACAATCACATGCTGCAATCACAACAACAGACTCTACTCCTTCATGTAAACAACAAGCAAACACTCTCATCAATCACTTCTCACATGTCAGCCACCTAAAACCTCACAAAGACGACCGACGTGTCATCCGACGTAAGAGACAATTCCCCACAGACCCTGACTATACACCCTTCACCAATCACCAGACAAAGCATATCATCAACAATCTCAAGCACTCACCCGCCTGTGGCCTAGACAACATAAGCAACATACACCTCAGACACCTGGGACCACAAGGCATACAAACACTCACTAACATATCAAACTACAGCTATTCACACACAACACAATACCAGACATTTGGAAGCATGGTATCATCATCACATTCCCCAAACCCAACAAAGACCCCACGCTACCTCCTCGCACCGCCCAATCACACTCCTTTGCTCCCCCTCCAAAGTCATGGAACGCCTAGTATTACAACTAATTACACCCGACCTACCCCTAGCTCCAACACAACATGGCTTTAGGCCACTGCACTCCACAAACACTCTTCTCACAGACCTTACACAAAGAGCTTTTGACGGCATCAACTCAGCTAGACCACCACACAGATCACTATTAGCCACACTCGACATTAGTAAAGCCTTCGATGCCATCCCCCACCACAACCTAACAAACAAAATCTACAACACAAACATGCACAACAACACAAAAAGGTGGCTGGCCAACTTCCTAGCAGGCAGATGTGCACACGTATCTTTTGCCGGTCAGTCATCTAAAATCAGAAAACTTTCCAAACGGAGTCCCACAGGGATCCGTCCTATCGCCCGCACTCTTCAATCTGTACATGCACGATATAACTACACCCAATACTCCCCAAATAAACTTAGCCTCCTATGCAGATGACATAACACTCACATGCACACACCATGACTCAAGAAGAGCAACAGATCTCCTTCAAACCCTATCTCAACACACTACATGGCTGGTGCACTACAAACAGACTGAATCTAGCCCCAGCCAAATCCACCGCAACCCTGCTCACAAGCTGGACAGGTGAACACGAATACATCCCTCAACTCACCATAAACAACACACCCCTAACACATACACACACACCCAAAATCCTAGGAGTAACATATGATACTCATATGACATTCAAACAGCACACCACAAACATTAAAAAGAAACTGACACCCAGACTTAACGCCCTCAGGTCACTTGCTGACACAAAATTTAGACACAACAAAGAAACTACCACCACAGTATATAAACAATACATAAGATCAGTAATGGAATACGCAAGCCCAGCCTGGGCTTCTAACCTAGCTGAAACACATCATAAGACCTTACAGACTATCCAAAACAAAGCCCTGAAGATCATTACAGGCTGCACAGCTACTGCACCCACAGATCATCTACATCAAGAAACCAAAATCCTCAAAGTCAAAGACCATCTGGACATGAGAGGCACTCAATTCCTGGCAGCAGCCTCCACAAACCAAGACCACCCACTAAACTACATGGCAACACACCCACAGACACCAAGAAATATCAAAACAACACCCAGCACACGGTATCACACACAATTATTGTCCTCTCTCCCTCCCTGCCCACCCCGAACCAACTTCCAGAAGCACATCCATACTCATATCTCTCGCCAATCCATCCACTCACTCACAGACAACACGCAGCTGCATGCACGACCTCCCGAAATCCATCCTTCCGAATCCTCCCTCCCTCGCGAGGACAGAGTCCACCTGGCCAGGCTGAGATGCGGACACCATCCAGCTCTCCTGAGCTATCAGAAGAGACTGGATGACTCCGTTGTCGACGCCTGCCCGGGATGTAACACAGCACCCCATACCATTAAACACATCATAGAAGACTGCATTTCACACAACCACTTACGCCAACAACACAACCTACACTCAATGAGAGCTCTGTGGGAAAGCCCGATCATGGCCATGGCCTTCCTCAGGGACTCGGGGCTGTTCGGCCAGGCAGCTTAGGGAACAACAACAACAACAACAACAACATACAGGCACACACGAACAAGTGACGCACTCCTTCTTGTGGTCGGAGATGCGGGGCGTCGGTCCAGCCGGCTGTTGTTTACATGCGTCGGACGGACGCCTCGCACACTAAGCTTACAGGCTTTGAGCTCATGAGTGCCTCAGAGCCCTTCCGGGTAGCTCGGGGTGTATTTTTTTGGATGCCTCAGAGCCCTTCCGGATCTGAGGAGTTAATGACAAATACGACCCTTATTATGTTTTCAGGGACAGTACAGCACATAGTAATTAATATTAAAACAATAATTAAAAGGCACAGGCTTTAATTCATCCTAAAATTACTTAAAACCGAGTGTAAACCGGACACAAATCCCGTCCAACTCGGAAATTGACGAGATATACAGGGACATCTCCGAGAGGTCTATGCCATTCCGAGAAGTGCGGGTTTCCGACAATTAGAGGTCCGAAATGGCGAGGGGTTACTGTATAAGGATTCCATAGACCTGCATTGTCCCTAATAAATTATGTATAATAAGGCTGCGAGCCTATTCCCTATAATTATCGATTTTCAATATTCTTAAGCTCTTATATTGTCATTAACCTAACCAAACAAGCCAACCTAACCTAACCTAGTGTCCTTAGTGGGGGGCTGCTGCCCCCACACCCCCGCTGTTAGCAACTACATATCAGACTAAGCTCAGAAGATTCATGGTCAGCAAATCAAAATTAGACTAACCTCGGAGGATTCATAGTCAGCAAATAATATTTTGCTAGTTTTGTTTTTACATTACCTTAACCTAACCTATCCTAGTAGTATGGGTGGGGGCTGCCGCTCCCACACCCCCGCTGGTTGTACCAAGTGTTAATTAGGTTATATAAATCAAGGGATAATAATTAGGTCTGGACTAACCTCGGAGGATTCATGGTCAGCAAATACAAACTATACTATGCCCTAACCACGGAGGATTCATGATAAAAAGCCCCCTTAAACACTAAAACCCTACCAGACACTAGATTTTCAATGTCCGTAGTGGGGGCTGCTGCCCCCACACCCCCGCTGTTAGCAACTACAAATTATACTAACCTCGGAGGATTCATGGTCAGCAAATAAATATTAGACTAACCTAGGAGGATTCATGGTCAGCAAATACATATTAGACTAACCTCAGAGGTAAAAAAAACCCACAGAGGTTAGTCAATATAAATCAGACTAAACTTGGTCATTCAATTACTGTTTGAATATCAATATGCGAATTACAGTGCACTAATTATGTCATAATACTCGTTGTGTGTAAAATATACAAATCCACAAACGGAAACCACCTCCTAAATACCGGTACTGTACATCTGTACCACAAAATTGAATTAAGTGGGTCAATATACTGTACAGGAGACGAAACAATACAGGTAGCAAATTTCTAATGGTAGTTTTGGGTTCCTATCATCATATGTTTCATTTCTATATATTTTTTATCCCCGGGAAAAAAAAAAATCTTGGGATTTTTCATGTTTTTTCTTGGGATTTTGTTTGTTTGGTCATTAACCTAACCTAACCTAACCTAATAGCCCCAAAATACATTTAGGTTAGGTTAGGTTAGGTTTTTTGGTATTATTCTAGATCCGGTTTCACAGCACACTCATCAATTTATATGGCTTCTATAAATTTGTCATATACCATAGTTCATTCCTATGTCGGTCAGTAGCGGCGCAAATGGAATTATAATTATTGTGAAAAGTTAATATTTACCTCCTGTTATCCACAGCCAAAGCTGAAAATTGTGGAGTAAATACCGTAAACTTCATAAACTTTTTATTCGGCGACCATCAATCTTTTATTATTTTAATACCAAACCAGCGGGGGTGTGGGGATGGCAGCCCCCACCTAATATACTAGGTTAGGTTAGGTAAGGTTGTTAGGTTAGGCTAATATTACCCCTTATTTTTGTATTTAACCCCGCAATTTCCCTGATCTTCATAGCCCTCCCCACTAGTGGAGGCTGTGTTTTTAGATTGTTTTATAATGGATAAATACTCATTTCCGCCAGTCCTTAGTATAAAACAACACTGTACAGTATATCAAAGAAAACTGAGAAAAACACAAAACGCTAAATTCGCTGTGAAACCGGATCTAGAATTTTACTGTTTTTTTGGTAAGGTTAACGAAAAAAAAATCCCAAGAAAAAAATGAAAAATCACAAGATTTTTTGTTTTTCCCGGGGATAAAAGTACATAGAAATGAAGCATATGATGATACGAACCCAAAACTACCATTATAAATTTGTTACCAATATTGTTGCGTCTCCTGTATATTTACCATTAAGGGGGCTAAGAGTTGATCAACATGGCTAAATTGCAGATAATGTTTCAACATCACTTTTTCTTTGATATAATTCCTGCCCTCTGCACCTATATAGGTTATTATTGACGAAGTAAGTGAAGGAAATAAGTCTGTATTGAGGATATACATTACAGATTCCGTGGTAAACGCAGCCTAGGCCCTGGAACCAAATAATGAACTATAAAACCCTTACCCTTGGTGTAGTGTAGCATAATGGTCAGCAGCCAAATTAACACAATGCAGCTGGAAGCTCCGTTCATAATCCCGTTAAATAGAAGATGATGTAGGTGTTTTCATAAAGCAAAAACACTTCACTATTCATTGAAGAACACTTCCAAATTTCAAATATGGCCAACACTGAGATGTTATAAACACCAAGGACGATACTAATAAATGAATTAATGTGACATCATAGAGGGATTGGGAAACAAGAGGCTCATTATATGGACTGACGTGTATTTCTATAGCCATTTAAATATCGCGAACATTTGTGACATCACCGTCTAGACACCTGTACAGCCACCAACCAATCATATCCCAACATCGTTCGTGACGTCACACCCAGTTTATTGACCAATAGAATATCAGTTTACAAATACAACTCGACTCCACTCGTTGTCCATCAGCTGAGCTGGGAAATTGTAGAAAGTGAGTCCACAGACACTCTCTAAATATTCATTTACCAAGTATATTTTCCATATCTATTATACTACGAAGCAATATACATAATTGGGAGGTTTGACGACCTCCCTAAGAGGAAAACCTCTTATTTGGTAGTAGTCTCGGAGTATCCAACGTAGGGCTTATGATCTCAGCCGCTACCACAACGGGCCGATTTATCGGTACTCACGCGAAGTAACCAAATAATCTCTAGAGTTGCACCTCAATTCACTACTAGGCACGTTGTACACACTCCGAGACAACTAAGAAGGAAGAGAAAGCGAAGGAGAGAAAGAATTGTTATAGTTACCCATTTAATCTAGCTGCTCTCCTCTGAGCCATGCTCCATGTTCTATGAGCCTGCGCCAGGACCTGCCAAAGTATCGAGGTATCAAGTAATCAGTTTAGATTGGATGGGCAGGGGATCGGCATGAGGGCGGGATACTCTGTCGTTGGATACTCCGAGACTGCTACCAAATAAAAGGTTTTCCTTATTTGGTTATAAGGGAGGTCGTCAAACCTCCCAATTTAGTAGCAGTCTCTACGTTTCCAACGTAGGGCTTGAATCCCAAATTGGAGGCGGACATCCAAGAAACCTTAAACCCCAAGCGTAGCACAAGCAGAGGACCAAGAAAAGACACAAATAAACAAAGCAGTTTATTAGAAAAAGAGCGTAACAGTACGGTGCATATTAACCCTCTCACCACGGAAGGGCTCTTGAATGCCCATAAAAAAGCATATAACAGGTACCCGGAAGGCCTCTTGAACGCCCAGTGGTTGAAAGCCTGTGAGCTTCGTGTGCGAGGCGTCGGTCCGACGCATGTAAACAACAGCCGGCTGGACCGACGCCCCGCATCTCCGGCCACAAGAAGGAGAGCGTCGCTTGTTCGTTTGTGCCTGTATGTTGTTGTTAAGTATCGAAAAGTGGTGTAAAGTGGCTGTTTTGGCCATAAAGTTATCTCCAATGAAATCATCACAGCTCAACCAGTTGACTTAGAGAGCTCTACTTAATGCCATTCTACAGGTAAATAACACAGCTACGCTTGGGGATGCGCAGGAATGCGGGAAGCAGTCTGATTAATGAATATACGGTAGCCTAGCCTAGACATTTTTCGGCCAAAACACCCGGGTTTCGAGGAATATATATATAATACATAGCCGGGGCTGGAGGGTTAAGGAAGTACATGTTACAAGTATCAGTCTAGGGTCTTAAAAGTGCCGCAGCAGGGTAAGGAATAGGTCATGTCGACCTGAGAATGGCACACCAATCTGGGAAGAATGAAGTCAATTGTACATGAAGACAAGAATCTGAAGGCATGGCACAGTAGGTGGATGATCTCCAAGGACACTCTTTAATCACAAAAACCGGGTATGAGGCATAGACATACCAAACAAGTTGTTGTTGTTGTTGTTGTTCCCCAAGCTGCCTGGCCGAACAGCCCCAAAGCCCCGAGCAATTCCAAGGCCATAACCGAGTGCCCCCACAGAACCCTCCCCGCCAACCACAATAAAGCCTGGGTGACCGAAGCCACTCCATGGCGGGGGGCTGAGGAGGGTGCGGAAACGCCCGGGAAACCAAAGCCCCACCCAGGGCCCTGTGCCCCTCAGCAATTATGAAGAGAGAGTTGAGGGGCAAGGGAAAAATGTGACACTTTGGCTTCCAATCTTGGTAGATTGGGAGGTCAATCCACGGAAGAGACGCCGTCACTTGAGATCTAGAAAATATATAAGTTAAAGGAAAAGTCAGAGTAAGCTATGGGTATGGCAGAGATTGCTCAGCTCTCACTCTGATAGACCAGCCCATCACCACATGTAAATATCGCGAATATCACCAAACAAGTACCCCTAGACAGTAGAGTCTATATGTAAAGAAGTAAGAGATATATCCTTAATACTAAACAGGGATGACATACATGTAAAATAAAAGAGAGAAAGGCATTGTACAAGTATACAAAATGACCCCCCCCCCCCCCAGTGTAGAGAAAGGAAGAAAATACAGTATGGGATGAGAAGAGATACAGGATGGAGATGAATCACGTGACACATTGGCCTAACGCAACACAAGGCACACCTGGCCTGGCAGTGGACATGGACAGGTACGATGAGACAAAAGTGCTGTGGGAGGACCATAACCCTGTGTCGGCTATGTCCGATAGTGAAGAATTGTTTAAAAACCTCACTGTCGCCGCATAAGAGCAGACATCATGTGCGGAGCCCTTTGTAAGGGGATTACTAGCAGTAATGACATGGCGTAAATGAAGTCCCACAGCACGTTTGTTGGTGAAGCCGTTTATAACCAGACGTTGCCTCCTGACGTTGGTTCACTCATTGGTCTTCTCTCGTGTTGATTATTGCAATGCCCTGTTGGTGGGTCTTCCAAATTATATTTTGAAGAAAGTTCAGTCTGTTCTTAACAGGGCCGCAAGACTCATTTTTGGTGTTCCACCTAGAACTCCTACTACATCTCTTCACATAGAACTGCACTGGCTGCCAGTAAGAGCAAGAATAGAATTTAAGTTGTGTTTGGTGACTTTTAAGGTTCTCAAATTTAGTGAGCCTAGGTACCTTGTGGGCGCCCACCGGCACACCATGCTGTAGTTGTGCGTCATGACAATGACCCTTTTCGTCTTGATGAACCAAGGGCTTTCAGCAGTCTTCTTTCTTTGAGAGGTCTCCTACATGGCTCCGAGGTTGTATAACAGGTTGCCGCTGTCCATGAGACAACTGAGTTCTGTTAATGCTTCAAGGGACAACTTAAGACTTTTCTCTTTGAGAGAAGCTATGATCTTGAGAGAGGTGTCATGACGGATGGCTATAGAGTTTAGGCTATTTTGCCACTGCTAGTGATTGTTAAATGTGTGTTGTATATAAGCCTTCTTTTGATGCATTGATTTTTGCTCTTTTTTCTTTCTCTTTTCGAGCGCTAGTGAATTCTTCGGAAAAATTGGCGCTTATGAGAAATAAGTAACATGCTTATTATTATTATTATTATTAACCGTGTCCCTGTCTTAGGGGCCAACCAGAGCGCCGTCCCCGACGTCGGCACAGCGGCACGCACATACGTATGCAAGGCTCTTACCGGGCATAGCGGATGATGCGTGCTCCCACATTTTAAAGCCGGTACAGTAAATGGCTTAAAAATGTGCGCCTCACGTTCATTCTTGGCCACAAAATGAACGGAAGGGGCCAAAGTGACTGACCCCAAGGAAGGCGAAAAACTCATGCAATTCGGGGCCCTCGACATGGCAGCCAACTCCGAGACCCTCTCTCCTGTAGCCAACGCTTAAAGAAACAATGTTTTATTAAGCAGATGAACAGGTGTTGGGTTAGTGGTGTAGATGGGTGAGGTAAGGAGCCTTAGAGCCTTCGCTAGAGACCATTGAGGCGGTATCTGGCGCGGGGGCAGTCTGAGCCTAAAGCAGGCTTTCATGAAAAAAGACAGCTCCTTGTGAGGGAGCACCAGCCCCGTCAAGGTCTCAAAAGGCTCCCTAATAGCGGACAGGTGGTTCCTAATGGTGTTGTACATGTATGTGCGTGTCGCAAACAAGTGATTAAGGTAATGGAAGACTAACGCAACCGACGGAACTGTTTGTTCGGTGTCATTGATCCATTTAGTGAAAGTAGTCCAATGAGACTCGTAAGTCTTCCAAGTAGCCTTAGTCCAGTGCTGATTAAGCATATCAGTCAAGCAACGTCCATATATCGGTAACCACCCTGCCTCACAAACATCCACGATGCGAATGCCAACGAGGTCCCTAGGTCTCCAATCTGTCCCAAGTGGAAGTCTGAGACAGACAGGGGAACGGGACTCGGGCACCATCGCTTCAGCTGAGCGTACCAGGCTTGGGCCGCCCAGAGGGGCGCGATTAACCAAACCTTGCCACGGTACTCTCTCAGCCTGTGTAGGACTTTGCACATAAGCAGTGCGTCGGGCGGTGGAAAAGCGTAAATCGACTGCCACCTGCTCCAGTCCTCGCTGAAGGCATCCGGCCCCCCCGCCTGAGTACAAGTCCAGCGGGTGAGGTAGTCCGGCAGCTTGTTCGTCCCTGAGGAGGCGAACAAGTCCACCTGCGGATGGCCCCAGGAGGCTGCGAGGTCGTCGAAAACACTTTGTCTTAATGACCATTCTACCTTGGTGCTCTGTCCTCTCGACAAAGCATCCGCCCAAAGATTGGCCGGGCAGGTAAGTCGCATGCAGGGCGATGCTGTAATGATCGGCCAGGTAAAACAATTTCTCCGCCAGGTCTTGGAGAACAACAGACCTGGAGGAGCCCTGCTTTTGGATACAATGAACCGCGGACATGTTGTCCATCCTGAAGGCCACCGACTTGCTCGTGAGGGCCAGTCCGTGATCCCGCAGGAAGAACAACGGTACCAACAGTTCCAGGGCATTGATGTGGAAGTGTGAGAGCCCCGACCACCTGCCGTGGTTTTGATGTCCCATGTCTGATTGATAGCCCCACCCCACCTCGCTCGACGCATCTGTGTCTACCCAGATGGTCGGCGGAGGAGCAGTCCAGGGCACAGCCGCAGAGAGCGTGCCCCGAGCGACCCAGTGTGTCAGTCTCAGATGTATTGAGCGCGGTACCGTCCACAAACGGTAAGGGGGCGAGATAGGGAAGTGCCTGTTGCCCAGCTGAATGAGGCGTTTTAGTCGGAGCCGGCCCAAGGGCACGGTCAGAGACGCCCAATTCAAAGACCCTAGTAGGGAGTCCCAGATTTTTCGTGTTATCGAGATCGAGTGCAACACGACAAAGAGCTTCCTTTGAAGTTTCGCCGCATTCACTCGACTCTGGGAAACGGTGGCGCTTAGGAGATTCCAGTGCAAGCCCACCCACGTCACTTCTCGTGACGGTGAGAGGCAGGACTTGGGAATGTTTAGTTTGAACCCCAGGTTTGTGATATGTCTGACTACAGTTAGCGTGTCCTGTACACAGTGTGTGAGAGAGTCTGCTGAGATGAGCCAATTGTCCAGGTAAAACAGGATCTGAATCCCTTGTAAGAGCAAGGGGGTCAGAGCCTGCTTTACCAGTTTGGTGAAGACCCGCGGTGCTATGTTGAGGCCGAATGGTAGTCTGGTGAATTGGAACACCCGTTGATCCGACTGCAGGGCGAGGCAGCCCTGGAACCGAGGAGCCATCGGCACATGCCAATAAGCATCCTTCAGATCCAGGGTGACCACCCAAGACAAGGGCTTGAGTGACAGGCGTACCTGGTTGATGGTCAGCATGCGGAAACGGGTGTTCACAATGTGAGAGTTGAGGACTGAGAGATCTACCACCGGCCTCATAGCAGCGCAGTCCTTCTGTGGGACCAGAAACACACGAAAAAGAAATACCTTTTGTGTAGAAGATATTTCCTTGATAACGCCTTCCTCGTGCATGGACATGATCACTTGGGCCACTTCCTGAGACACTGGTCGCTGTCGGGGAGGGCACCTGAGAGGAGGCCTGGACCTCCACCTCCAAGTCAGACCCTTCTTGACCACCCGACGCGCCCACGACCGGCGGGGCCATTGCCGGTAGTGGGGGCGGAAGAAGCCAGTGCGGGCGCCTTGTGTCAGGCCCATCACTGCTTCGACGAGATGGTCAGGCGAGGGAAGAGGGGACCGGCCAGGAGGAACTACGCGTTTTTTGTCGCGGAGCCCCTCTTGGACTTATCGTAGTGGGATGAGCCACCACGTCCACGTCCACCCCCGAACGTCCCCCCGCCTCGCCGAAACGATGGACGGGCCTCGCGCTCCGGCCTATCCCCCTCCAGGCTGTGTCTGGCAGCGGAGGAACTGGGGCCCTGCGCCTGCCAGTGCCGCATCCCCTCTTGACGGGGACGGCGATCCGGGGACTGACGTCCACGGAAGGCGGGTACACCACGCCCCCTGGGAGCCAGTCCCCTGGCCACACCTTTCGCCTGGCGCCCTTTGCTGGCGACAGACCTGCCCCCGCGTCCGCGGGTGGAGGAGGATGAAGTGGGCTTCGCCACCACCTTCCGTTGAGCAGAGTAGGTGTCACTCTGCGCCAGTAGGAAAGCCCCTTGCCAAGCCTCCTCAGGGAACAGACCAGGGGTCAGAAGGTCAGTCAGGAGGAGGCGGTTGCGGACGTCGGCAGGGGCCTTCTTACAGAAAGCCACTCGAAGTTGTTGACGGCAACGAGTGGCTTCATGGAGGGAGTGGCAGATGTCCTGAACAGGGTTGAGGGCAAGCTGCAGGGCGATCCGTCGGACATGCTCAAATCCTTGTCGATGATCAGCTGATTCCAGTGACTCTATAAGGCGGAGGTGAACCCGCACCAGTTCCAACTGAGCAAGAAGAGTTGAAAGTTGGCGCGCCGCTCGCTGACGGAACATAAAGTCCCGGTCCAGTGGTGCCTTCTCCGGTGCCGTGAAAAAGGAACACGGAAGGGGGCCCACCGACAGTTTGGGAGCATTGAGCCACTCTCACACAGGCAGAGGGAAGCCCGAGGAGGTAAGGAGCATGCCCGACAGAAAGGATGATTCCATGGATGGGATGGCCGGCAAAGTCTCAGCCATGGACTGACCAAACTCCACCGCTTCACGGACCCACTCACCCCAGGGACCCGGACAGACGTGCGGTAGTTCGAGCATCAGGACCCCGTCCCGATCTCGCACATTCCTGATCCTGAAGTACGGCGTCCCAGAAATGGCAGAGAGGGAGTGGACATCCGCAGACAGGTCTTGGCGGGAGTAGTCAGCCCAGGGCTTGGTGGCAGTGTAAGGCAATACTGATGGATGATAAGAAAAATACCTCATGTCTTGCCAGTTAGGGTATACTCTCACATCGACCTCAGGGACCAGAGCTTGTGGAGTAATGGCCCGGAAGATGTTTTTCTCATTTACCTGGATAGCCCAGCCCTCCGGCACAGCCCGCTCTCCGGCCGGCAGGTGGACCGCTCCCTCAGGGTTGGAGGCGATCACAGCTCTCCAAGCTACAGAATCCCCATACAGGGATGGCATCTTGACTTTGGGGATCTTAAACTTGGAGAGAGGCGGCACGGTGAGAGAACAATCCCAAACCCTGGCCTGGGATAACAACGGGCCAGAGAGGAGTCGTAGGTGGCGTCGGAGGTGCAGGTGATGATGCAGATGATGTCAACGGTACCACGACCGGGAGAGCAGGCCGAGATGGGATGTGGTCGGCAACAGGCGGGAGAGGAGCCACAATCGGAGTCTGCAGAGGGACCGGGTTCGGAGTACCCAACCGGGAGACCACCGCCTCCATGGCCGCCGTTACAGAGGAGAGGATGTCTGCCTTATTGGAGGCCATCTCTAGACGAATAGACGCCAACTCCGCTCGTAACTCCGTCTCCGCAGCAGGAGGGATGGACGCCTGTAGAGGAGACATGGAACCAGCCTCACTGTGCCCTCGGGCCTCATGGTCCGTGAGCGGGAGAACTCAGGGGACGGTGGGGAGGAATGTGCTTCCACGGCGGGGTCCTCCTGGCCCGAATCTGGTGCACCGTCCGAAGACGAGTCGACCCCCACATCCTCGTCCTCCAGCCTATCAAAGTCAGCAACCTCCATCTCAAGAACATCGTCTAAATGGTCAGGGAGACGAGTAGGAGACGGCTGGCCACAAGGGATCGAGGCGTCGGAACCTCCAGGTTGAGGAGGAGGCGGGGAGGGCATCGCCGCCGGGACCACCACAGCCGGGCCCGCCATAGGGAAGAGGCCGGGACCCCTCACAGGCTGGGAGGCAGGCAGAGGCTCGAATTCCACCCCACCAGTGGCTGAAGATGGTGCAGGATGGAGAACGACCTCCTCGGCAGGCGGGGCAGGACGGCATTTGGCCCTGAAGACCGTGGAACCCTGCGAAGGAGGGGGGCTCATCCTGATGTGAGGAGAAGCAAGACGGGGTAGATCAGCAGGGGATGGTGATCGGCGTCGTTTCCTCCTGCCAGAAGCTCCAGAAGTCACTGATAGGTCGGAGGGAGGCACTCGACGATCATGACGCCTGGGGGCCCGCTCCCTGGGATGCGCTCTCCCGCCCGCCGGACCCGAACTCCTGGTAGGGGAGCCCCGAGCCGTATGAGGAGAGCGGGAGTGACGAACAGGAGGGGAGTGGGAACGGCGTGCAGCATCGGAGGTAGGTGGGATCCCAAACAACACCCGGACGTCATCCTCACGGAATGAAGGAGCCCTGTGCAGGACCCTCTGGACGTGACGGGAGATGATGTCCCATGACTGGCGGAGAGACGTCCTGGCCCGTTGTCCTTCCGCCGATGTAGGTAGAGTCTCCAGCAGTTGAAGAGCGGAGAGACACACCCCACATCGGCGGGGATCGTAAACATCCTTCCCGTAGCAGGCCGTGTGGAGGCAGCATTCCCGATGATCCCGCAAGGCCGACCGCTGACATGTCGGCCGAGAGCAGGGAGGAGCCGGCATCACAGCACTGAAAAATGGGGGAAGCATTATCCACCAGTGGAGGTGAGACAGGCAATATGAGGCAGTATAGCCAAATCAGCATGTAATACTCAGTAAGACAATATCCAGGTGGTCCTTGGGTCCACCCAGTATACAAGGAGGCCGCCTGTAGGGCGGGAACCAGGTACAGGAGGACACAAGGAACAGGACATAAGGGATAGGAAAACAGCCAATCAGCCGTTGTCCAAGGAGCCCTGTCCAGGTACATGAAATAGGGGGCAGAACAGGGCGCATAAACCAAGTCAAGTGAAAAAGCTATGTGGCCTAGGACTTGACAAGGCACAGGGCACATCAAAAAGATAAAGGCGCTTGTAGGGCGGATTTAAAAAGATGAAGGAGCTGAGGACACCAGAAGACCCTTGCCTGTGTGGCGAAAAAACGTGAGTAAACACGAAAATAGAGTCAACTTGTCCAAGCATATGCTCCCTGTGAGCGGGGCCCCTATCGCGTAGTTTCCAGACATCCCCCCTCCCCCCCCCTTGTTGTGATCAAGTAACCACAGGCAGGGGAAGAACAGAAACATGTAAAATGTAAGAAAAACAAGAATTTAACCGAGAGCTACGAGACCGAGACCTCCCAGTCAGTTGAGACAAAAGGAAGTCAGAAGGAAGGGACCTGTGTGGACCATTCCAACGGCGGGCAGCTCAAGGCAAAAAAACGATTAGCTTAACCCTCCAGCCCCGGGGGCTATAGCTTGCGACTGTGCTCCGGTACCGGGTGTTTTGACGATCTTTGGCCTATGTTAACTACTCTGTAAGTCAATGAATATGTCATGTAATGTTGTGAATAAAAAAGAATAATGTTCCACAAACCTTCCTCTGTCGAATGGCGTTGAGTAGAGGTCTCTAGCCCCTCTGGTTGCATAATGGTGAGCGCGGGAAGACGAGTGCTTTTCGGCGGCAAATTCTTCCCGCGTTCGGACGCGTCGCCTCGGCCATGGCTACGACGCACCTAGCCGCTCGCCGCGCCAAAGTATTTATCTCCCTTAGACGATTTTAGTGTTTGATATTGAGAATGTGATGTTTATTTGATATTTTCTAGTTATTTTGAGGCCAATTATATAAAATATGTTTATTAGGGTATCACTGTCACTGATATTGCTAATTTTCACTCGATACCGTACATTTTATTAGTAATTGAGGTAGCTTATTGTTGTATTAGGCACTGATTATTCGTTATCACAGGTGTTTATTATACTTTGGCCATCAAATATTAGGTCTTGTGTCACTTTCACTTTGACAAATATGCTTTAGTGTCACTGTCACTGATAATGCTCATTTTCACTCGATACCGTACATTTTATTAGTAATTGAGGTAGGTTATTGTTGTATTAGGCACTGATTATTCGTTATCACAGGTGTTTATTATACTTTGGCCATCAAATATTAGGTCTTGTGTCACTTTCACTTTGACAAATATGCTTTAGAGAGTGTCACTGTCACTGATAATGCTCATTTTCACTCGATACCGTACATTTTATTAGTAATTGAGGTAGGTTATTGTTGTATTAGGCACTGATTATTCGTTATCACAGGTGTTTATTATACTTTGGCCATCAAATATTAGGTCTTGTGTCACTTTCACTTTGACAAATATGCTTTAGAGAGTGTCACTGTCACTGATAATGCTCATTTTCACTCGATACCGTACATTTTATTAGTAATTGAGGTAGGTTATTGTTGTATTAGGCACTGATTATTCGTTATCACAGGTGTTTATTATACTTTGGCCATCAAATATTAGGTCTTGTGTCACTTTCACTTTGACAAATATGCTTTAGAGAGTGTCACTGTCACTGATAATGCTCATTTTCACTCGATACCGTACATTTTATTAGTAATTGAGGTAGGTTATTGTTGTATTAGGCACTGATTATTCGTTATCACAGGTGTTTATTATACTTTGGCCATCAAATATTAGGTCTTGTGTCACTTTCACTTAGTTATATGATTTGTAAACGATTTATATACAATTTATTGTGTCTTTTTTCACTTATTTATATATTTCTATAGGTTCTAATCATATGAATGTCACTTGGTATATACATATGTGTCACTTTCACATATTATTATGGTGTAATTGTATTTGTATCAATGTTCTCATAATACATGACTTTTGTATTACAATACATTGGTTTTCTTCCACTTTTTGCCTATATATAATTATAGTGTACATATTGTCATTTTATTTGGCAATTTCAGTATGATTATTAGAACTCCAGCTTGGAGTGGTAATCAAAGAAGCAATCTACAGCACAGAGTGCCACCTTGCACTCCACACACTCCAGGGTTGACTTTTTACCTGACCTCGGCTTCACCCTGCTGTTGTAGCAGACATGGCACCGCTTCTGCTGTGTTCTTCCGGATTCATTCTGAGGCAGGGAACCAAGCCTGTGCCTAGTCAAGTATTGAGCAGACTGCAAGCGGTCAATAACGGCGGGCCCAGGATGTGCCACTGCCCTCTGTGGCATAGCATACTTCTCCAGGAGCTCCGTCAACACCTGCTTTTGGAACCTCCGCAGGCTATTGAACTTCATGGGTGTGTTCACATTCCGAAGCTTGTATATGTTGTAGGCATTCAGAACTGACATGTCCACCATATGCAGAAAGAACTTTTTGTACCATCTGCACGAGGTACGCAGGCAGTCAATGAAGCCTATCTGCATGTCGGACTTGTCCACCAGCCTCATGTTGATGTTGTAGTCCAGGACAGCATCGGGCTTGGTCACCCTGGCCTGGGTGCGGCGATCCACCTTGCCAGTCTCCACCATTTCCCCCTTGTGGATGGTGGTCAGGAGGTTGACCTTCCGCTGGTCGTGCCAGTGGATAGCCAGAATGGGCCCCGACTTCTTCTTGAACACATCACCTTTTTTGGTCTTTGGAGGGAAAGGTGGCATGCCCTTCCTTTTCCCTTGTACTGTGCCTACAGTCCCCGTCTTGCGCTCATGCAGGTACTGTGAGAGAGTGGGGGACGTGTAATAATTGTCCGTGTAGAGGACGTGATTCTTATGAAAGTAGCGGTCCATCATGGCTTGCACCACTGCTCCGCCAAAGCCAATGAGGGGGTCCACAAGCAAGTCCCCTTCCTTCCCGCTGTAGACCAGGAAGTCCAGGACATAGCCAGTTTGGCAGTCGCACAGCACAAAGAATTTTATGCCAAAGCAATGTCTTTTTGAGGGGATGTACTGCCGGAAGCTGAGTTTTCCCCGGAACAGCACAAGAGACTCGTCAATGACGACCTTGCGGAAGGGCTTGAAGTAGGAGGTGAAGCGTTCTCGCATCATCTCATACAACGTCCTAATCTTCCACAGCTTGTCTGGGAGGTGGACGTCAAGGTTGGTGACAAGATGGAGCGCTGCGAGGATATCAAGGTACCGGTCGCGAGACATATATTTCCCGAAGGCAGGGGTGGATATCAGATCATTGGTGATCCAATAGTCAGGCAACCTATGCTTCTTGACATGAGGCATTAGCATGGTGAGTGCCAGGAACACCATGAACTCTTTATGAGTCACTGGGGTCCACTGCCTCATGTGGCCCTTGGTCACCTTTCCCAAAAAGTGGACCTGGAATTGGTGCTGCTTATTTGTCTCTTTGACAACATAGCCTACCACCTCCTCATCAAAGAAGGCCTCAAACAGTTCGTGTGGTGGAGCATTGGGGCCTGCAGGAAAATTGGGGGTAACGCCTGAACCCTCCAGTACCTCATCAAAAGCTGGCACATCAGGGTTGTATGCATCCTCATCAACTACGTCTTGCCACTGAAAAACGTAGAATGGGTCTTGTCTACGCTGACGAGGAGCTCCAGCTGGTGGCCCAGCACGCCCACGGCCAACTCGGGAGGCGCGCGCCCTAGGGCGGCGAGGGCGGCGGCCAGGGCGGTGGGCAGCACGACGGGCAGCACGACGCCGGGCCAAGCGGATGGGTCGAGGGTCGTCGATGTCCATATAGTCATCGTCAGAGTGGTCATCTTGCCCTGACGGTGGACCTATGTAATCATGGCCAGAGTCTTCAGAGAGGTGCCCTTCATCATCAGTGGCCCCCACATAATCTGGCGGGGAACCAGTGATGCGTGGGCGGCGTGCGGGTGGGCGAGGTGGGGAAGGAGTGGCAGGTGAGGCTGTGTCCCCCCGAGGTCCCGGGCTCCTTGGCCTGCGACGAGTGACAGAAAGCAATGTTTCACTGTCACTAGGGCCAGGTATTGGTGATGCGAGCTCAAAGACTTCTTCAGGAAGACATGTTGAAGGCGGGAGAGGTGGGGAGGACCGTGGGGAAAGTTGCGGGGACGTATGGCTGGGGCCGGCCGGGGTGGACGCCGCGGGAGCCTCGAACAAAACTCTCTTACTTTTCTTAATTTTCTTGGTATATTTCCTACCTTTCCCCTTTTCGGCAGCAGTATGTCTCCTGTCGGGGGACCTAGGAGGCAAATAGGCCGAAAGTGTGGGGTCCTCAACCCTTGGCAATGGTGGGGGTGGTGGGGAAGAATGCGGGGCATCCGGGTCATCTTGGGTGGCGTGGGTAGATAAGGGAGACAATGGCGGACGAGAAGGGTCACCACGCTGACCCTCACTCACAGCCTCATCCTCACCAAGTAGTTTTGCTTGTTCCCTAGCTGCCGCGGCCGCCTTCTCAAGTATTTTCTGCTTATACAAATGTAGCTTGAAAGGCGATTTACCAGGGGAAGGGCTTGGCGTCGTGTCACTTAAGCGAAATTTGGTGAGTGACCTTGAACTCTCCCACTCGCTCACTCTCTCAAGTTCACTGTCTTTAGGTAAACCAGCTTCCTCAACAACTGGTACATCACCTTCATCACTCTCATCACTGTCATGTTCTCTCGCAAATCCCAGGAATTGCTCTTCTTTATCACTCTCATGGCCATAATCACTCGACTTATAATTACTGGAGTCGTCACTGACTTCATCATCAACATTATGCTTGGCATCAGCTCGCTCATAAAGTCTCAATGTCGTCTCAATACCTCCGGGAGATAACACATTTAGGCGATGGCGTCGGGGTAAGGCGCGACGAACAAGCAAGGGCGTCGTAGGAAGCACGGTATCGGACACAGCGGAATCACTATTTGGCGTACTGTCCATGATGGCGTCGGGGTAGATACTGTTGCTGTGGCGTCGTTTACGCCTGGTGGCGCCACCTACCGTCCCACGATACCGAAAATGTACGCGCGGCATTCGAAAGCACGCATGCAAGCAATGGGCGTTCAAGAGCCCTTCCGGGTTGCGCGGGCCGAGGTTGTTATGGGCGTTCAAGAGCCCATCCGGGTTGGAGGGGTTAAACACACAATATAATGAGAATTTTAAAAAGAGCGTAGAAGACCAACCAGCAAGTCAGTTGAGACAAGAGGAAAACAGAAGGATAGGACTGTGTGGCCCAATCCGACGGTGGTCAGCTCAAGTTAAAAAACAGGCCTAGCCTAGTTACACAATTCACATAAAAGAGAAAACACTAGGGCAGCGTCAATCCCTGAGTGAAAAAACCTAGTAACAAAGCTAAACACTGCCCGAGAAGCCCCACAATTACGTTAAATTAATAAAATAAAAGGAGGATAGCCTAGGGTTTGACCGACATTTTCACCAGAACCACGTATCCACGAGCCAAGTAGGCCCGGGGAAACGAAAAGGAACTGACAAAAGCGTGAACCAGGAGAACGAAATACAAGACCACCAACTATGGACAGGTTTAATAAACAAGTCAGAAGGGCTAAAGGTCAGTTGAGACCAAAGCAGCATGTTTGTGAGAGAATAAAGGCTGTGTGGCCTATGCTCACACAAAAGCAGAATCCAGAGAAACCTCATGCTCAAGTCTTGTAAAACATCGACACGTAGTCATATGAAAAAACAATAAAACGAAAAGTCACAAAGGAAAAGAAACACAATGCATCCCGCGGGAAGCATCTCCCCCCCCAAGTTACGTTAAGGGTAGTTAAAGTGAACATGAACCCAAAAAGCGAGGGTAGAATCGACACATAACGACCGCTACGCGGTGTCGCGGACCAAACACCCCCGAAGAAAACAAATAAATAAACACGTCTCCAGCACTACGCGCACACCCATTAAACACGCCATAAATCTGTATAAAGTGCTGCCTACATCACTGAACATCCTTGTAAAACCTCAACAGCCTGAAAAGGCTCACATAGAATAGTTGAAGCGAAGGGGACGCAAAGCAGCACTCGCGAAGCACAGACAAGAAAGTTGACATCGACGGTGGGCGCGAAGTGACTGATACTTTGGCAGGTCCTGGTGCAGGCTCATAGAACATGGAGCATGGCTCAGAGGAGAGCAGCTAGATTAAATGGGTAACTATAACAATTCTTTCTCTCCTTCGCTTTCTTCCTTCTTAGTCGTCTCGGAGTGTGTACAACGTGCCTAGTAGTGAATTGAGGTGCAACTCTAGAGATTATTTGGTTACTTCGCGTGAGTACCGATAAATCGGCCCGCTGTGGTAGCGGCTGAGATCATAAGCCCTACGTTGGAAACGTAGAGACTGCTACTAAATAAATATATATGTACAAACAACAAAGGCTGGTAAAATTGAAGAGACCCCGGACAGCCCTTTTACTAGTTAATTATATTTTTTTGTTTATTTTTCTTTGATATAGGCTACAGTGTTGTTTAATACCGAGGACCGTCGCATTTTAGTATTTTCAACATTAGCCTAACTTAACCTAACCTAACCGAAAACTAACAGACGGTCTAAACCCAGCTCACGTTCCCTGTTTATGGGTGCACGACGGTCTAAACCCAGCTCACGTTCCCTGTTTATGGGTACGCGACGGTCTAAACCCAGCTCATGTTCCCTGTTTAGTTTTCGGTTATGTTAGGTTAAGTTAGGTTAGGTTAGGCTAATGTTGAAAATACTAAAATGCGACGGTCCTCGGTATTAAACAACACTGTATATCAAAGAAAAATAAACAAAAAAATAGAATTGACTAGTAAAAAGGCTGTCAGGGGTCTCATCAATTTTTACCTAAAGGCTATGCTGTAACACTGCCCAATTCTTGAGATATAATGCATGCCGTTATGCAGGAATATATCCATTTTCATATGATCTTTAGAGCTATCGATGACTGGAAGTACCGTATTGACAACCTTGTTACGAAAAAGACATTTTAGGCCTAGTAGTACCATACTTTTTATTAGGTTTTGCCGAGGGTTAAAACAAATTTTCTAATGATCTTTAGAGCATATAGATTCAATATTTATCTTCAAATATATCAACAAAATTTGTGGTATTAAAATAACATTGAACCCTATCTTCTAATATATCAACAAAATTTGTGGTATCCTAAGCTATTATAATAAAGTTAGGGCACGTGCCTATAGGCCTAGGCCTACTAACTATTTCCATTTCCACATATTGCCACCTATACCACATCACTTACTTCATTGTACCTTCCTGTTAAATACAATAATATTTTGATAAATGTTTACCTATGGTCCCGTTAAAATATCCTCAAATCTATCTATCTATCTATCTATATGCTCAGGCCCAATCCCCATTTTGGGGGTAGCCGACTCAAGACAGAGCAAGAACAGGGAAAACACAAAAACAACATAAAACAACGAAAAACACAGAAAAAAGCACAAACTCACACACATCCAGGTCACCCAGGAGAAGACCCAGAGACCAGGGTCACCAAGGTCGCTCCAGCACTCCCCCGGCCCCCGACCACCCGGAGAGGTTCCGATCTCGGCAGGCAGACATGCAGCGGAGCCAAAGCCACAAGCCCTCCCACCACACTTCCAGGCGCACCCTTCATATTAATCGTCTCTCCGGGCCAGGCGCCTGATGGACTATTATCTAGTCCAACTTGCGCCCGACCCCTTACTCCAAAGTAACTTATTAAAAACTGTTCATGGGACTGGTTACAACTTGTAGGATGTTTAATTGAATGTCGGAAATCAGTATTTACTGAGATATAACAGTCTTAAAATGCGCTATGGGTCACCCAGGGTCCCTGCCCTCTCTTTCCCAGGTAATGTTATGTTATGTTATATTACATTATATTAGGGTTAGGTTAGGTTAGGTTAGGTTAATCTAGGGTAAAACACCGATATAAGTACCATTGGTCAATTAAAGTAACGATTTTCATTTGCACATTAGCCTACGCATATAAAAACTTTCATTGGTATATTCATAAAGAGCACACTCTAAGCTATTTATAAGTCACTTAAAACACTAAAATCAGCTTACGGTAGCCATGTAATAACATGGTGAACCTTCGTGAAAGTGGCGCAAAACGGCGAATTTATTGGTGGATGGAGGATGGTTCCTTTGTCACCGATGTCTGTAACACCCTATAACGTTAGTAATTTAATTCAATGCCAATGAAAAGAAAGCTTTGGACATTGATTAGAAGAAAGAAACGATTGTGGGAAAGACTAAAATTGTTAAAAAAGAACAGGGGGTCTAGTATAGAAGCTAAAGAAGTGGATCTGGAATGCAGACAAATAAACAATAAAATAAGGTGGGAGACAAGGAGGGGGGTGAAGGAGAGGGAGAGAGAGATTGCTAGAAATGTGAAGGATAATCCAAAAATATTCTGGAAGTATATTCAGGAAAAGTTAACAAGAAGAGTAGGTATCCGAGAACTGATAGGAGACTTGGATGATGGGAATAGAGCAGAAACTGATAAGGAGAAAGCAGAGGTGCTGGGGAAATACTTTGGGGAGGTACTAACAGTGGAGTCGGTTGATGCAGTGCCTACTATTCCCATCAAACAGGCACCAGCACTAGAACTAATAGAGCTTTCCCATGCTAGAATAAGGAGGGCTATAGAAAAAAGGGAATGAAGATTCCGAGAGACAGAAACGAGCGAGGTACGTGGAGAGTAAGAGGGTGGTGAAGAGAGTTGTGAAGGAAAGTAAGAGAAGAGTAGATGAGGAATTTGGAAGGAATCTGAGTGTAAAATGGAGGGAGAGTAAGAAACTGTTCTGGAAAGAAGTCAAGAAAGTTAGGGAAGGTAGCAAGGGAAACAGTAAGGGTGTGAAAGATAAGAATGGGAGAATGCTAGCCGAGAAGCAAGAGAGAGTTGAAAGATGGAGGGAGTACTTCAGTGAGTTGCTAAATGTAAGGAATGAAGAGCCAGCAAACATAGCTGGATATGGTATGGGAGGGAGAAGAAGAGAAGTAGTGGAGGAGGAGGTGGGGATCAGGAGGTCAGAAGTGTGGGAAGCCATGAAAAGAGTGAAGTTGGGGAAAGCACCAGGAACAGATGGAGTGTGTGGGGAAATGTTGAGGTATGGTGGTGAGATAGTGATAGAATGGGTATGGAAAATGTGCAAACTAGCATGGGAGAAGGGGAGTGCACCCGATGACTGGAAGACTGGCATAATAGTCCCCCTATATAAGGGCAAAGGGGAAAGAGAAGTGTGTGGTAACCACCGAGGAATATGTCTTCCAAGCGTAGTAGGGAAGGTATACAGTAGGGTAGTGATTGAGAGAGTGAGAGTGAGAACGGAGAAGAAATGGATAGGCGATGAGCAGGGAGGTTTTAGGAAGGGAAGAGGATGTGTAGATCAGATTTTTACCCTGAATTGTGTTGTGGAGAAGTATCTGGAGAAGAAACAAAAGGTGTATGTTGCCTTTATGGACTTGGAGAAGGCCTATGACAGAGTGGATAGAGAAGGTTTGTGGAAAGTACTTAGAATATACGGAGTAGAGGGCAAGTTGCTGAAAGCAGTGAAGAGCATGTATGAGGGTGCAAAGGCGGCAGTACGTGTGGAGAGTGAGCAGAGCGAGTTCTTTGACCTGAATGTTGGTTTGAAACAGGGGTGTGTGATGTCCCCGTGGTTGTTTACTGTATATATGGATGGAGTCATGAAAGAAATACTATCAAGAGCAGTGGATGTTGGTGTATCGCTGAAAAGGGAGGGAATTAAGTGGAAGCTACCTATACTGCTGTTTGCGGATGATACAGTTCTGATGAGTGATAATGAATGGGAGTTGCAGGGTCTGGTAAATGAGTTTGGAACAGTGTGCGAAAAACGGAATTTGAAGGTAAATACGGGACTGAGCAAGGTTATGGTCTTCGAAAGGGGTGAAGTCACAGAGTGTGAGGTGAAGCTGAACGGTCAGGCTATGGAGATCGTCAACTCTTTTAAGTATCTGGGCAGTGTGTTGAGTAAAGATGGGACTATGGATGAAGAGGTGCGGGAGAGGGTACAACAGGGGAAGAGGGTTGTAGGAACGCTAAAAGCAGTAACAAGAAATAGGGTGGTCAGTATGGAAGTGAAGAAGTCCTTGCATGACAGTGTGGTAATCCCGACATGACTTACGGAAGCGAAGCATGGACGTTGGTTGAGAGACTCAGACCAAGAGTGAGAGCATTGGAAATGAATTACTTAAGGAGTGTGTGCGGAGTTACATGGAGGGATAGACAGACTAATGAGGAAGTAAGAAGGAGGTGTGGTGTGGAGGTAGATGTGCTGGAAAGTGTGAAAAGGAACAACTTGAGATGGTTGGGCCATATGGAACGTATGGAAAGCGAGAGAATGACTAAGAGGGTGTACGAGAGCGAGGTGGAGGGACAGAGGGGGAGAGGTAGACCGAATATGAGGTGGAAGGATGGAGTGAGGAACTACATGAACGAAGGCGGTGCTGGTTGGGGGGAGGGGCGTCGACTGACTGGGGACAGAGGTGCAAGGGGGCAGTTCGTTCGTGGCCACCCCTTCGGGGATCACGGCGTCAGGCAATAGATAGATAGATAGATAGAAAAAATGAACAGAAGTAAGTCCCCGGGACCGGATGGGATACATCCAAGAATCATAAAGGAAGGAGGTGAGATGTTAGTAGAGCCATTAAAAATGTTATTTGAGGTATCTTTTAATACAGGACAAATCCCGATGGACTGGAGAGAGGCGAACATAACAGCTATATTTAAGAAGGGAAAGAGAAATGACCCGGGAAATTATAGACCAGTCAGTTTGACAAGTGTTGTGTGTAAACTAATAGAAACAGTAATTAGAGAAGGAATAATGGAGCATATGAAATCAAACCAACTTTTCAGTGGGAGACAGTTCGGATTCTTGCCGGGGATGTCGACGGTACTACAGCTAATTAAGGTGGTAGATGATTGGATGCAAACTCTGGAGGATGGTGATGTAATAGACGTGCTATATTGCGATTTTATGAAGGCCTTCGATAAGGTCCCACATAAAAGGTTAATAGAGAAAGTTAGAAGCTATAGTATAGGGGAGAAATGTGTGAAATGGATAGAAGCCTTCCTGAAAGATCGGAGACAGAGGGTACTGGTGAATGGAATAGGCTCGGGGTGGAGAGAAATTACAAGTGGGGTACCTCAGGGATCTGTGTTGGGACCACTACTGTTCGTTATATTTATCAACGACTTACCTGAAGTTATAACCAATGGAAGTGAGATATACCTGTATGCGGATGACACTAAGCTGTATAGAAGAGTGAGGAGTAAGGAAGATGTGGGTTTGCTTCAAGGAGATGTGGAGGGCATGAAGGGATGGTCTGAACATTGGTTAATGCTTTTTCATCCAAAAAAATGCAAGTACATGCGGATTGGGACTAGCAAGATAGACAAGGTAGGATACAGTATGTATGAAGCGATGGAGGAAGTGAATGCAGAAAAGGATATAGGAGTAGTGATAGACAATAAGTTAAATTTCTCAGAACATTTAGAGGAAAAGATAAACAAAGCCAATAGAATTGTAGGGCTGATAAGGAGGACATTTGTGTCACTTGACGAAGAAATATTCAGGAATCTCTATACAGCGCTGGTTAGGCCGCACCTGGAATATGCGAACCAGGTGTGGGCTCCATATATGGTAAAGGATATAGAAGCAGTGGAGAAAGTGCAGAGGAGAGCTAGCAAGCTAGTACCAACGTTGAAGAACGCGGGCTATGAACAGAGGTTGAGGACACTGGGACTTCCGACACTGGCATATAGGAGAAAGAGAGGGGATATGATAGAGACTTTTAAGATAGTGTCAGGAAAGTGTGATGAGGATGTGTGTGAAGGTATCTTCTTGATGCGGGAGGGAACAAGAACGAGAGGACACTCTAAGAAAATTTACAAAGAAAGAAATAGGCTTGAATAGGCAAAGAACTCATTTTGTGATAGAGTGGTAAATGAGTGGAACGCGCTGCCCCAGTATGTAGTCGATTCCGAATCAATAAGGAAGTTTGAAAGTAATCTTGATAAAGCATGGGAAGACAAGATTTGAAGTTTGATTATAAAGCAAAAATACAGAATAGTAAAAATGTTGCGTCTGCCGCCGCCGCCGCCAACAAAGTGAACGACCGCAGTGGTGCAAGTACTGGCACTGAGCTGGATACACAGGCCTAGTTTGCCTTTTTCCAGAGGATCTACTGTAAGAAACTGTAAGAAATATCTTTCTTATACTCCCTACATATGATTCAGAAAGCCTTCAGCTTTCCATATATATGCATATTTCGTACCTAGGTCACATAATAATACGTAATTTGAATACTTACAAAAGTCGATTTAAGGCCATCCAAATTGTCTCAATATTATCCTACTTTCACCATTTTAAGCAGCTCCTCTTTGTCATACAAGATGTTCAGTTATTCACAATTGTAAATTATGTGTGGAAATGCTGATAGGCCTACTAAAGCTACATTCTCCATATTAGCCTGAAATATGATGAGAAACCGAAAGTCCGCCATTTTTCTTCACTGAATGAGTAAGACTGGCTTGATAGTTCTAAACCCCCTTACACTATTCTTCGATTATATACGAAAACTACATAAAAGCATGTCAATAAATAAATGTAACACATATTTATTGCACAATTCGCGATTTATAGCCATTATTTCCAAGGTAATTATAAAAAATTACCATTAGACATCGTAGTTTGGAAAATGGCTTTGGTTTCAACTTTATACACTTATGGTGACCATATCTTACTTTGAAATATATAAAACATAACATATAAGAGGTAGATTTATGCGATAAAGGTAGCATCAGGCCACCCAAAACAATGGTACATTTATTGACCGACCGCAAAAATCGCGTAAGTTTTTATACAAATCTGTATTTTGCCACAGGGTGCATTTCATACCTCAAAAATTCGAACACACTCAGCCAAGACCTTGCCAGTCTTGTCCCGGCAGCCATTTTGAATGCAGGTGATTTAGTTTTGTGAATATTAAGAAGGTTTTAGACTTGTCCGCACCGCAAATCGGCGAATCTTGTTCTGCTGCGCACATATATTCACTTAATAGCTTGTAGGACCTATGGAAATGCTTAAATATGATATATTTACCTTTAAAGTGACGAGTGAGAGTGTGTGCTTCCAGCTGTTGTGTGTAAACAAACCGATGAAGAAAAAAAGGAAGTATAGGCCTAGGCTAACACCCATCTGAAGTTGGAGGTACAGTAAACCCTCGCTATCTCGGACTAATTGGGGGGAGACCCAGTCCGAGATGACCGAAAATCCGAGATGTCCGGGGTCCGACTTATGTCCGACTTAAGAGAGGATAAAATCCGACCTAACCAATGTCCGTCCGAGGCAACAATGAAATCGGAGACTACGGAAAAAATCCGACCTCAAGAGAGACGTCCGCGTCAACCTAGAAAACGAAGACAACCCTATTCGAACCCTATAATCTGTAATAGAAAACACAGTACATGTATTTTAGTTTTACAATATGTATTGTACAGTAGGCTATATTACACTTACCCCTTCATAGCTCTTGTCTGTAGTCTTGATGTCCTCCCTCCCCCCTCCCCAACACTGCATTAATTACTGCAGCATCCCCTTTTCACCCCCCACCTCCACCTCACTGTCCTTCTCCACCTCACTGTCCTTCTCCACCTCACTGTCCTTCTTCACCCCACTGTCCTTCTCCACCTCACTGTCCTTCTCCACCTCACTGTCCTTCTCCACCTCACTGTTCTTCTCCACCTCACTGTCCATGACCACCTCACTCCCCTTCTCACTGTCCTTCTCCACCTCACTGTCCTTCTCCACCTCACTGTTCTTCTCCACCTCACTGTCCATGACCACCTCACTCCCCTTCTCACTGTCCTTCTTCACCTCACTGTTCTTCTCCACCTCAATGTCCATGACCACCTCACTCCCCTTCTTCACCTCACTGTTCTTCTCCACCTCAATGTCCATCGTACTGTTCTTCTCCACCTCCCTCTTCTTCACACCCCCACTCTTAGGACCATATCCCTTGCCTGTCATGGAACCCTTACATTTACCCTTACCCACACTGTCCTTCTCCACCTCACAAACAATGTCAGGTTCAGGTATATCCATGGGCGCAGGCATGCTACTCATTAATTCATCCAAATCCATGTCTAAGTCTGAGAGTGGCACAGTGTCTACAGTGCTCCACGAGGTGCTAGCAACTGAGGAAACACTTGGGAGGGAGGTGGTGCTAGCAAGCGACACACCACTGGTAGCAGACGAAGTACGAGGTCTGGGAGGAGCAGAGGGTACAAAAAAGGAGCTGATTTTCTGTTGTTTTTCCGATCAAGGTGTGCCCTCTGAATATGGAATCGACCATTACGGAGTGGTTCGTATAGGGACTGCAACTTTGAGTCATTTACTTGAGTCAGATACTGAAGAATGGTGTCAAAGGAGTCCAGGGCATGCGAGACTGATATCTTGGGCCCCCCCTCTGTCTCTTCGTCCGACTCATCCTGGGTCTCTTCCTGGGCTACCCCCAACACCTCGGCTGCAATTTGTTCGTCAGTCTTATGCTCGTGTAGAGTCAGTCAGAGAGGAGGGTCACATCCGTCGCGGTCCGGGATTTTTCGACTATCCCGCGGGATACTGGTGATTAAACTTCCAAAAAATCACACACAAAAACAAACGTAGTGTCGCGGTTCTGTGAAGTGCAAAATCGAACCGATTGATAAAATATCTGGAGAGATATACGCGTTTTGGAGAAAAAATCCGTTAACTCCTACAGCAGTGCCACGGCGCTGGTCTAGGACAGGCCTAGGGCAGGCCCATAAGGCGGGTGGAAAGAAGAAGGGAAAGAAAAAACCGTTACGTCCCAAAAGCAAAGTGTTAGCTATATAGTCCTATGAAATCAAACAGGGATATGGGAAAATAGGAAGCCTAAGTTAAAAGTGATAGTGAACATCGTATATCACGTAAATAAACTAGGAAAGTATAATACAGAGAATTAAAGTCAGGGGAACTTTTAACTTTTAGCTTGGGAACAGGACGTATGCTGTAAACAAAATACCCTCAGTGACCGCAAAGACCATAAACACATATATCCCCTTGCTCTCCTGGACACGTCCCCTCCCCTCCCCCTATACGATTTTACCAAAAGCGAAACTTAACCTCGACAGGAAAGGGTACCGACAAAACAAATATCGTAAATAATAGCAAACAGAGAAAAACAATATTTAAACAATTAATCAGTGCAGATTATTTCTCGACCATATCGCAGGTTAGTAGTGACGTTATTGGAGAGAAAGATCTCCCACGCAACCAAATGTGGTGAAAATTCGAACCTGAGCAGTGTTGAATCAAGTTGATAGGTAAAATATGAAAATTAAAATAGATACTATATTATACAGGTATAGGTAGCCTGGAAAGTTCGTTATTTTCCTAGAGTGCCGTATATTCCGTTAAACAGTCGACCAAAAACGGGAAAAGTGGTTAGGGCAGTGAGAATTCTGTTTCATAAGATAATTATTGAAAGTGTTACTTAAAAGTTACTTAAAGTTTAAACATAACGAGTGTAAACGAGTGGCACTCCCCCCCCCCACACACACACACTCCCCACAAACTGCGTAACAAACACCTCCTTGTCCTCCAAGCCCCCCCCCCCCCTCTCTCTCTCTCTCTCAAATGTGGTGAAAATTCGAACCTGAGCAGTGTTGAATCAAGTTGATAGGTAAAATATGAAAATTAAAATAGATACTATATATACTGTAGGTAGCCTGGAAAGTTCGATATTTTCCTAGAGTGCCAGTGAGAATTCTGTTTCATAAGATAATTATTGAAAGTGTTACTTAAAGTTACTTAAAGTTTAAACATAACGAGGGTAAACGAGTGGCACCCCCCCCCCCACAACCGCGTAACAAACACCTCCTTGTCCTCCAAGCCCCCCCCCCCCTCTCTCTCTCTCTCTCTCTCTCTCCCCCATGTAAGGGCGGGTGGAAAAACAAAAAAAAACAAAAAAAAATGTTTACCAGAGACAACTGTACGAGTTGTAAGATGAATATACACATGCATGAAGGCACCGCATGTCGGATATGCAAGCAACCATACCACTGGATTTGCATAGGATTGACACCAATAAATGAGGCGTACAATACAAGAGGGAAGAACCTCCATTTCTGCGATAGTTGTTTCGATATCACATGGCAAGTCATACAGACTGTAGAAAATACAGAAGTACAAGATAGACTGAAATATTGCCAAGACATAGCTACCTTTCACAGAAAATGGGGAACTATTGGGGCCTCAGGGCCCATACAAATATCACAACCCACACACGCACACCTTCCCATGATAATGCCCACATTGCCTCCTGCACATCAACACACATCGCCTGCCGAACAACAACCTTTCGCACCCTACATATACACAAACCCTGCCGCACATCTCCCCACACCTCCCCAGACCCAGAAAACACCCACATTAATCCCATCTATGGCCATTGACCACCCTACTGCTGTTGATCAAATACAATTGCAGGATGAACGTAGGATGCAATCCTACGTTCATATCAGGCTCCCCTTCCACATCGTCTTCCCCCTCACCACTGCCACCTGCCCACCTACAACCGACCCGTAACTCCACCCCCCTGCAGGCCTCACCCACCCATACACCAAGCCTACTATCACCCACAACCACACTTAGCTCACCACATAACCCCTTGCAGCCCCAGCCTCACCTACTGGGGTTGTCTACACCAGTGTGCAGATATTATCTGGAAAGAAGGTGCTACTTTGGTCAAAAGGGCGAATATAATGGGAATTCATGTAGATTTGCTCATCCCAAAATTTGCAACAACATAACCAGTCATGGAAAATGTAGATTTGGTGAAACCTGCAAATACCACCACCCATCCCTTTGCAAGACATCACTTAAGAACAAGACCTGCTACAATATGAAATGCCCAGCTTTTCATATTAGAGGGACTTGGAGATATGCTAGACCTAACACGAATGGTAGCCCAAAAAACTCTCTAGCTATGCGAGGACGAGACAGAGGAAAATGGCAAGGAGGGAAAGGGCAGATGAAGATGAAGAGACTGAGGGAGATGGAAGAGCACATAGAACACCTCGAGCACCTCCTGGCCTCCCAAGAGTGGCCAATACATCCCGAAGACTATTAGGTACACATAGTACTCCAAACAATCCCTCCCCAATCTTGTTTGCAAATATCCAAGGCCTAAAAAATAGAACCACAAACAAAGTACCATTTATTAGGGGCCTGCTAGAAGAAGGAAACGCTATATTTGCGGCTCTCACAGAAACTCACATTAAAGATCAGGAAGATAGTGAGGTATGGATTCCTGGTTACAACCTACATAGGGCGGACAGAACGCATAGATCACATGGAGGTGTAGCCTTGTACATACATGACTCACTGATATGTACTGAATTCCTAAATAACAGTAATGATGTGGTGGAAATACTTGGGAGTTAAAATAGAATCCCTAAATTTAGCAGTTATTGTTACATACAGGCCTCCAGACTCATCCCGAGAAGAATTCAAAACCCAGCTCAACAAAATAAAATCAGAAGTGGAAACCCTGGGGAACCCAACACCAAATATTATATGGCTAGGAGACTTTAACCTACCAAACATTAAATGGAGACAACTAGAAAACCAGTTAGTGGCAAATAACACCGGAGAAGCAAATACTAATACGAGAGAGCTTTTTGAACTTTGTGATTTTTTTAGTCTTACCCAACATATTGCTGAACCCACACGGGAAAACAATATCTTAGACCTGGTCTTCACTAACAACGACTCTCTAGTACACAGCACTAACATATCGGACACAACATACTCAGATCATAAATTCATTGAGATCAAAACAACCTTAGAAAGTGTACAGACAACCTCAGAATCGAGAACAAAAACCGGCCCCTTCAGTAAATTTAACTTCAATAACAAAAACATTAGGTGGGAAGAGGTAAATCAAGAAATGGAGGAAATAGACTGGGAAGATTTAATGGATAACCTGACACCAGCAGAATGTCTAGTCTTAATAACAGAAACCATGACCCAAATCTGTAGCCACCATATACCTGCAAGACAAACAAAACGAAGAAGCAAACAAGATCGGGAAAGGAGGAGGCTGTACAGAAGAAGAAAATTACTCACACAAAGACGCACACATCAAAATCTACAGGATAGGCAAAAGGTCGAAATAGATAGAGAAATTGTGGAAATTGAACAAAGGCTAAGAATATCATATGAACTACAACATATGGAAGAGGAGAGGAAAGCTATTGCAGGTATAAAGGAAATTCCAAATACTTCTTTTCATACCCCAAACAAAAGGCTAAAACAACATCAAACATCGGCCCACTGAGCAAAGGGGACGGCTCTTTCACAGGGGACAAAAAGGAAATGAGCGAACTCTTAAGCAGGCAGTATGAAATGGCATTCAGTGAGCCTGATGAAACAAAAGTCATCAGAGACCAAAATATATTTTTCATGGAAACCTCCCTCACAGAAACCCCTCAGATGCTGGATATTGATTTCGGTCCAAAAGACATAGAAGAGGCCATTTCCAACATGCCATCCCACTCGGCACCAGGCCCGGACTCTTGGATTCGATCCTAATGAAAAAATGTAAGGAAAACCTCTCAAAACCCCTGGCTATAATGTGGAGAAGGAGTCTAGGACACTGGTGACATACCAGATAGCTTGAAAAACGCAATAATTGCCCCACTGCATAAAGGAGGGAGTAAAGCACTACCAAAAAAACTACCGCCCGGTAGCTCTAACCTCTCACATCATTAAAGTTTTCGAGCGAGTCCTGCGAAGCAAAATCTCAACATTCATGGAGACAAATGAACTACACAACACCGGTCAACATGGGTTCAGAGCGGGAAGATCATGTCTCTCACAACTTTTGGAACACTATGACAAAATTCTTAAAGCGCTAGAAGAAAAGAAAAACGTGGATGTCATTTACACCGATTTTGCTAAGGCATTTGATAAATGTGACCATGGTATAATAGCCCACAAACTGAAAGCAAAAGGTATAACTGGGAAAATCGGACGGTGGATATACAATTTCCTCGTAAACCGAAAACAATCGGTAGCAGTAAACCAAGTCACTTCTGAGCCTTCGGATGTCAAAAGCTCAGTGCCCCAAGGAACAGTGCTAGCGCCCCTTCTGTTCCTCATACTAATTTGCGACATAGATACCAACACCAGACACAGTACGGTGTCGTCTTTTGCTGATGACACAAAATTAAGCAAGATAGTAAACACACAAGAGGGCACGGGCCGACTGCAGGAAGACATGAATGTAGTGTTCCAGTGGACCAGGGAAAACAACATGCAATTCAATGAGGAAAAATTCCAATTAATACGGTACGGAGATAATAATGGTGTTAAAGAAATTACAAATTACTTAACAGAATCTAACCACATAATAGAACGGAAAGACAGTGTGAAAGACCTTGGGGTATTAATGTCTGAAAATATGGGTTTCAAAGTACATAACCAGGTCAAAGTGGCGGCTGCGAAACGTCTAACGGGTTGGATTCTGCGTACTTTTAAAACACGCGGTGAATTGCCTATGATAACGCTCTTCAAATCTCTAGTGCTACCGCAGCTTGAATACTGTAGCGTATTAACATCCCCATACAAAGCAGGTGAAATAAATGACGTAGAGAGTGTACAAAGAAATTTCACTTCGCATATAAGTTCGATAAAACATCTACACTATTGGGAGCGTTTAAGAGCACTGAATCTGTACTCACTGGAACGTAGAAGAGAACGTTACCTAATAATATACACATGGAAAATCGCAGAGGGTTTAGTACCAAACCTACATACTGTACTCCGATAGTCATGAAATTCAGTGATAGGAGAGGCTGGGAATGCGAAATCCCCCGGATGAATAACAGGGGTGCTATGGGCTCTCTGCGAGAGGGCTGGTTATCACACAGAGGCCCACGTCTCTTCAACAAACTCCCACGGCGAGTAAGAGACATGAGGGACATCTCGTTAGACAACTTCAAGAGAGCCCTAGATGTCGAACTGCAAAAAGTGCCAGACGAGCCCATCCTCGCAAGGGAGCGAGCTGTCGCTTCAAACAGTCTACTGCACCAAATCACCACCCATAACGATGGGCGTCGCGCTCCTTGGTGCCGCTAGAGGAGCGGCGAACACATCCAAAGGTTGGCAGAAAGAAAAGGTGTCCAGGTAGGTCTCTGTCCTCTTGCAGCCAGTCGTCAACTTCTTCTTCGGGGAGGTCACCCTGGTTACCCTGGTTCAAGAGGTTCCTGAAGTCAGCTGCCCCAAACCCTTCAAAACCCGGATCTTGCACCTTCGGGATATTTAAGACCTTGGTCCAACCATTCCTCAGTGTGTTGAAAGACACTTCGCGCCACGCCTCTGCCCAATTGTAGATGCAGTCTTTCAGGGTATACTGCTTCAGTTTTTGTAGAGATTTCTTTCTGCGTGTATCCACATAACCTTCTTCGTCCATCCCATCTTCTATGATGACAAGGCATTGTTCCAGGAACTTCCTCTTGTATCGCCTTTTGCAAGCTTCAATTATTCCTTGGTCCATAGGCTGAATAACACTTGTGGTATTAGGAGGCAGGAACATTGTCTTAATTTTGCCGTTTGCACTCTCCAGTTTCGTGGTACAAGGGTGGGCAGGTGCGTTGTCGAGCAACAAAATGGCAACAGCTTCGTCATAAGGTACACCATACACTCGATTCTGGAACGAGCGAACGTCGGGTACAAATCTCTTGTGAAAGAAATCCTCAGTGATGACCTGGTTAAACCAAGCTTTCTTTGATCCATAATAGTTGACTGGGAGTTGCTTGGTAATGACGAGGTCCTTAATTACTCTCGGCTTCTGAGATTTGCCGACGATTGTAGGGGTCACACGGTGGCTTGCGTCGGCATTAGCGCAGCAAAGCACTGAAATGCGCTCCTTCACAGTTTTGTGGCCAGGTGTGGACGTGATTTCTCGGTGGGCCTGTGTGTTGGAGGGTAGAGAACGCCAATATAAGCCAGTCTCGTCACCGTTATAGAGCTGCCAATGTTGAAGGTGTTCCTCGGTTATAAGGGCGTGGAAGCGATCAGTGAAGGGTTCTATGGCCGAAGTATCGGCGCTTAAGATTTCACCACAAATACTCCTGTTTGAGAGGCCATGGCGGTTTCGGAACCTCCACAACCACCCCTCGCTTGCCTTGAAGTCTTGGTGATGAAGATGCTGGCCGAAACGTTCTGCTGCATGCTGGATCTCTATGCCTCTCACTGGTACGCCCTCAGCACGAAGTTGTTGGTACCACTTCAGCACTGCGTCGTCGATGTCTTGATAGGCTAGCTTAGCCTTGCGAAAGATCTTGGCGGTGGAAGGACCATGAAGCACAGCTACGCCATGATGTTGGACTTTCTCCTTGTCTCGGATGAAGTCGTAGATTGTTGATCTGCCTAAGCTATACTTCTCCTGAAGCTGCTTGGCTTTCATCCCACTGTCCAGATCCTTTAGCATCTGTAGCTTTGTTTCAAGTGATACAGAAGTCACCTTACGCTTAGGCTTATCCTTGGGAGGCATGGTGAACTAAATAATGGCACGCGTCGATGTGTAACACAACAGAGCTTGGTGCGGACTGACGCTCCCAGCATCCGAGCCGGGCGCTTGGGCCCCGGATGTAAGATGGCGTCGGACCTCTCTTCTGTTTCTCGGATATTCACCCTTATTGTCCGGTTACGTGAGGGGTCGTCCGACACGTCATCCTTTGTCGGACACCGCTACGACACATTTCGGAAATATTTGAGATATCAGAGGACGGTTATGACGGACATATTACGAATACTTATATAAAGTCCGACAACGTCAGAGACGGTCGGAACGATGCCGGAAATGTCCGAAATACGGAAGTGAATGTCCGAGAGGCCGATGCCAGTCCGAGTACTGCGGGTTTCCGACTTGTAGAGGTCCGAGATAGCGAGGGTTTACTGTACCCAATTACGGACGGTAGGTGAAACCGGAGTACCTTTATCGGTGTTTTACCCTAATCTAATATAATATTTGTACATTTTGGGCAGTAGGCGGGGCCGCACGTATGTGGCGGCGTACAGACCCTCCCGTAAAACATAGCGCATTTTAAGACTTTTATTTCTCAGTAAATACTGATTTCCGACCTTCAATTAACCCTTCCTACCCGGTCTGCCTTAGGTAAGGACAGCACGAAAGAAGGGCCGCTACCCGGTATGCCTTATATAAGGCATGAGCTTAATAGCCTAATTAAGCTTGGTCCGAACACCGTGAACGACCACAGCAGTGCAAGTACTGGTACGAGCTGGATACACAGGCATAGTTTGCCTTTTTCCAGAGGATCTACTGTAAGAAACTGTAAGAAAGTACGACGTATGTCAACAAACCCAAGAGTTCGTCACCGCACCTCCGAAAACAAGGAGAAGACTCCTCAATGTTATTGTTCTGATGTCATGACGAAATTAGTGTCTAAAAAGCCCCCATATTGGCAACATCTCTGCAATATTGGCTCCACTGAAATCGTCATCACAACTGAACCAGTTGACTTACAGAGCTCTACTCAATGCCAAAATACAGATTGAAAACCGCACTACGATTATAGATGAGTGGGAAAGTTCTAGCAGTGAAAATAAACATAAATACGGTAGCCTAGGCCTAGACGTTTTTCAGCCATATCGCCCGGGTAGGGGCGACCGTCATTGGGTAAGACAGCCCGGGGAGGAAGGGTTAAACATCCTACAAGTTCTAAGCAGTCCCCTGAACAGTTTTTAATAGGTTAGCCTACTTGAGGATATTTTAACAGTACCGTACCATAGCCTAGCCTAGGTAAATTTTTACCAATATTTTTTTTAGCACATAGGCTATAGGCCTAGGTGCAATTGCAATTAGGCTAGCCTAGCCTACATAGAAAATTAGATAACATTCAATACCTCTTTCGCCGCCTTATTAGAAATAATTTATTAGGGAAAATAGGGACCAATAGACTCGCCATATTTTTCTCATTATAGTCCGCATGGAGGAATTTCGTTATCGACACTTGAAAAAAACCCGATTACACCGAAAAATAACACGAAAATAATGTCCCGAACGTAAACAAAGCATTGCACCCAATGAATCCTTCGACCTGGGTCCTCTTCTTCTTGTTTTGAAAGATGCGGTGAGTGCGATTCACCCAATAAATGGCTTGAACGTTACTCACAAAAACGATATTACAGTGGAATCTCGCATCTAACGAATTTGCATCTAACGACCCTATTGGAGCTCTACCCGATCTCAATCTAACGAACCAAAATCCATATCTAACGGCAATTATTCTGGGTGCCCGGTATCGAATTTACAAATTTCCCGCCAAATAGGCCTACCGTACTGAGCTAAGTGGCGTCCCTCCCTCCTCCCTCCCTCCCCGTCACTGTCGTCAGTCCAGTCCGCGCCGCGCCTTAGGCCTACATTACTCAACCCAACTCAATCTTTTGTGTTACTCGCCCCAACCTTAAGCTTTTGTTGTGTTACGCCTTTTGTGATGTCGACCCAATCCTCAGGTACTGGAGAGGGGAGTGGTGAGAATGGAAATATGCATGAAAGAAAGACAAAAGTACCAGTGAAGAGGGTTACGCGTGTTGGAAAAAAAATGAATAAATATACGGCAGAGGATAAAGCGAAAGTGATTGAACTAATTGAAAAAGGTCTCAAGAACTGCGAGATAGTGAAAATAACTGGGTTTCCCGAGGGGACAGTGCGTAACTTTAAGAGTCAGAAAACTAAAATTAAAGCCAGCCTATCTGTTGCAAAGACGTGTTTTAGTGGCAATGTTAAGAGGGCAGGCTGTGGTGGAGGTGAGGAAGTGCGCGACGCATCCCAGTTAGCCTAGCCTCCCTGCTCGGATATCTTCGACATCGTCTAACCTACACACTTCATTATTCACTCACAGGTTGGTTCATTATTAATTCTTCTTATAATTAATATATTACATGATTTATAATATAATTGATGTCACAAAATAGAACTCGGAAGGGTAAAAATAGGTAAAAATGGGGACTCTGTCTAAATTTTGGCACCAATTACCATTTTTCCCATTAGTTTATGTATTCATATCTAACGAATCTGGATCTAACGCGATTTTTTCGGCACCTATTATTCGTTAGATACGAGATTCCACTGTATATTATATTATATTAGGGTTAGGTTAGGTTAGGTTAGGTTAATCTAATCTAATATAATATTTGTACATTTTGGAAGCGTGCATGGCCTCCCCACAATTTTCCTTACCTACTGTAAAAGCGAGATTCACCCAATAAATGGCGCCATTTGACGGAGTATCTTCAGATTAATGAATAATGGGTAAGTTAATGCAAATCCTCCACTCAAACCATGATAAACAACAATTAAACACTAGGCTATATTCCCTGGAAAAAATATAGGTCAATATACAGGAGGCACTACAATATAGGTAGCAAAATTCTAATGGTAGTTTTGGGTTCCTATCACGATATGCTTCATTTCTATATACTTTTTATCCCCGGGAAAAAACAAAAAATCTTGGGATTTTTCATTTATTTACTTGGGATTTTTTGTTTTGGTCATTAACCTAACCTAATAGCCCCCAAATACATTTAGGTTAGGTTAGGTTAGGTTTTTTGGTTAGGTTAATAAAAAAAAAAAAAAAAAAATCCAAGAAAAAAATAAAAACCCAAGATTTTTCTTTTTTTTTCCCGGGGATAAAAAGTATATAGAAATGAAGCATATGATGATAGGAACCCAAAACTACCATTAGAATTTTGCTACTTATATTGTAGCACCTCCTGTATATTGACCAAAATATAAAGAAACTTGGTAATATTATTTTTATTAATCTCACCACCACACCCCCAATGAAATTAATTAAAGTATATATGATCCACCGGGATTCGAACCCGCTCTAGCTGTCTTGAATGTTACCGAATTTGGACAATATAAAGATGATGTAATTAAATTCATACATCGATTTTATCGTGGCCTACAGGTTCCTTATACCATGTATTTCATTCCTATATGTGTCTAGCCTAAATGCGCGTAAACATTTATTACTGATCCTGAAAAGAAAAAAAATATCCCCTATAATACGCCTACCTCGCAAGAGGCGGGTGGCTTTGTTTACATCCGCCGTGAAGAAGAAGAGAAGAAGCGTTGGGGAAAATTTGGTTTTTGCCCCCTACTGTTTAAATATATGACGATTTCAATAAATCTTGGGGGGGGTGAGGGGGGGGGCTTGCCCCCCCCCCTCTACATATTTTGTATCCAACGGCAAACGGTTATGGCCAAATAGTTATTTTTCGCGAGTGAAGGGACGTGTTTTTAGATTGTTGTTTAATGGGTAAATATGCATTTACGCCTATTTTCACATATCAAAACACCCTTACACAACTCTAAACTAGATAAAAACAATCGAAACAATTTTTTAGCAATTTAATTAGATAATATTCAAGGACAGTAGTGCGACATTATGAGAAACAATTTATTTGGGAAAATAGGCACCAATAGATTCGTCATATTTTTGGTATTATTCTATAATTGCACCTATACGAGCTAAAAAAATTATTATTGTGTTTAACAGGAAGGTACGACGAGGTAAGTGGTGTGGTATAGGTGGCAATATGCGGAAATGGATTATAAGTGCATTCTGCCCCCCTCTTACCCCCTTACGAAAATCTACGGTTATTCACTCCACCCCAACTGGATTTCTACCGTTTTACCCAACCAGCGGGGGTGTGGGGGAGGCAGCCCCCACCCATAATACTAGGTTAGGTTAGGTAAGGTTGTTAGGTTAGGCTAATGTCTCTCTGAAACATTGTAAATCTGTGTCGCATCTAGATTGATAGACTTTTGTCAGAGGGGGCGGAATGCCCTTGAGATCCATTTCCGCATATTGCCACCTATACCACATCACTTACCTCGTTGTACCTTCCCTTCCCCCCTGGGGGTTAGGGAATAGAATATGCCCCACGTGCCTTCTGCGTGTCGTAAGAGGCGACTAAAGAGGTTGGGTCGGTGGGCTTGCGACCCCCACCCGGAAAAAATATCTAAGCAAAAAAAAACGAGCGAACAGCCTCGGATGCGGACGGAACCAACGTTGACGAACCACGACCGACTAAGGACATGCCTTCGGACATTCTGAGAATGGCTACGTGGAATGTTAGTGGCATGAATGATGGCACAAAAGAGAGAGAGGTTCTGGAAGTGTTAGTGAATGCCAGGCTGGATGTATGTGGAATGACAGAGACCAAATGGAAAGGTTCAGATGTGAGAGAGTGGGAGTGTGGAATGGGTGTGTGTGCTGGAGTGAGTGAAGGAACAGCGAGAGAAGGTGCATGTTTGTTTGTAAGTAGCAAATGGAAGGAATGTGTAAGAGAGTATGGGTCTGTGGGTTCAAGGATTGTGTGGGTGAGAATGAAAGTAGGAATACAAACGTGGGTGATTGTATGCGTGTATGCCCCGACAGAGGATATACTTGAAAAAAAGAAAGAAAGAGGAGTTCTGGATGAATGTGGAGGCGTGCCTGGAGAAGTTTGACAAGAACGAAAGAATATTTCTGATTGGGGATATGAATGGTAAGGTGGGTGATAGGAAAGTTGAGGGAGTGGTGGGAGGGTGGGGGGTGGGGGGTACCATCAGAGGTGAATGGGAATGGTAGTGCACTTGTGGACGTATGTGTGGGGAGGAGGCTGTGGATAGCCAACACCTTCTTCCGACACAGAATGATCCACAGGTACACATGGAAACGGATGTTGACGATGAAGGATAAGACAGTGGTGGAACGAAAGTCATTGATTGATTATGTATGTGTGGATGAACGAATGAAGAAATCTGTGATGGATGCTAGGGTGTATAGGGGTATTGGAGGGGGTCTGTCTGATCATTATGTAGTGGTAGCTAAGGTTAGGATACAAAAGAAGTGGGTGAGGAGAGCGGGAGGGAGGCGAGAGGAGGGTGGAATGGTGAGGAGGGTGGAGAGGTTGCAGGAGGAGGAAGTCAGGGAGGAGTACAGGAGAGCAGTGGAAAGACGACTAGGTGGGTTCGACCTGGAAGTTATGGAGGAAGTGGAGGAGATGAGCAAGGTGTTTAAGGATGAGATCTGTGCAGCATGTGAGGAGGTGTGTGGAGTGAGGAGAAGAGGGAGGGGAGTGAAAGGTACAGCATGGTGGACAGAAGAGGTAAGAATAGCTGTGGAAGAAAAGAAGAAAGCATATAGAGAGTGGTTGGGTAGTAGGGGGGAATGAAGATTCCGAGAGACAGAAACGAGCGAGGTACGTGGAGAGTAAGAGGGTGGTGAAGAGAGTAGTGAAGGAAAGTAAGAGAAGAGTAGATGAGGAATTTGGAAGGAATCTGAGTGTAAAATGGAGGGAGAGTAAGAAACTGTTCTGGAAAGAAGTCAAGAAAGTTAGGGAAGGTAGCAAGGGGAAACAGTAAGGGTGTGAAAGATAAGAATGGGATAATGCTAGCCGAGAAGCAAGAGAGAGTCGAAAGATGGAGGGAGTACTTCAGTGAGTTGCTAAATGAAAGGAATGAAGAGCCAGCAAACATAGCTGGATATGGTATGGGAGGGAGAAGAAGAGAAGTAGTGGAGGAGGAGGTGGGGATCAGGAGGTCAGAAGTGTGGGAAGCCATGAAAAGAGTGAAGTTGGGGAAAGCACCAGGAACAGATGGAGTGTGTGGGGAAATGTTGAGGTATGGTGGTGAGATAGTGATAGAATGGGTATGGAAAATGTGCAAACTAGCATGGGAGAAGGGGAGTGCACCCGATGACTGGAAGACTGGCATAATAGTCCCCCTATATAAGGGCAAAGGGGAAAGAGGAGTGTGTGGTAACCACCGAGGAATATGTCTTCTAAGCGTAGTAGGGAAGGTATACAGTAGGGTAGTGATTGAGAGAGTGAGAGTGAGAACGGAGAAATGGATAGGCGACGAGCAGGGAGGTTTTAGGAAGGGAAGAGGATGTGTAGATCAGATTTTTACCCTGAATTGTGTTGTGGAGAAGTATCTGGAGAAGAAACAAAAGGTGTATGTTGCCTTTATGGACTTGGAGAAGGCCTATGACAGAGTGGATAGAGAAGGTTTGTGGAAAGTACTTAGAATATACGGAGTAGAGGGCAAGTTGCTGAAAGCAGTGAAGAGCATGTATGAGGGTGCAAAGGCGGCAGTACGTGTGGAGAGTGAGCAGAGCGAGTTCTTTGACATGAATGTTGGTTTGAAACAGGGGTGTGTGATGTCCCCGTGGTTGTTTACTGTATATATGGATGGAGTTATGAAAGAAATACTATCAAGAGCAGTGGATGTTGGTGTATCGCTGAAAAGGGAGGGAATTGAGTGGAAGCTACCTATACTGCTGTTTGCGGATGATACAGTTCTGATGAGTGATAATGAATGGGAGTTGCAGGTCTGGTAAATGAGTTTGGAACAGTGTGCGAAAAACGGAATTTGAAGGTAAATACGGGGAAGAGCAAGGTTATGGTCTTCGAAAGGGGTGAAGTCACAGAGTGTGAGGTGAAGCTGAACGGTCAGGCTATGGAGATCGTCAACTCTTTTAAGTATCTGGGCAGTGTGTTGAGTAAAGATGGGACTATGGATGAAGAGGTGCGGGAGAGGGTACAACAGGGGAAGAGGGTTGTAGGAACGCTAAAAGCAGTAACAAGAAATAGGGTGGTCAGTATGGAAGTGAAGAAGTCCTTGCATGACAGTGTGGTAATCCCGACACTGACTTACGGAAGCGAAGCATGGACGTTGGTTGAGAGACTCAGACCAAGAGTGAGAGCAGTGGAAATGAATTACTTAAGGAGTGCGTGCGGAGTTACATGGAGGGATAGACAGACTAATGAGGAAGTAAGAAGGAGGTGTGGTGTGGAGGTAGATGTGCTGGAAAGTGTGAAAAGGAACAACTTGAGATGGTTCGGCCATATGGAACGTATGGAAAGCGAGAGAATGACTAAGAGGGTGTACGAGAGCGAGGTGGAGGGACAGAGGGGGAGAGGTAGACCGAATATGAGGTGGAAGGATGGAGTGAGGAACTACATGAACGAAGGCGGTGCTGGTTGGGGGGAGGGGCGTCGACTGACTGGGGACAGAGGTGCATGGGGGCGGTTCGTTCGTGGCCACCCCTTCGGGGATCACGGCGTCAGGCAATAGATAGATAGATAGACCTTCCTGTTAATACAATAATAATTTGTTTAGCTCGTATAGGTGCAATTATAGAAATTTACCATATTTTTCTCCATATAGTCCGCATGGAGGATTTTCGTTATCAACAAATTGAAAAATACCCACTTCACAGACAAATACACCAAAAATCTAAGTCTAAGCAGGGGTGTGGGGGCGGCAGCCCCCACCTATAAAACTAGGATAGGTTAGGTAAGGTTGTCAGGTTAGGCTAATGTCCTTTCAGAGGGGTATAGGCTAGTAAACACTAGGATAGCCTATACCCGGTCAGAGGTAAAAAGAAGAAGAGTTCTGGGAAAAATGTTATTTTAATACCACAAATTTTCCGAGTGTTTTTTATAAACAAAATTGGTAATTTGCATCAATATATAGTGTTTGTAATTAATTAGAAATCTCGGGAAAACCTATTTTCCCCATTAGGCCTATCGATCGATGTTGAGACACGCTCGCTCCCCGATAGTGATTTGAAAAGACATTAGCCTAACCTAACCTAGTATTATGGGTGGGGGCTGCCGCCCCCACACCCCCGCTGATTGAGTACTAATCCCTTAATAAAAAAAAACAAATTGGCTGTCGATTATACGAAGGTGAAAAAAAAGTCGATGAAGTCCATTCTGTTTACTGTTGGGTGGGGGCTGCCGCCCCCACACCCCCGCTGATTGAGTACTAATCCCTTAATAAAAAAAAACAAATTGGCTGTCGATTATACGAAGGTGAAAAAAAAGTCGATGAAGTCCATGGTGTTTACTCTGCAATGTTCAGCTTGATTGTAAATTCATAACGGGAAAGTACCGTATTGACAACCTTGTTACGAAAATTAAATTTTAGTACCATACTTTTGTATTAGGCTTTTACGAGGGTTTAACACATTTTCATATGAGCTTTATAGCTATTGATGACTGAAAGTACCGTATTGACAACCTTGTTACGAAAAATAAATTTTAGTACCATACTTTTTTAGCCTAGGCCTATTAGGTTTTGCCGAGGGTTAAAACAAATTTTCTTATGATCTTTAGAGCATACCTTTACCTTTGATTACCTTTGAAGAATTCCGTCTGGGAGCGACGCAGCTAAGGTGGACCTCCGCATGTTCCGGGCAGCGCTCCCCTCCTCATCTCTGGGTCTTGGACTCTTGATGGGAGACTGTTGTTGGAGCCTGGGTAGCCTGGTGTTGGTGGCTGGTCTGGGATTCTAACCAGCCACTTGTCTAGTTTGTGTTTAAATGTGTCAACGGTTACACCAGTTAGATCCCTAAGCTCTCTAGGGATGCTGTTGAAGAGTCGGGTCCCGTTGTGCTGGAAGCTGTGGTGAACTAGCGTCTTCATTTGCTGTGTGGAGGCTTGAGTGCTTCTGACGTAGCATAGGCGTCCTCTTCTTGGATTTGCGTTTTCAACCAATCCCACATTTGGAACCCTTCCTTCTAGTATCTTCCATACGTAAATTACAACGTATCTCTCTCGTCTACGTTGGAGAGAGTAAAGCCCCAGTTCTTTGAGCCTTTCCCAGTAATTTAAGTGGTTGACTCCTGAAATTCTGCTTGTGAAAGTTCTCTGTAATGCCTCGATCTTTGCTATGTCTGTTGATTTGTGTGGGGACCACAACTGACAGCAATATTCGAGTTTGGGCTGCACCAGAGATTTCCACAAGGTCAGCATACACACACTTTCTCTTGTGTTGAAGGTCCTAAGGATCCATCCTGAAAGTTGTCGTGCTGCTAGAGTGATTTTGGAGTAATGGTAGGAGAAGGTGGCATCATTACTCATGTATACCCCAAGATCCTTATAGCATATAGGCTAGATTCAATATTTATCTTCAAATATATCAACAAAATTCGTGGTATTAAAATAACATTGAACCGAGTTCTGCAGTAGTCTCCTTGAATGCTACCTTTAATTACATCATCTTTAAATTGACCCCGAATTTTACCGCCTAGCCTACCTGTCAAATGCGTACCCCTATAGCCTAGGTCTAGGCTAGTAAAATCGCACCCAGCCTTTTAATAAGCTAGTAACTTCTGAAGATACTAAGAATATACTTACACTAACTTAGAAAGTCAAATACACAAATATATTGCCTTAAATTACCTGTATTCTGCCAAAATCATCCGAACTGAGGTGCACCATTCCTCCTGTTTACTCAGTTCTTCTTCTTCTTCTTATTGTTTAAATGTGCAGTTTGCTTGGAGGGTTGTGGTGTCTCCAGATTACTGCACAGGCGTTTTAGGAGGGGTGAAAAGAACAATTGTTAGTATAATAGGGGTTAGGAGAGATAGTAAAGGTGGATTTTATACTACTGTACTGTATATGGGGGGTAAGTTTGTCGTTGTCTTTTGAGGTCAGGGTGATTTAAGTCTAGGTGAGGGTGAGGTCAGAGATGATGATGATCAGTTGTAGTACAGTACAGTACTGCTCTATGTGTACTGTGTGATTCAAGTCAAGGTGAGGGTGAGGTCAGAGGAGATGATGATGATGATGATGATGATCAGTGGTGGTATAGTACAGATTCAGTTGGATGGTAATTTTATATGCTTGTGATTTTGTTTGTTCTGATGTAGGTTCCTAGGGCTGATGCGATGACATGTTTACTGTGCTGTGGTAGGTCTCCTCCACCTAGGATATGCTTGATGTTGAATGTTCCTCCTTGTTGGGTTACTACACTTCTGAGGTGGGTGCGGGCACCGTAATGTCTGTGGCAGTGGAGTAGATAATGCTCCACTGTCTCAGGTGTGAGGCAGTACGGGCAATTTTCATTTGCTTGCAGTCCCATCCTGTACATATGCCCTCCCAGTCTGGTGTGTCCTATTCTGAGGCGGAGAGCCGCGGTGTTTAAGGCTTTGTTCTTGTAGATGGAGTGTTTCCACACTGACCACTCTGACTTGATGTTACTGTATTGTGTGCCAGCTATGGTTATTTTCCACTCTTCCTTGAAGTCTTGGAGGACGTCTTCTCTGAGGATGTTTGTCCGGTCGGTTGTGGTGTAGGGTATGACTGTTGTTAGGTGGAAGGAGTGCATCCCTTTGGCTAGTCCATCCACTATTTCATTATGGAGGATGTCAATGTGGCTGGGTACCCATTGGAGGGATATTGTGTATCCTTGAGAGTGGAGGGTGGTGAGGAGTTGGATCATAGGGTATACTATTTCCTTGTTTGTCTTGGTGTTATAGTTGATGGCTTGTATGGCACTTTTGGAGTCACAGCAAATGGTGTAGGCACTTACTGGGAGGGTGTTGATGATCTCAAGTGCACGGAGGAGTCCATAGAGCTCTGCTGTAAACACTGTGGTTTGTTTGGGTAGCTTCCATCCCATGGTAAGGTGAAATTTTGGGATCCATAATGCTGAAGACACAGATTTGCTGTTGTTATTACTGGTACTGATGCGTGATCCATCTGTGTATACGTGGGTGGAATTTTGGTGCTGGGTGTGGAGGACTTCGAGGAACTCTTGCTTGAGCTCAGCCGAGTTGTTTTTCTTGGTTGTTGAGTTGATGAGGTCTGTGTGGACTGTGGGTGGGATGTATTCCCATGGTGGGACTGGTGGTACCATGGGGGTTGAGTGGCAACCAAGGAATATGCATGATTTTCTATGTATAATTTGCCCTACGCGCTCTCGGAAGGGTGCTTTATGGATGGGAGCTTCTTGAGGCTGTACTGGTACATTGCGGAGAGATGCAGAGAATGGGTGGGAAGGTGGGGCAGCATAGATTTTTGAGAAGTAGGTGGCACACTATATCCCTTCTGGTGTGGAGTGGGATTAGATTTGCTTCACACTGAAGGCTGGCCACCGGGGTTGATTTAAGGGCCCCCATTATGATCCTCATTGCTGAATTCTGTACCACCTCCAGTTTATGAAGATGGGTCGGTGCGGCTGAGGCGAATGCTTGGGCACAGTAGTCAAGTTTACTTCTGATGTATGCTATGTAGAATGTTCGGAGGGTTGTGGCGTCTGCACCCCATGTTGTGCCTGCGATTGCTTTCATGATGTTCAGTCTTTGGTTGGTGTTGTATATCAGGTAGTCTATGTGGTCTTTCCAAGTGAGGAGTGGAGCATCAAAAATTACTCCGAGATATCTGTGGCTCTGTGTAGGAAGCAAATCTTCTCCATTAAGCGTGAACCTTGGAGGTCTGTAGTTTTTCTTTCTCGTGAAGATCTGGTATAGCGATTTGGTTGGGTTGATACTTAGTTTTGATTCATTAGTCCAGTTCCCTAGGATGTTGAGGGCGTCCTGAATCCTTTGTTCGGCTATTTGGGGATTATGGTCTGAGGCGTATATTGTTATGTCGTCGGCGTATTGTATTGTTTTTGCTGGGTTTATGTTTGGCATTTCCGACAGGTACGCGTCGAATAAGGGGGGGCTGAGTGAGGATCCTTGTGGTAATCCTTTTTTTGTTGTTATGGTCTTAGACATCTGGCCTTGGATGAATACTTGGTTTGTTCTGTTGGAGAGGGAAGACTTTAACCATTGCAGCATGTGTCCTTTTATTCCCATTCTGGATAGTTTCAGCAGTAAGAGATCGTGGGGAACGGTGTCGAAAGCAGAGGAGAGATCTAAATATACTACGATACAGGTCTTTTGGCTTGAAAGGGCTGCTAGTATTACCTGTTCCAGGTTAAGTACCTGGTCTAATGTAGAACAGGTAGGTCTGAAGCCGGCTTGTGAGGGGATGAGGTTATTGTTTTCAAGGTGCCAGGAGAGTCTTGTCTGGACCATTCTTTCTGCCAGCTTGCTTATGCTAGGCAGGAGGCTGATTGGTCGGTACGATGATGACAGGCAGGGGTCCTTTCCTGGTTTAATGAAGGGCAGGATGATACCGTTTTTCCAGTCCTTGGGGACGTTGTCTTGTGTCCATGTTGTGTTGATAAGGTGAAGCAGTTGGGTGTGCATTGTTGGTGGTAGGTATATGATAAACTCGTATGGTATGCGGTCATGTCCTGCTGTTTTGCCTGTTGGGAGGTGGGCTATTGCGGTTTGCATTTCAGAAGTGGTGAAGGGCTTGTTCATTTGTGTAGGATGATGTATAGCTATGGTGATCTCATTACTGATCCTGTTGGCTTCTTCTTGGTCATCTGGGGGTTCCTGGTGTTGGTTATTTTGTATGCGGGTAGCTATTGCATCGGCTCTGTCTTTGGGTAAAAGGCACATCTCTCCATCTATTGTGAAGGGGAATGATGGGAAGGAGGGTCGTCCTGTGATGCTGCGGAATCTATTCCAGACTTCTGAAATTGGGGTGTCATGGTTTATGTTGCTACAGTATTCTCTCCAGGAGGATTTGCAGGTTGATCGGATTGTTTTTGTGGCAAAAGCTGTAGTATTTTTAACTGGATCCAATTCAGCAGTGATTTAGACCTTCGTGGTTTTTGGATAGCCCTTCTTCGTGTCGCTACAGCTCTGGAGCATTCCTCGGTCCACCAGGGGTCTCAGAATTTTGTTGGATGGGAGTCCTGACGTGAGTTTGAAGTGTTGTGAGGCTGCTGTATCTATTGCTTCGGTCATTTTTGTATGCATGATGTTGGGGTCTGTATGGTTGCCATCTGGATTTTGTACAGTATTTTCCCAGGTCTTCCAGTTGAACTTTGGGGGGATACGCCATTTGGGTAGCGTAATGGGGTATATAGGTGGGCTGAAGTTTGTGAACTCTATGTGTAGGGGCCGGTGGTCTGTGCCCAGGTCTGGCCCTACTTTGGATCTCACCTCTGGGGAAAGGATTCCCGAGCCAAGGCATATGTCGATGGTGGAGCTGTAGTTCGTTTGTAGGTTGAAGTATGTTGGGATGAAAGGTTCTGATAGTAGGCTATAGTTGCTGTTTTGGATGTAGCTAAATATGTCGTTCCCTGCTGTATTGGCTGTGCCTCTGCTCCAGGAGGGGTGGTTGGCATTTAGGTCGCCTATCACCATGAAGGGTGTGGGTACTTGTTGGATATAATGAGTCAGCTCCTGATGTGATATAGAACCCCCTGGATTATATGTTCCAATGATGGATAGTTGTGTTTTTTTATATGGGAATGAGACAGCTAGGATTTCTAGTGTTCCATTAGGGAATGGCCTGAGTTTTATTTCTTTTGCGGAGAGTTCGTGTTTGGTTAGCAGCAAGATTCCTCCTCCTGGTCTCCCTACTCTGTCTTTCCTTATGCTGATGTAGGGTTTAAGGTTGGGTTTATACTTGTCAGTTAGCCAGGTTTCTGTTATAATTGCTACATGTGGGGATTTTGTTCTTAAGTAGTTTTTTAGTTCTGACAATGATGTTTTAAGGCACTTGGTGTTCCATGTCATTACTTGGAGTGGAGCCATAGTTACTAACGTTTTTTGTTGGTGTTTCTGAGGTTTCTGTGGCGGTTATCCTGAGGTGGTGATGATGGATGTTTGGTCTGGGTATGGGTGGTGTTGTTTTTTTTTTTTTTTTGGGTGCTGAAAATCTGCCGTTTTGATGGTGGGGGTTGGCCTTGGCTTTTACTGTCGCTTGTATTTGTTTGTGTTTTGTTACTTTTATTTAGGCTATTTTCGGTTGGGATGCTCTTGAGTTGGCTGGTATTCCCAGTACTGGTACCAGTATCAGTTATTATTTGTTGTTGTTGTTCCGTGGGCTGTTGCTCTGTTGAGTTGACTTGGGTCATCGTGCACTCTGGTGACTCTGGTGATGGTTGTGGGGTGGGTGAAGCTGTATGGGCTGATGTATTTGGTGCCAGTACTGGTGGTGCTGTGGTATCGGTAGTTGTATCTACCGGTACTGGAGGTGTTGTGCAACTTGTGCTAGTTGCATCTACCATTACTGGTGGTGTTGTGATAGCTGTAGCTACTGGTGCTGGTGGTGTTGTGGCTGTTGCAGTTGTAGCCTCCAGTATTGATGGTGCTGTGACTGTTGTAGCTACTGGTACTGTAGGTGTTGTGATAGTTGTGGTTGCAGGTGGTGTCGGTGTTGATGATGTTGTTATAGTTATGGCTGTAGTATGTGATGAGTGTGGTAGGGGGGGTTTTGGGCCTGGTGGAGGGACTTGGCAAGGCATTTGTGGGGGGTCTGGTTGTTGTGAGGGTGGCGGTATGGTTATGTTGGTGGAAGATGGTCCACCATCTGTATCAGTGCGATTATTTTTTGTTTGTACAGCATGTTGGAGGTTGCTGATGATGGAGGCCATTATGTGTAGCTGCTCCTCCATTGGCAATGATGTTATGGTGTTAATTATGTTGATGTGCTTGCCTTGGTCTTTGGGGTTTGGTGCTTGTGGCCTAGTGTTTGAGTTGTGTTGTGGGTGGGTGGGAAAGTTTGTTAGATAATTGTGGGATGTCCTATTTGTGGGGTTCTGATTCTGTAAGACATGGGAGTATGATGTGCTGGGGTGAGGGCTAGGCTTGTTTCCCACTAGCGGACGGTATTCTGGTTGCACAGTTTGCACTGATGCACCTTGTTCCCTTGCTAGTGGTACCGGTACTGATGCAACTTGTTCCTGGATTTTATTCATAGTACTGGCTCCCTGAGGGTTATTTTGGTGTTTTGCCTTTACAAATTCTGGGCAGATGTTTGAGGTGGATGGGTGGTCTCCGCCGCAGTTTGGACATCTGAATTCTGTGCTCGTGCATTCACTGGTTGGATGTAGTTGAGCGCATTTGGCGCAACGGATCGATGTTGCTCGGCAGTTTTTGGTCATGTGGCCCCATCTTTTGCACTTCCTGCAGCTGAGGGGCGGTAGGGTGTAAGGGGTGATAGTGCGCTGGAAAGTGGCAACTTTGATCATTGTGGGGAGGGGGGATCGAGAAGTGATCCGCACTCTTGTTGAGGGGCACAGCTCCCCAGTAGTATAATTTTTATCCGTAAATCTAATGACATTGACTATATTGCTATCTAGGCCTATTTCTGTTTCTAGTAGACTGCTGGTGATTTCCTCTACAGTTATGTAGGTGGGGATGCTTATGATACTGTGGGAAAGTTGCTGGTTATCCCTAGGTAAGGACACTGTAACTTCCCATTGTCCGATGTTGGTGGTTTGTAAAGCATTGTCTATTACTGAGGTGCTAAGTTCAGTGTCAGTGTCCACTGCCAGTATGCCCTTATCTTTGTTTAATCGTATGTTCAGGGCAGTAATGTGGAGATGTTGTTCAATGTTTTTGAAGAACTCGAGGTACTTTGTGTCCTTGGAGAAGAATGCTGCATCTTTGGGTTTGACTAGTATGGTATGAAAAGTTCGTGAGGGGTACTTACCAGCGATGTTTGGGCTTACCGCTGGGGTTTGTTGGTCACCATGCCGCCTATGTATTTTGGATGATTTTGCGTTATTACGAGAATGGAAGGCACTATCTAACCATTGATCGTTGTCTGTGGGGCAGTCAGAGTTTGTGGGGTCATTTGGGGGGGGGGGGGGTTACATGCATGATAGGTGAGGTAGAAGAGGTGTTAGTAGCGGGAGAAGCTAGTGGGACCTCCCCTCCAGATGCCATCTTCCCGAGCTCGCTTACTCAGTTCAGTTCAGTTCAGTTCAGTTGGAATTCGGGAAGTTTAGCCTTAACGTTGGTACTTCCCTAAGAGGTTTTGTTATTTTTCCTTTTGTGACGTGCTCATTTGTCTAAAAATAAATATATCTCATTTTTCATCCCTTTTTCTGAAATCTTCTTACTTCAGTTTTGTTTCTTCTCTCTTCTTCCTTCATTCTTGTTTCTTCTCTCTTCAGTCTTCTTATTTCAGTTCTTTCAATTTTTTCTCTCGTACTCTCCACATTTGATAGATTGTCTGTTTCACTCTATCGCTTATTTCTTTGTTAAATAAAAGATGTCCGATGACTTGGTTTTCATTTTCAATATAAGGCTGTTAGAACCTGGATCTTTTATTCTGCATGCTTTATAAAATGAAACAGTGTAGTAGAAATGTTTTAGGTCTTCTGTTTCTTCCTTACACAGATCGCATTGTGTCTCTCCTCCCACATGCCTATTTCTATCTTTTAGATTTAAGTTATTTGTCCTACATCTGTAAAATATATAGATGCCTGTGTGTTGTCATAAATATCTTCCTCGCTCTTAATCTCCTTCTTATACCTTCTATACACTTCTAGGCTACTCTTCTCTGCCAACTCCTCTCGCCATCTTCCCGAATCCCAGTCCAGAACTGTTTTTCTAATGTCGTCCTTCTTAATATTTGCTAAATTTGTTTCTCCTAACTTCAAATTCCCTACATACTTTCGAATTTCTGCAGTCCAGGGATCTTTACTATTTCTAAGTTTTTCCTCTGTGATTCTTCTTAGCAAGTCATTACTTTCCTCTCCTACTAAATATTTAAGATATTTTATGTTACCTTCCATAATTCTTGCCTCCATTGATGAGGCTCCTATTTCACCCCTTAACCTCTGAAGTGCGCATGGGGGTAATTAGACACCTCTCCCTGTGCGCATGTATTTGAGGTGTTTCCGTCACTAAAATTTCATTGTACCATTAAGATACTTATCCATATGCGCCTATTATGGGTTGATTATAAAGGTATTAACCTGAAACAACAATAAAACGAGTGAAAACAGCGTTTGGATGGTCAAAATCGGAGATATAGCCCGCGAGTTGTATAATGTATGGGTGAGGCAAGCTGCTTTCCCGCCAATTTCCCCCAAGGCCACTGAGACACAGTCGATCGATACTCTCTCTCTCTCTCTTGCACTCGCTTGCCATCAGTGATGACAACACCTGCTTGCACACGCTAATGTTAGCACGAAAATATACCTCAGAATAAGGGAATAACAGGGAAAATAGGTGATAACTGAAGGAGAGGAGGAAAGTGGGGAAGGAGGGGAGGTAGAGGACTGAGATTTTGCATGGCCCTGGGGCCAAAAAAATAAAAAAATAAAAATATATATATATATATTTTTTTTTCGATGTCAAAAGTTGATTTTTTTTTCACTCACTCTTAAGAGTCTCCCCGCAGTCCGCCGGGGGAACTCTTAAGAGTCTCCCTGCAGTTCCCGGGTTAAGGTTCAGTTCAGTTGGAATTCGGGAAGTTTAGCCTTAACGTCGGCACTTCCCTAAGAGGTTTTGTTATTTTTCTTTTTGTGACGTGCTCATTTGTCTAAAAATAAATATATCATTTTTCATCCCTTTTTCTGAAATCTTCTTTCTTCTTTCTTCAGTCTTGTTTCTTCTCTCTTCTTCCTTCATTCTTGTTTCTTCTCTCTTCAGTCTTCTTATTTCAGTTCTTTCAATTTTTTCTCTCGTACTCTCCACATTTGATAGATTGTCTGTTTCACTCTATCGCTTATTTCTTTGTTAAATAAAAGATATCCGATGACTTGGTTTTAATTTTCAATATAAGGCTGTTGGAACCCTGGATCTTTTATTCTGCATGCTTTATAAAATGAACAGTGTAGTACAAAATGTTTTAGGTCTTCTGTTCCTTCCTTACACAGATCGCATTGTGTCTCTCCTCCCACATCCCTATTTCTATCTTTTAGATTTAAGTTATTTGTCCTACATCTGTAAAATATTATAGATGCCTGTGTGTTGTCATAAATATCTTCCTCGCTCTTAATCTCCTTTTTATAACTTCTATATACTTCTAGGCTACTCTTCTCTGCCAACTCCTCTCGCCATCTTCCCGAATCCCAGTCCAGAACTGTTTTTCTAATGTCGTCCTTCTTAATATTTGCTAAATTTGTTTCTCCTAACTTCAAATTCCCTACATACTTTCGAATTTCTGCAGTCCAGGGATCTTTACTATTTCTAAGTTTTTCCTCTGTGATTCTTCTTAGCAAGTCATTACTTTCCTCTCCTACTAAATATTTAAGATATTTTATGTTACCTTCCATAATTCTTGCCTCCATTGATGAGGCTCCTATTTCACCCCTTAAGGTTACCTTTTGGGCATATCTGGGTGCCCCTAATTAATATGTGTCTAAAAACCCTATTCTCTATATTTTGTAATTTATTTATTTCTGTTTTTGAAAAACCTATAACATTCGAGCCATACAGGACTGCTGGTATCACAATACTTATCCAATATGTTTTTCCAATAAGTATCTTATTACAACTTTGTGATATTACCGGGTATGTAAGGTTAGCCATTCTATATTTGCTTTATCCAAAGCTTCTATTTTCTGGGTTTTAAAATTTGTTTTATTATCATTAATTTGTATTCCTAGATATTTAATTTGTTTTACCACTTCTATTTCTCGTATGTTGTTTGGTTTGTTTTTCATATTAAATATTAGGATTTTACTTTTGTCTTTATTTATACTTAAGCCACACTCTCCCCCTATCTCTATTAATTTATCTATTACTCTTTCTGCTTCCTGGATTGTATGAGCCAAGAGTAGCCCGTCATCGGCATAAAACAATGAATTTATTTTGAAACACTCATCTACAAACCCTCTTTTATTTTCTAACTGCTTAATTATCTCATAAGTTATTAATTTAAATAATGTTGTGGACCCCGTACAGCCTTGTCTGATGCCGCTTGTTACCTTAATCTCCGTCTCATTTACTTGCCCCTTATTTATAATTGTACTATCTTCTTTATATATGTTACTTACTATGTCTATAACAGTTGAATTTATATTGTAATCTTTTAATACTTTTATCAGTTTCTCCCTTCTGATTGAGTCATAGGCCTTTTTAAAGTATATTGAGATTACTATGAGTGACTTCTTTTGTTTAAATATTTTATCTATACAATATTTCAATATAAAAAGATTATTTTCGATTCTACCCTTATTTGTAAACCCACTCTGTGTCTCCCTTACCTCTCCATTCTCCCTAATGTGTTCTTCTATTTTATGTTTAATTGCTGTCGTCATGAAAAGTTTATATGATATGTCTGTTAGAGCGATTGGCCTCAATTCATTTACCTTTGGTTTATTTACTTTTGGTAACATAACAGTTTTTGACTTCTTCCACTCTTCTGGAATTACATTTGTGTCCATAATATTATTAAAGCACATTGCAAGTTTTTCTAAGCACTTATCACTTTGTGACAATGCTTTATATAACTCAGGTTTCATTGCAAGTAATGGGGTTATTAAGACCGTCTTGCTCCAGGGAGTTTCAGCGTCATTTGGGTTAAGGCGAAATTTTTAGGTTATTATATAAAACAAAAGAAGAAATAAAGCATCCGCTCAAAAAAATAATGTTCTAAAAGGTTAAAATTACTTTTCCCAACAAAAAACGAATTATAGAATCGTATGAAGTTAGCACCATATTACCTCTTCAAGGTAACTGGACGACTCGGCCCATGGGACAACTCGGCTCGGACAGCTTGGCCCACTTTTGGACAACTCGGCCACGACGGCGAGACAGCTCGGCCCATTATTTGAGACAGCTCGGCCCCATGTTATGCTATGGTTAGTGTTATGCCCTGATTTTATACAGGATTAACTTGGTATAGGTGAGTTCTGCAAGACTGGGTTATTGGATTTCTTGCAAAATACATAAAGAGAATCAACAGAGGACATAGATAATCTCGGAGAAATGGTTTGTAATACAGCGTTATTCTAAATAACACTCAGGTAGAAGGTACGTAATAGAATTCACACGAACAATAGATGTTGGAGCACTCAGGTAGGTTATTGGACTTATTACAATCTCCCAGCACTTATCGCGGATTTGGATAGAGACATACTTCCCACTTCCAACGTTCAGGCATTATTCTTCTGATCACATTGCTTTATGATACGTAGGTTATATGAATCACACAGGTTAGGTATTTCGCTTTGTTAACTCTCTCTGGTAATATGACTCTTAATCAAGGATGAAAGTATAAGTAATGTGGTTATTGCCCAAGAATTAACGTAAAGGGATAACTGTAACTAGTTGCACTGGTCTAGGATGTTCACTTGTCTAGGTGATACTTCGGACCGAAAATATCAGTGAGGGCGAATCAGGTTAAACCTGATGGCAAGAATAATTACGGGAGTCAGTTCGCCTAAGCTAAATTTCACTGATATATATTAATGTGTACTAGCATAATAATCACTTGTTTCCTAACATCAGAGAAAGTTGAGACACAATCGAATACACTGGATGGTTGATAGTTAATAGCACCGTAATACTGGTACTTTGCGAAGTAACGCTGTGATAGAGTTGTCCTGGTTATCTTGCGTTAGTGATGTTGGGGGTTAACAGTAGCTCTGGGGCCGTCCAAGCTGTCCGGTAGTGTAGAGAAGGTTTTGCAGATGGGCTTCTTGCGGGCGATTTTGCACCTTTTTTTGGCAACAAATGCTGATTGGGTAAGACAGTCGATTGTTGCTGAGATGCGGTCTAGGAACGGTGTTACCGCATCTCCAGCTTGTCACAGCCATGCGACAGAGCCAACTAAGCCTTCGGACAGCCTTCCCCCTGCCATCCATACCCACGACAACCCTGCCCCTGCCCGTATCGCCAAGATAACGGTGGAACGAGTGGGACACGTCCGTCCCGAGTGGACCACACCAGTCACCCACGGCAAGTCATTTTCTTTAACCACCAGAGCCAAAGAAAATGACCATCGCAGGGGTAACCATTACAAACCCCCATCAGCCAGCCCAGTAACTCCTCAACCTAGCTACACAACCACAGGTGGTACCAGGTTGTTTCCTAAATTACCTTTCATATCCCCTATCAAAGAACCTAAAGCTCTTTCAGAACCAAAACCTCTCTTCCCCAGATTGCATTTCATATCCCCTATCAAGGAACCTAAAGCTCTTACATCCATTCAATCTAAACCATTGTCCCGGGTTAAAGTCACTCATAAACCAAAACTTGCCTATCCTTCCAGCCAACAATAAGTCTTAACCCCCAGAAGAAGTCATCATCCATTGTAAGAAACTCATCCACTTCCTCTCCCACCAGGAAGCCATCACCCCATAATGTATACAGATCTGGCCTGAGGAATCTTCCTCCAGCTACATCTACAAGGGCCAGCCAAAAGTCCAGGCGCACCACTCCCAGGACTACAAGGACCTAACCACCATGCGCAGACACCACCCCAGTGCCTTTGATCCTCTCAAGCCGGGCGCCTTAAGTCTGGGCAAGAATATTCACAAGTACTCAGCCAGTCTGGACATCAGTAACTAAGCTTGCCTTTGGTATCTCTTTATCTGGGTAAAAGCAGCCAGAATAGCTGGTGTTCACACTTGAAGCTGTGTGCAGTGATCGGAGACGACCAGGTCGGGTTCCCCCTTCAGGAAGAGGACTAGCTTGTGCAACCCACTTTGGGCCCCACCTTCCTGGCCTTCGATGCTGTGCCCAGACCAAGTGAATAAGGATTCCTGTCTTGTTCCTTTCAAGGGATTACAAGGATAGTGCAGTACTTAGAGACGACCAGGTCGGGTCCCCCCCTTCAGGAAGAGGACTAGATTGTGCAACCCACTTTGGGCCCCACCTTCACTGGCCTCTATTTACTGTATTAGTCTTGTGGTTCCAGAGACAAAAGCAGCCAGAATAGCTGGTGTTCACACTTGAAGCTGTGTGCAGTGATCGGAGACGACCAGGTCGGGTTCCCCCCTTCAGGAAGAGGACTAGCTTGTGCAACCCACTTTGGGCCCCACCTTCCTGGCCTTCGATGCTGTGCCCAGACCAAGTAAATAAGGATTCCTGTCTTGTTCCTTTCAAGGGATTATAAGGATAGTGCAGTACTTAGAGACGACCAGGTCGGGTTCCCCCCTTCAGGAAGAGGACTAGATTGTGCAACCCACTTTGGGCCCCACCTTCACTGGCCTCTATTTACTGTATTAGTCTTGTGGTTCCAGAGGAGTTGCAAGGGAGTAATTTAATTGTCCCAAACCTTAGACTAACCATAGTGTCACTGGATAGACTGCTTGCAACTCTATACAGACCATTATGCTAGTCGCCGTAACCCCCCACCAAACCCTGTAGCAGAACTCCGGCATACTCTTAGTAAGTCCCTGCTCACGCGGAGTGCAAGAGGAACCCGGGTGCCTCCCGTGGTAGGCGCAGAGAAGCAAGGAGCTGTAAGGACATAGGAGTACAGCCTAATCCCGGACCAACATCCGGAAGTGCCACGCCCCAGCCGCCCTCCTGGACCACTGGATTCTCCCTCGATCTACGGTACCTTTTCACTCCAGCTCTCCTTTAAGTGCCTTATCACGGTTTATGGGTATAGAGTTGTCTCAGGGTAGTGGTTGAAGTTATCTTCAGGGGTTCTCACTAAATAACGTCTTGCGAGAGGGCTTTCCTCTCTCTACGTAAATTGACGTTAATCTGCCCACTTGCCGGGACACATTAGACATAACTATCAGGGGATCCTTATATCCGCACATTCCCGGGTTATTGGTCTCCCATAGCCCGTCAGAGGGGACGCGCCTATATAAGACCCACAGCATATGACATACACACCTATTTACACGTAACCTTGTTCCCTTGTATAACTTCTAGCCTCATTCACTTAACATTCTGTCAGGTTCATAACTCGAATAGATCTCACTCTATCTCAGCTCCCGACGATTGTTGTATCAGCCTTCCGCATCTTGCTAGTTGCCCACACAAGTAGTTTTAGAATAAATAATCTTGCCAGGTGAGATCTAGCACACCTGTAGAATTCAGTTAATTTGTGAGCCTTTCAGAGCCCACCTTATTGTTGATGACCACTTGGTCATTGTTGCTTTAGAGTCAGTTAACGTCACGATTGCCGGGGACATCATAGTATGATCCAGACGACATCTGCCATTACTGCACTCTTGTTACCTTGCTGAGATCTTGCTTGAGATCTAGTTGAGTGGGAGGTAAGCCTCCACTATTTTGGATACTCTATCATTGTATCCGAGGAGTTATTGTTAACTTGAGTCCGGACCCATTGTTCGACTCTTGCCTTATAATTGCGAATTATATTATTATTTGTATGCTCTATTTACCATTGTTGCCATTTTGATGATCTCAGTGTTCCAGAATTAAATATATTGCTCCTCCATGAACCAGGTGTAAAGTGAATAAAACCCATGTTAACTTGTCGCCTGTGTAATTATTCTCCTGCCGTGTTGTCTCTTTATTAAAGTTAAAGGTATACTTCTCCAGTTAGAGAGTTAATCATTGCACTCAGAATATCTCGCGTTCCAATTTGGACCGGGCATAACAGTTGCCAAGGAGATATTCTTGCAGAGTCCTCACTCAAGAGTTTCTCGCATAATCCCTTCTAACATAACAAGATCTTTCTGCCTTAGATCAGTTATGAGTTATGATCGTTCGTAACTCCAGTAGCGAATGGTGCACTATCAGAAGTAAATGAAACAATCAATAATTTGTGAATTTGTTGTCTACCAATATAATATTACTGCCGGTAGTCCCGATCGCAATAAAACATTTGTAAAGGGTTAAATCACCTCCTCACAGAGTTGCACAGATTACGGAACGCCGAATTATCGTGAATCTTGAAGTGGGGGCCCCCCCCCCACTTCAAGGGGGGGGTTACTAGATGCCAACGCAGTTTGGCCAGCCGTTGCTTTTGGGCTCTAATATTCAACTGCCCGACTGTTGTCTCTGTGTCTTATTTATAGGCAGGTCAACGAAGCTTCAGGAATGTTCTAGAAGTATTGGATGTCAGTGTTATGAAAGTAGTTAATTTATTCTGGTGAACTTAGGGGGTTAGGGAGAGGGGTCTTTAATGTGGCGGTAAGTAACTTGTTATCTGATTTATTATCGTGGATATCTTAACCCTAGTATGAGGTACTAGTAGAGTTGTTCAGGCGGATTTGGTGAAGGTTTTTACGTACTACTTTGTTGGCGCCCTACGTGACGAGGCTGGGAGGTATTATTCATCAATTCACCTAAGTATCCTTCTCTGGTCTAGCTGACATGCTATTCGGAATTTAGGATGGGTTAAGGGGGATATTGGGGCTTTAGTTAAGGATGGGGTAGGATGGTATTTGGATAGGTATCTAGATTTGTAGGTCATAACCTGTTGGAAACGCACCTGTTGTCTGGCAAGAATTTGCTGGCTTGCGCAGGTCAGGGTAATTCTCCGCGGGGGTCGGTGGGGTCCCCGTGGGGTCGGGGGGGCAGGCCGCTCCCTGAATATAGTTATCGAGAGTTCTTACGTTAATTGGGTTGAGATATAAGTTCAGGTTGTCAGGAGGTATCTTCCTAGTTAGGGTTGATCACTACATCTAGTTTTCATGTACGAGGATCACTCGTGGGTGTTAAGAATAGTGGTTTTGTGAAAATGCAAGTCATGGGGAAATTTACATTTTTAAGGGGGGATGAGAGGGGGTCGTCCTAGCCTCGCGCCGGCTATTGTTCTGGTTCGGTTGTGAGTGGGGCTAGGGAGTTAGAGGATAGTTAAGGGGGGATACAAGGATAGGTCCTTACCTTCCATTTGTTGAGGTTAGTGAAGGAACTGAGTCGGCATGTTATAACATTCTTATGGCGTCTTTACAGGGGGAGGGTTGTGAATTGTAAAGGGGGTGGTTTGAGGCTAGGCGCCGCGCCGCTCGTGACCTAGGGTAGTGACCCTTAATGCGCTGGACATAGGGGTGGCATTTCCCTACGATCGAACAGGTAGGGTGGTGTGTGCAGCGGGGCGTGAAAGGACAGGATGAACCAAAATATAGGTTTGACTCCTGTAAGGAGATAAAGAAAACCTAATATTTAGTAGTGGCCCCGTAATCATTGACGAACATGCCTATTACATAAGGCATCCTCTTCAAACACTAATCCGCCGTAGTTTGAATCTACCGCGCAGAGCATTTAAAAAACTGAGGAGCCTTCATCATGAGCGCACGCGACCTCACTCATGGCTTCAGTCATTATGAATTGGGTTCTCACTACGAAAAAACTTCGTAAAAAATAAAAAGAAAAAGAAAATAAGAATAACTATTCAATAAGCTTTCCATCATATCGTGGATGTACTTGTGTGGATCTTTGACCAGACGCTGATTCAGGCGTCATTCTTCCTTCACTGACATATCAAGTAAACCAAAATCCTCAATACATCAACGAATGGGAAGGGGATGGTCGGGAGGGCCCCAGTCGTCAATGATTACGGGGCCACTACTAAATACTAGATTTTCTTTATCTCCTTACAGGAGTCAAACCTATAATTTATTAGTGGCCCCTCCATCATTGACGAACATGCCTGATTTCTAAGACTGGAGGGGGACATTCGTAATCATATCATAACTCTAGAAAAGCAGATAATAAAAACAACCACATAGTATTCTTACTTTGAAAATATATTTAAACATGGCGCAGCCCATATATATACAAGAAAGGGGTTCAGGCAGGTGCGTGCTTCAAAGAAGCCTGCTTGACAAAAAAGGGTAACTCTGAAGATTCGTATGAACAGATCTGTAGTTACAAAGGCACCCCACTCAACGAGTGGTGACAAAAATAACAAGTTATAAGTTTACATGTGCACATAATTAACCCCAAAATAATCGTGGAGATAATTTGCAAAAGATCTTCACTGCTTAATAATAAATTGCTTTCGCAGCTTAAAACTACTATAACAACCCCGTTGTTTTGTACTAACATTGTACTAGCACAATTTCTCGCAGAGAAATTTTCATATCACATTAACCATAAATTGTATCACAGCTCTTATACTCCGGCGGGGTCTAGGGTGTCCTATGTTAACTGACTGCACCCTCCCCCCCCCCTCTTCTTGAAAGTAAACAAAAGTGACTGAAGGGCCACCTAGACCCTCTGCCTTAAAGCTATACATGGTAAGGAAGGTTTGTCTAGAGAAACTGACAAGTATCTAGTCAAAAACGTATGATTAGACGCCCACAACTGTGTGGACGAAATATCTTCTACTGAAAAATTCTTCAGGAAACGTAAAGAGGCTGCCCATTTGCGTAAATCGTGGGCCCGACCAACAACGCCGGGATTACTCTCTTTAATGACTTCGACCAGAAGAGAAGCTAATCTCCGTTTCAGTAAGCGTTTACCCGTACTCGCTACCCATAAAGCACCTTGGGGGTTTAAAGGAGCCACTCTCAAATATTTGGTTAGAGCTTGCACTGGACATAGATTATGATGCACCTTTCCCCTTTTTAACGCCGGCACCGTGAACTCAGAAAACACGTGTGCACTGTGCTCATTCTTGGCTACAAATCCCGGGGAAGGCGCAATGTGAATACATTCACTAAGTCTACCAAACCTAAGGCAATTAGGTGTGTTGCTCAGACACTCTATTCCCGGTGGCCAAAGCCAAAAGGAATACAGCCTTTTTTAAGAGTAATGCAAAATCTGCAGTATTTTGGTACAGACGAGAGTGAAGTAAAGACAATGCCTTGTCCAGAGACCAAGTAGGCATGAGCTGACGGGGAGGTGGGCGGAGTTTAAAACATGCCCTCATAAAACCTGTTTCCTCCGCCACCGGTATGGAGAGACCTGTAAGGTCTAAAAAGGGCACTCTAATTGCAGTTAAGTGATTTTTTAACGTTACCACAGATAAATGTTTCTGCTCAAACAGATAATTTAAATAATTAAAAACTAATGCTACTGATGGCACAGTCTGTTCTGTTCGAATGATCCAAGAAGTAAAGGCTTGCCAATGTGAGTGATACTGTCGTTTCGTAGACTGAGTATATTGATTTAATAATTTATTGGTCACATCTCTACCGTATGGTGCTAGCCACTTGGCCTCCTGAATGTCCATAATGCAAAAGTCAGCGAGGTCGCTAGGTTGCCAATCGCGTCTAAGTGGAAATACCCGACCGGGAGCGACACCGGGTGCGGGCACAACGTCTTTAATTGCTGGTACCACAACTGCGCCGGCCACAGGGGCGCGACTAGCGAGACTAAGCCTCGATAATCTCGTAGTTTGTTCACTACTTGGCACATTAGTGACGCGTCTGGCGGCGGAAACAGATAGATGGAGCTCCATCTGTTCCAGTCTGTCACTAGGGTGTCTGGCCCCCCTGCCGGCGTTTTCGTCCGGCGGGTGAGGTATAGAGGGAGTTTGTGAGTCTCCTCGGACGCAAACAGATCCACTTGTGGATGGGAGAGCTCTGCAATCATTAGGTTGAAAATGGGTTGCTTGAGCTCCCATTCTACTGTCGTGCTCTGTCTCCGGGACAGAGCGTCTGCCCAGACGTTTGCTATGCCTGGGAGATAAGATGCGTGAAGATAAATGTCTAGTCTGTTGGCTAGAGTAAAAATCTCTTCCGACACGTTTAGCAACCTCCTTGACCTCGTTGACCCTGTTTCTGAATACAGTGAACTGCGTTCAGATTGTCCATTCTGAAGGCCACCGACTTGCCCCGTAAAGCAGGGCCGTGAGCCTGAAGGAAATACAAGGGGACTAGTAATTCTTTGACATTGATGTGGGAGATTTCTAAGTGGGACCACAGCCCCTGACCCTGGTGCCCCTGGTTTGACTGAAATCCCCAACCTATTGTGCCTGACGCATCCGTGTCTACCCATACCGTTGGTGGAGGAGAGGTCCATGACATTATTGAGTGCAACGTTTCCCTCTTCGCCCAGACCGCTAGTAAGGTGTGGATTAATTTCGGGATGGGCCATAATTTTCTCCGGTAAGAGGGGGAAATATTTGTTGCCTTCCAATATTAACCGTTTTACTTTCAACCGGCCCAACATAACAGTTAGTTGAATCCAGTTGAGAGAGCCGACCAGAGACTCCTAGACCCTCCGCGTCGTAGTCAGACTGTGAAGAAACATGAACAGTTTCCTGCGAAACCTGTTGCGATTGTCCACACTCTGACTCAGAGTGAGAGTAGCCGTGTCCCAGACCAGCCCTATCCACTGAATTACTCGTGAGGGAACAAGGTTTGACTTTACCAGATTTACCTTGAACCCTAGAGTTTTGACATGATTTAAAATGATGTTGACATGTTTGATGCATAATTGTTCTGTCTCCGCCACCACCAGCCAGTCGTCTAGGTACCACAAAACTCTGATTCCTTGTTTCAACAACGGCATCAGGGCTTGCCGGACTAATTTCGTGAATAATCGAGGTGCCAGGTTCAAACCGAATGGCATCCGTTGAAAAACAAAATTTTGGTGCCTGATCCGTAAGGCCAGAAACCTTTGAAATCTTTTGTTGACCGATACGTGCCAATAGGCGTCTGTCAGGTCTAGGGAACACATCCAACCTCCCGGCGGAAGTGTTAGCCTGATTTGGTGTACTGTTAACATTCGGAATGACTCGTTGTGAATGTGAAGGTTCAGATAAGACAGGTCTACGACCGGCCTCATCTGAACACTGTCCCTTTTGGGAACCAAAAATAGCTTGGATGTGAATACAGGGTAATTTGGGGGGACCGGGATGATGACATTCTTGGCAATCATTTCCTGGACCAGTGACTCCACCTCTAAAGAAACAAAATTCGCCGTTGTCGGCTGACGTAAGCGAGGTCGCCGGAGCCACTGGCAAGTGATGCCTTTGCGTGCCACCATCCGTGCCCAAGTGTTTAACGGCCATGCTTGGTGACACGTTCGGAACGACCCAGTTAGCAGACAAGGGTTCGCCGGCTGTACTACCCTCGGATCCGCCGGCCGTAAGATTGGCGCCGGGAGTGAGAGAGAATTTATTAGTGGCCCCTCCATCATTGACGAACATGCCTATTACATAAGGCATCCTCTTCAAACACTAATCCGCCGTAGTTTGAATCTACCGCGCAGAGCATTTAAAAACTGAGGAGCCTTCATCATGAGCGCACGCGACCTCACTCATGGCTTCAGTCATTATGAATTGGGTTCTCACTACGAAAAAACTTCGTAAAAAATAAAAACAAAAAGAAAATAAGAATAACTAGCCAATAAGCTTTCCATCATATCGTGGATGTACTTGTGTGGATTTCTGACCAGACGCTGAATCAGGCGTCATTCCTCCTTCTTTGCTCTGTGCTCAGCCTGACCGACGTACCTTTCAGGCTCCGCTGGTTCCGCATTCGTGGTGTCCCTAGTGAGTTTTTCTCATTTGTTTACTCTGGGATGTATCGAGTAAGGTTAGGATAGGCGTAGCAGGAGTGTCCTGGGCTGGTTGCCCGCAGTGCAATGTATTTTGGGTCGTATGTATGGGGCATCTATTTCGGATGTACCCTCGTGGTCCTGTTGTGGACACGTGAACTTTTCACAGTTGGGTTAGTTGGTGATGCAGGCGGCTTTCATTACGCGTTAATTATTGCTGCCTTTTATCCTTCTGATGAGGTAAGCTGTGTGTTTGCTGACGTTCCCAGCGTATTTTTCTTCACTTAGTGAAGTTTTTTCTGGGTCCGTGTCAGGCTTCCCGGGGTGGGAAGTTATCGCTTCGGTGGTGTGTTGGCGGTGGTTCCTGTTGTGATATTCCAGTGTGTGTTTATTTCAACTATTTTCATGCCGTCTACCTAGGCCTAGCCAGCCGCTCGTAGCTTTGCCACATGTCTAGTGTTATTATTTATTTTATAAATATGCCCTACTGTGTCATGTGTATCCGGGTTTTAGTTGTGTATTGGCTAATTCCTCGGACTATATTTGTTTCCTGGTTTAGTTGTGTATTGGCTAATTCCACGGATTATGTTGTGACCTTGGTTAGTCGTGCGTGTCTCTCCTCGTGTCGTATTGTTCAGATGGTGTCTGTTCAGGGTGGGGTTTGCCTTCCGGCGGGTTTTCTCGGTTTCACCATGAAAAATCCTGACCGATGAGCAGTGTTGGGCCACACGTGGTTTTTAACACTGGCTGGTTCCCCGGCGAGGGGAGGTGTCTGTGGCTCTCCAGGACTGCGTCTCTGTGGGTGCCTGGTTTCAGGCCTCCTTTAAAATTCCCGGCGGGATGGCTGTACCCATCCTTACATATATATTTAGTTATATATAAAGAAACGACGTTCTTGAGAACACTCGTTTTTTATAGGTTTTTCTACCTGGTTTACGACAACCACGGGGAAAACCTAGCTGTTGTTTAGGCGTTCCTCCCCGGCGATCTTTTACAAAGAAGTGGGGTCAGGAACTTGTGGGGTTAACTTTTAGACTTCTCACCCGGCGGGTGCACCTGAGCAGGGTGGGATAAAACGACTTAGGTCTCTTATAGTTAACCAATCCATTTGAGTGATACTCTGTGTATCGCTGCCTTTACTCTTACGGCAATTGAAGGATCAGTGAGGTTTAACCAAATCGATTTCCACACCCGGCGGGTGCCCCTAAGTAAAGGAACTAAGGAATTTATAAACAAATTCAATTTCGATTAACCTTAATTGGGTGATACTTTCAGTATCGCCGCCTTCTATTTTTACGACGATCGTTTGGGACAATTCGTTAAAAAATCAGATCTCGTATATTCCTGCCCTGGGCTATTCTACTAAAATATTTCAAGGGCCGGCGTCTTTATGAGGGGGGGCTTTGTTACAAAATTGAATCTTGAGACAGTCACCACCTCCTACAGACTATAAGTGCCATACTGGACCATTATATCAGAGGGTATTCTTCATGTTCTTTAGCTAAGAAGATTTGTTTAGCCTCTTTACACCCAGCCGCGTGGCGAGATGTGTTAGCTGTGTCTTTGCATCCCGTTACCCGGCGGGTTATTAACACTTGTATGCGAACACTTGGGTTAACCTTATGAGCATTAATTCCTGGAAATTTTTCTTGATTTTTCCAGAGCTGAGCTCCGGCGGACCAATACAGACCCGGCGGTAGTTCCTCACACCAGTCTCTGTCATGGCTAATGTGACCCCAGTTTTTGCCCTGTGCATTACCCCTACTTGCGCGGGTATCCCAATTTTTGCACATACCCTTTGCATAAGGTGTGTTAGATGTCTAGACCGTTCAAGGGGTCTCTGGGTTACACTTAATTGTTCTTTTGCTCCCAATTAGCCAATAAAGTCCTGTGTGACAATGACAAGACCGCGGCGGTAGCGTTGAGAGAGGTCAGACAACAAATGTCGGCCTACACTACCATTGTCGCACATAAGTCACTTCAATGTGACAACGTCCCACTTTGGGATAAGTTGCTGTCAGAGCACCCTCCCCCTAAACGTACCTCTAGAGTAAGGGGTTTTAAGCCGACAGAGACTAGCCAGGGTTTTGTATCGTCTGTGGATACGTTTAAACGCCCGAGAGAGCCTACTCCCCCGGCAGCCACCTCCTCGTCGCAGGCGAGATCGAGGTCAAGGTCACCCCTCAGACAACGGTCTTCAAGTCGGGCCTCTTCCCCGGCTAGTAAGAAGTGCAAGACTGAAGCTTCCCCCAGTGGTGATTCTTCCAAACCTAGGTCTAGTTCGCGGTCACACCGTAGCCACAAATCCTCCAAAAAGGATTCCCATAAGAAGTCCTCTCGACATTCTACTAAGTCTAGTGCATCTCATCGTACCTCTACACCTGACAATGTTTCTGTTACAGCCTCAGAGTATAGTGAAGCGCCTGTCCCTAAACAAGATTTACCTATTGATATTTTAACCCTAGAAATGGAAAGTTCAGGATATTCAATAATTGAGAATGTTTCAGACTCTCAAGAGAGCGTAGGCCAGAGCCTCGGTGTTTGGCGGTTTGCTCAGCCAGGGTCTGACCATCCACGCCCGACTCATACGAGTCACACAGTAGCCGATGTCCACAGGGACGCGGCGACCCCATCCTCTATCCCTGATTTATCTTGGAAACAAGGTGCCCCTGCCTCGGCGGGGTCTTCTCAGGAGGATCGGGAGGAACAAGATGAAGTGTCATTAATTTCAGATAGGGAAGGACAAGGGTCAGGCTCAGGCCTGGACGCCGCCCATGATAATACTAATTCACCTGAAAGTTCTGCACCTAACCAGTTTGTTACAGCACAAGAAATTGATGGGTTACTTACTCATGCTCTATCAAAATTCTTTAATCAACAACGAGAAAACCCCACAATGGACTTGGGGGCTCCCTTGACAGGTTCTGCGGTACGGCCTCTGATAACGTCAATCGATTTATCTAAGATTCCTAACCCTCCTACTCTGTCACCGGCAGGAAGCTCTAAGCCAGCTACGGCGGCATTCACTACGTCAAATGTCAGGGTCATTACGGATGTTAATCCACCCCCTCTAGACAAAGCGCCTCTTAGAAAGGTAGCTATGCCCCTGCTTTATGGGCCAGACGAGTCATGGGTCCCTTTGAACCCCTCTAAGCCAGAGCTTGCCCAGCCTACCTTGTCAGGGGAACTCCCGGTACCACGTGAGTGGTTTATCCAGGGAAATAAGTCTAAGAAATTAAGGGCATTGGATGCCTTGGGTAATGTTTTGGACGTAAATATCAAGGCTATACCTAGTTATTATCATCAGGATTATTTTGTTTATGCATCTAAGCCTGCTTTACCCCCTGCCTCAGCTTCAAAACTTTTTTCAGACTGGTCTAAGCTGGATGGGTTTAATGATATTAAGGCTCTGTCGTCTATTACTCCTGAACTAGATTTACAGACCGTCACAGACGAGACAGCTAATCCAGTGTTGAAGGTGGGACAGTTGGGACCAGGACCTTGGGTGGATTGGGAGGTAGAGGCTCAAAACTTTGCAACCACTTTCACTTCTAAAATCTTCCCACCAGATCCCTCAGGATACACATTCATGGTTCTCAATGCCGGTAGGTTCTGCCGGCGGAGTTCCGTCAGCTTTATTTTCTTTTTAGCTGCCCCTAAGATTAATCTTTGTGAACTAAAGGAACCATTCATTACCCCTACCCCTTCTCACCTAGACAGAGAATTTAGGCTAAGGGGAAAAGCTTTCCGCCTGTTTTCACAGTACATAGTTTCTCAACAGGTGGCTAAGTCTTTACTCAGGTCTACTCAGGCAATCGCAGACGCGGATGCTCGAAGATCAGTTGAATTATCCCGGCGTCTGATTCTTCAGTCGTCAATTCAATCCTTAGGTGACATACGCACAGCCTTACTTGAGGCGGTGCGAGCACGACAGGATCTTAGGATGTCATTAGTTCGCAAGCTGCCTGATCGCATTGCTAACCAGGTGGTAATGTCCCCAGTACTTACACCTTCTTTAATGTCCCCTGATGTATGGCGAACAGTGTTTAACATGGCACAGGCCGTGAAGCACAGTCCCGCACAGGCTAAGAAACCCGCATTTAACTTCCCCAAACCTAAGCCTCCTACTAAAGCTCAGCCAGGGGGTTCTAAGCCGTTTCTTCCGCCTAAGTCCTCCCAATCCCCCCTGGGTCAGTTCAGGCATAGACAGAGAGGGTTTTTCAGGACAGAGGGGACGCGGCCAGTATAAGCCGGGGCAGGGCCAGTCTTCGGCCCACACCAGCCAGCCGGCGAAGCATCCAACACCACCAAACCCACCATCAAAAAACTAAAGTCTTTCTCACTCCCAGTGCCTACCTTAGAGCCGGAGGAACCGAGGGAAGTACAGCCGGCGAACCCTTGTCTGCTAACTGGGTCGTTCCGAACGTGTCACCAAGCATGGCCGTTAAAAACCTGGGCACGGATGGTGGCACGCAAAGGCATCACTTGGCAGTGGCTCCGGCGACCTCGCTTACGTCAGCCGACAACGGCAAATTGTGTTTCATTAGAGGTGGAGTTGCTGGTCCAGGAGATGATTGCCAAGAATGTCATCATCCCGGTACCCCCAGATTACCCTGTATTCACGTCAAAACTGTTTTGGTTCCCAAACGGGACAGTGTTCAGATGAGGCCGGTCGTAGACCTGTCGTATCTGAATCTTCACATTTACAACGAGTCTTTCAGAATGTTAACAGTTCATCAAATCAGGCTAACACTTCCGCCGGGTGGCTGGATGTGTTCCCTAGACCTGACAGACGCCTATTGGCACGTGTCGGTCAACAAAAGATTTCAAAGGTTTCTGGCCTTGAGGATCAGGCACCAAAATTTTGTTTTTCAGAGGATGCCGTTCGGTTTGAACCTAGCACCTCGATTATTCACGAAACTAGTCCGGCAAGCCCTGATGCCATTGTTAAAACAGGGAATCAGAGTGTTGTGGTATCTAGACGACTGGCTGGTGGTGGCAGAGACACAACAATTATGCATAAAACATGTCAATATCATTTTAAATCATGTCAAAACTCTAGGCTTCAAGGTAAATCTGGTAAAGTCAAACCTTGTTCCCTTAAGAGTAATTCAGTGGATAGGGCTGGTCTGGGACACCGCCGCTCTCACTCTGAGTCAGAGTGTGGACAATCGCAACAGGTTTCGCAGGAAACTGTTCATGTTTCTTCACAGTCTGACTACGACACGAAGAGTCTGGGAGTCTCTGGTCGGCTCTCTCAACTGGATTCAGCTAACTGTCAAGTTGGGCCGGTTGAAAGTAAAACGATTAATATTGGAAGGCAACAAATATTTCCCACTCTTACCGGCGGGAAAATTATGGCCCATACCAAAATTAATCCACACCTTACTAGCGGTCTGGGCGAAGAGGGAAACATTGCACTCAATCATGTCATGGACCTCTCCTCCTCCAACGGTATGGGTAGACACGGATGCGTCAGGCACCATAGGGTGGGGATTTCAGTCAAATCAGGGGCACCAGGGTCAGGGACTTTGGTCCCACTTAGAAATCTCTCACATAAATGTCAAAGAGTTACTAGTCCCCTTGTATTTCCTTCAGGCTCACGGCCCGGCGTTACGGGGCAAGTCAGTGGCCTTCAGAATGGACAATCTGAATGCAGTTCACTGTATTCAGAAACAAGGGTCAACGAGGTCAAGGAAGTTGCTACTCGTGTCGGAAGAGATTTTTGTTCTAGCCACCAGTCTAGATATTTATCTTCACGCATCTTATCTCCCAGGCGTAGCGAACGTCTGGGCAGACGCTCTGTCCCGGAGACAGAGCACGACAGTAGAATGGGAGCTCAAGCAACCCATTTTCGACCTAATGATTGCGGAGCTCTCCCATCCACAAGTGGATCTTTTTGCGTCCGAGGAGACTCACAAGCTCCCTCTATACCTCACCCGCCGGGCGATAACGCCGGCAGGGGGGCCAGACGCCCTAGTGACAGACTGGAACAGATGGAGCTCCATCTATCTGTTTCCGCCGCCAGATGCGTCACTAATGTGCCACGTAGTGAACAAACTACGAGTTTATCGAGGCTTAGTCTCGCTAATCGCGCCCCTGTGGCCAGCGCAGGTGTGGTGCCAGCAGTTAATAATGTGGTGCCCGGACCCGGTATCGCTCCCGGTCGGGTACTTCCACTTAGACACGATTGGCAACCTAGAGACCTCGCTGACTTTTGCATTATGGACATTCAGGAGGCCAAGTGGCTAGCACCATACGGTAGGGATGTGACCAATAAATTGCTCAATCAATATACTCAGTCTACTAAGCGACAATATCAATCTCATTGGAAAGCTTTTACTTCTTGGATTGTTAGAACGGAACAAACTGTACCCTCAGTGGCATTGGTTTTTAATTACTTGAACTATCTGTTTGAGCAGAATCGTTTATCTGTGGTTACTTTGAAGAATCACTTAACTGCGATTAGAGTGCCCTTTTTCGACCTTACAGGTCTATCCATACCGGTGGCGGAGGAAACAGGATTTATGAGAGCGTGTTTTAAACTCCGCCCACCTCCCCGTCAGCTCATGCCTACTTGGTCTCTGGACAAAGCTTTGTCTTTACTTCATTCTCGTCTGTATCAAAATACTGCAGACTTTGCTTTAATCTTAAAGAAGGCAGTTTTCCTTTTGGCTTTGGCCACCGGAAACAGAGTGTCTGAGCTGGCGGCGATGAGCAACACACCTAATTGTCTTAGGTTTGGTAGACTTAATGATTCAATTTCCATTGCACCCTCCCCGGCGTTTGTAGCCAAGAATGAGCATAGTGCACACGTGTTTTCTGAATTCACGGTGCCGGCGTTAAAAAGGGGAAAGGTGCATCATAATTTATGTCCAGTGCAAGCTCTAACCAAATATTTAAGAATAGCTCCTCATAACCCCCAAGGTGCTTTATGGGTAGCGAGTACGGGTAAACGCTTACTTAAACGGCGATTAGCCTCTCTTCTGGTAGAAGTCATTAACACCTTACGAGCGGCCTATGCGGTTTATTATATGTACCGCACAGCGGGGTGTTTTTAGCCAAAATAGGGCTGTTTACGTGATCATTTTCATGCCTAAATAAGACCCAGAACGTAAAACAAGTACCTATCCCTGAAAGGGCATAAACAGAGCTTTCGAATGACACCATAACGATCCTTGTATGATGGATAGTTTTTCTTGCAATAACCGTGCAACGCGAGTGCAAAAAGCAGGTAATTCGGTACTTTCGGTACATAATTGAGTATGTAGCGAGTGAGAGAGGGAGGAGGGAGCTGAGATTTGTGTCAGTAGGTTCGCCGCGGTGGTCTGGAGCAGTCATACGCTCGCTAGTCTCCTGCCACCACTTGTCTCTCTCTCTCAGCCACATTACGTGCTGAAATTGCCACTCGACCTATGTCGAGCGCCGCCACATAGTCCAGCTTTTTTTAACTCGACTTATGTTGCTCGCCGCTAATTAAGGGTTAAAGAGAGTAATCCCGGCGTTGTGGGTAGGGCCCACGATTTACGCAAGTGGGCGGCCTCTTTACGTTTCCTGAAAAACTTTTCAGTTGAAGATATTGCGTCCACACAGTTGTGGGCGTCTAATCATACGTTTCTCTCTAGATACTTGTCAGTTGCTCTAGACAAACCTTCCTTACCATGTATAGCTTTAAGGCAGAGGGTCTAGGTGGCCCTGCAGTCACTTATGTTTATTTTCAAGGAAGGGGGGGGGGGGGGGGTGCAGTCAGTTGACATAGGACACCCTAGACCCCGCCGGAGTATGAGAGCTGTGATACAATTTAAGGTTGAAATGTGATATGAAAATTTCTCTGCGAGAATTTGTGCTAGTACAAAGTTTAGTACAAGACAACGGTGTTGTTATAGTAGTTTTAGCTGCGAAAGCAATGTAACATTAGTTCAATGGAGTTCATTAGCAATTGATCTCCACATGTATTTTGTGGGTTATGATGTGCACATATAGACTTATAACTTATTATTTTTGTCACCACTCGTTGAGTGGGGTGCCTTTTGTAACTACAGATCTGTGTTCAGAATCTTCAGGGTTACCTATTTTTGTCAGGCAGGCTTCTTTGAAGCACGCACCTGCCTGAACCCCCTTTTTCTTGTATATTTCCGGCCTACGCCGTATTAAATACATTTTTCAAAAGTAAGAATACTATGTGGTTGTTTTTATTATCTGCTTTTCTAGAGTTATGATATGATTACGAATGTCCCCCTCCAGTCTTAGATATCATGCATGTTCGTCAATGATGGAGGGGCCACTAATAAATTATAGGTTTGACTCCTGTAAGGAGATAAAGAAAACCTAATATTTAGTAGTGGCCCCGTAATCATTGACGACTGGGGCCCTTCCGACCGTCCCCTTCCCATTCGTTGATGTATTAAGGATTTTGGTTTACTTGATATGTCAGTGAAGGAGGAATGACGCCTGATTCAGCGTCTAGTCAGAAATCCACACAAGTAAATCCACGATATGATGGAAAGCTTATTGGATAGTTATTCTTATTTTCTTTTTGTTTTTATTTTTTACGAAGTTTTTTCGTAGTGAGAACCCAATTCATAATGACTGAAGCCATGAGTGAGGTCGCGTGCGCTCATGATGAAGGCTCCTCAGTTTTTAAATGCTCTGCGCGGTAGATTCAAACTACGGCGGATTAGTGTTTGAGGATGCCTTATGTAATAGGCATGTTCGTCAATGATTACGGGGCCACTACTAAATATTAGGTTTTCTTTATCTCCTTACAGGAGTCAAACCTATACTTTAGTTTTTTGATGGTGGAGTTGGTAGTGCTGGACGCTTCGCCGGCTGGCTGGCGTTGGCGGAAGATGGGCCCTGACCAGGCTTATTATAGCCGCATCCTCTCTGACCTGAAAACCTACCCTGTCTATGCCTGTACTGACCTTGAGGGGAGGGGGAGGACTTAGGTGGAAGAAAGGGCTTAGATCCCCCCGGCTGAGCTTTAGCGGCTGGCCTGGGTTTGGGGAAGTTAAAGGCAGGTTTCTTAGAAGGGGTGGGACTGTGTTTAAAGGCCTGCGCCATATTAAACACTGTTCGCCACACTTCAGGGGACATTAAAGAGGGAGTAAGCACTGGTGACATAACCACCTGATTCGCAATGCGATCAGGCAGTTTGCGTACTAAAGACATTCTGAGGTCTTGTCTCGCTCGTACCGCCTCAAGCAAGGCGGTGCGGATGTCACCCAGAGATTGGATTGACGACTGAAGAAGCAGTCGCTGGGACAATTCAACCGATCTTCTGGCATCCGCGTCTGCGATTGCCTGAGTGGACCGGAGCAAAGACTTTGCTATCTGTTGAGACACTATGTATTGAGAGAACAGGCGAAAAGCTTTCCCCCTTAGCCTAAATTCTCGGTCTAGGTGAGTTGGGGTAGGGGTAGTGAAAGGGTCTTTTAGCTCACAAAGATTAAGTTTAGGGGCAGCTAAGAAAGCAAACAAAGCTGAAGGGACTCCGCCGGCAGAACGCACTGGCATGGAGAACCAAGAATGAGTATCTTGAGGGATCTGGTGGGAAGTTTTGGAAGTAAATGTGGTCGCAAAATTTTGAGCCTCTGTCTCCCAATCCACCCAAGGTCCTGGACCCAACTGCCCCACCTTCAAGACTGGATTAGCTGCTTCGTCTGTGACGATTTGTAAATCAATTTCTGGAGTGAGAGCTGAGAGAGTCTTAATGTCATTAAACCCATCCAGCTTAGACCAGTCTGAAAACAATTTTGAAGCTGAGGCAGGGGGTAAAGCCGGCTTAGAAGCATAAACAAAATAGTCCTGGTGATAATAACTAGGTATAGCCTTTATATTAACGTCTAGTACATTTCCCAAAGTATCCAAGGCCCTTAATTTCTTAGATTTATTGCCCTGGATGACCCACTCACGCGGTACTGGGAGATCCCCTGACAAGGTAGGTTGGGCGAGCTCTGGTTTAGTGGGGGTCAAAAGGACCCATGACTCGTCTGGTCCGTAAAGCAAGGGCATAGCTACCTTTCTGAGAGGCGCCTTGTCTAGAGGGGGTGGATTGACATCCGTTATAACCCTTACATTCGAAGTGGTCAAAGCCGCCGTAGCAGGCCTAGTAACCACTGATGGTGACAGAGTGGGAGGGTGAGGGATCTGAGTTAAAGCAATAGAAGTCATCAGAGGCCGTACCGTAGAACTTGTCGTGGGAGCTCCCAAGTCCACTGTGGGAGTTTCCTGTTGTTGGCTAAAAAATTTAGATAAAGCATTACTAAGTAGCCCATCAATTTCCTGTGCAGTGACAAATTGACTTGATGATGTACTCACTGGTGAATCAATAATATCCTGCGCGGCGTCTAAGCCTGAACCTGACTCTTGCCCTTCCATATCCGAAATTATTGAAACCTCGTCTTTATCATCCTGTTCCTCCTGAGAAGATCCCGCCGAAGCTGGGGTACCTTGTTGCCAAGATAAGTCAGGAATAGAGGATGGGATCGCCGCGTCCCTGTGGACGTCAGCCACTGTGTGACTAGTTTGAGCCGGAAGTGGGTGGTCAGACCCCGGTCGAGAAAATCGCCAAACACCGAGGCCTTGGCCTACACTCTCTTGGGAGTCTGAAACACTCAATCACTGATCCCCCTGAACTCTCCAATTCCAGGGTTAAAATGTTAATGGGTAAATCATCTTTAGGTACAGGTACTGAACTGGACCCCTGGGACCTAACACAAACTCTGTCTGGGGTAGAGGTACGATGAGAAGCACTAGAAACTTTGCGAATGTTGGAAGGCCTTTCTATTATGGGAATCCTTTTTGGAAGATTTATGGCTACGATGTGACCGTGAACTACTCCTCGATTTGGAGGATTTATTACCGTGACCACTGGTGGAACTTCCCGTCTTACTCTTCTTACTCGATGGTGAAGAGGCAAGACTAGGTGGCTGGTGTCTGAGAGGTGACCTAGACCGAGATCTCTCCCGAGACGAGGAAGCTGTCGCCGGGGGTGTAGGCTCTCTTGGACGTTTCGGAGTATCAGCAGAAGACACAGAACCCTGACCAGTCTCCGCCGGCGTATGACTAGTTACTCTAGAGGAACGTTTAGGGGGAGGGTGTTCGAACAGCAGCCTATCCCAAAGAGGGACGTTATCACATTGAAGTGACTTATGAGCCACAATCGTAGTATATGCGGACATCTGTTGCCTAACCTCTCGTAAGGCTACTGCTGCGGTCTTATCATTGTCGCGGAGGACCTTGACACTTAACTGGGAGCAAAAGGAACAGTTTGCGCATCACCCACAGACCCCTTGAACGGTCTAGACATTTAACACACTTGACGCAAAGAGTGTGCGCAAAAATAGGGATACCGGCACAGGTAGGGGTAATGCATAAAGCAAAAACTGGGGCCAAGGTAGCCATGACAGAGACTGGTGGGTAAAACTACTGCCGGGTCTGTATTGGTCCGCCGGAGCCCAGCTCTGGAAAAAAAGAAAATTTCCAGGAATTAATGCTCATAAGGTTAACCCAACATGTTCGCACACAAGTGTTAATAACCCGCCGGGTAACGAGATGCAATGACACAACGATCACAGCTCGCTACGCGGCGGGGTTCAGAATATCTAAACATATCTTTAAGAAAGTGAAGAATACCCTCTGACATAATATAAAGGACCAGTATGGCGTTTATAGTCTTTTCGGTGGTGACTGTTTCAAGATTCAATTTTTTTGGAAAACAACCCCCCACAAAGACGCCAGCCCTTGAATTATTTAGCAGAAAAACACAGGGCAGGCTGATACAAGATCTAATTTCTAACGAATTGTCACAAAAGATCGCCGTAAGTTTGAAGGCGGCGATACATTAACGTATCTCTCAATTTTAAGTGGTTAATGAAATTGAATTGTAAATTCCTTATTTCCTCCTCCTAGGAGCACCCCCGGGTGTAAAAACGATGTTAACCCTAATTGAACCTTCGATCGCCGTAAGTGTAAAGGCGGCGATACATCTAGTATCACTAACATGGATCGGTTAACTAACTGAAAGACCTCGTCGTTCATCCCACCCTACCAAGGTGCACCCGCCGGGTGAGATGTCAAAACGTTAACCCCATAAGTTCCTGTCCCCACTTCTTTGTAAAAGATCGCCGGGGAGGAAAGCCCTTAACAACAGCTAGGTTTTTTCTGTGGTTTGTAAAACCGGTTAGAAAAAACGTCATAACATATGTCCGCATGAACAAAGTTATATGGGTACAGCCAATCCGCCGGGAATCAAAGGGAGCCTGAAAACAGGCACCAACACAGAGACGCAGTCCTGGAGAGCCACAGACACCTCATCGCCGGGGACACAAGCCTGTGTTGCAACCACGTGTGGCCCAACACGGCTCTCGGCCGGGTTTTTTTCATGGTGAAACCGAGAAAAAACCCGCCGGAAAGACACCCACACCGTTCAGAAACCATCTGAACGCACATAGGACTCGAAGGAAAGCCAAGCACGACTAGCCTAGGGTCCACACAATAATCCGTGGAATTAGCCAATACACAACTAAACCAGGAAACAAACATAGTCCGAGGAATTAGCCAATACACAACTAAACCCGGATACACATGACACAGTAGGACATATTTATAAAATAAACAAAAACACTTGTACATGTGGCAAAGCTACGAGCGGCTGGCTAGGCCTAAGTAGACGGCATAAGAAATGTTGAAATATAAACAAAAACACTGGAAATATAACAACAGGAACCACCGCCAACACACCACTGTAGCAAATACTTCCGACCAAGGGAAGACTGACTCGGGACCCAGAAAAAACTTCACTAAGTGAAGAAAAATACGCTGGGAACGTCAGTAAGCAACGCTTACCTCATCAGAAAGATAAAAGGCAGCATAACTAACGCGTAATGAAAGCCGCCTGCATCACAAGCTAACTCAACTGTGAAAAGATCACAAGTCCACAACAGGACCACGAGGGTACATCCGAAATAGATGCCCCAAACACACGACCCAAAATACACTGCACTGAGGGCAACCAGCCCAGGACACCCCTGCTACACATATCCTAACCTTACTCGATACATCCCGGAGTAAACAAATGAGAAAAACTCACTAGGGACGCAGCAAATGCGGAACCAGCAGAGCGTGGGGAGACACGTCCGGGCAGGCTGAGCGCAGAGCAGAGAAGGAAGAATGACGCCTGAATCAGCGTCTGGTCAAAGATCCACACAAGTACATTCACGATATGATGGAAAGCTTATTGAATAGTTATTCTTATTTTCTTTTTCTTTTTATTTTTTACGAAGTTTTTTCGTAGTGAGAACCCAATTCATAATGACTGAAGCCATGAGTGAGGTCGCGTGCGCTCATGATGAAGGCTCCTCAGTTTTTAAATGCTCTGCGCGGTAGATTCAAACTACGGCGGATTAGTGTTTGAAGAGGATGCCTTATGTAATAGGCATGTTCGTCAATGATGGAGGGGCCACTAATAAATAACAGGTTACCACGTACTGAGCATGGGGTCACGAAGCAAAACAGAGTAATGTGGATTGTGGATAAGGAGGTGATTGGAAGACGTATAACAATTGTGGAAAAGTAAATGGAAGAGAGGAACACAATGGCGGATAAAAGATAATTAACCTAAGGATTGAATACATGCATAAATGACGACATTATAGCCGTCGTCCTAATAAGATGATGAAACCGGGTTGGTATACACGTGGCACAATACGACACTAGGACAGTGTCGTATCAATATCGGTGGGCATACTCCGGTTAATATTATATATAGACTTAGTTACCAGAAGAAGAAGACAAGGGGCAACTGAGCACGGGGGTACATATCTATATACTTAGTTACTACAAAAGAAAGGAACAGCTGAGCATTGGGTTGGTATGTGGGTGTTGTAACTGAGCAGGGGGGCTGCATATATCTATTCTCGTAATGGAGAGAGATACTAGGTAGCTTTCCTGCATTCCTCTTGAGATGATCGTATGCAGATTGATCATAATTATTAAACATATATAAATCAACAGATATGAATCAATACAATAACTGGCAGAGGGTTAGTATTGCGGGTTAGAGGTTAGGTCAGAGGACGGAGGGGGATCCTAATTAATTATAGGGCTGACATTATCATGATCGGATTCGTTGTGGACTGGAAAACGAAGGTGTCCTGAGATCGCCTTCGCACCTACACAAAATGAAATTACTATAACTCACAAGGTGGTTATCTAATTAAATACATACTTAGTTGGTAGGCTACATCAAGAATGTCCAGGAGGAAAGTCATGTGGTTTGTATTAAAGAAGACTGGGTTTGTTTAACCTCTCCGCGGCGCACAGGGGGTTTTCTACAGGGTAAGACTGTGCGCACCTATGATGATTTTGGGACCCATTGCCAATTTCGATAAAAAGTACATCATCGTGTAGGGAATGTTTGCGTGCATCGGCCCATATATATTTGACCCCCCAAAAAATGTCTGGGGGGGGGAGGGGGAACGGTCCGTAGTTGAAAAATGTGGAGCGAATGGCACCGCGCGGCTAGATTGTCATCGAGCGGCGAGATTTCCCTGCCGAATTTTCACGCGCCCAGGGGATAGAAGGAGAGGGAGGAGGGGGTGGGTTACCGCGTATTATCACGTATATCTCCTTTTTTGAGCCCTTTTAGGCTATGTAGAGTATGTATACGTGTGTAGGCCACCCATATAACAATGAATATGCCTCATAGTGACCAAAAATTGCAATATATAAGGGAATTATAAGAGAATTTTTAGGCGGGAATGAAGATGTGTTTGGCGGCAATTTATGAGCTGAGAGTGTGGTTTACGCCATACATATCACTTATATCTTGTACGTAGAGCACTGTCATGCTATAATACAGACTTGTACGTATGTATACGTGCCATATATCAAAATATATACCGCATATAGACCAATTCATGCGATATTTACGCACATTACCAATGAGTTTCTATGCGTGAACCAAGGTGTGAGTGAGTTGTGCTGGGAATGAAAGGGGGAGAGGGTGTGTTACGCCATAAATATCACATATATCTTGTATTTAGAGCACTGTCATGCTATAATAAAGATGTGTACGTATGTAGGCGTCCCATATAACAAGGAATATACCGCATATAGACCAATTGATGCGATATTTACGCAAATTGTGAATGTGTTTCTAGCAGAAGGAAGCCTGAAAGGGTGGGTGGGGGTGGGTGGGTGGGAGGGAGGCATGCAGGGAGGGAGTGAGTGAGTGAGTGAGTCGTGGAGAGAAGGAAGGCAGGCAGATCTCTAGATAGATAGCCAGCTTTGTGATAATTGTGGAGGCGCCCGAGGCGTATGGATGTCTTGGTATTTTGAACCTTATGTCTACCAGATGTCTGGTGTTCGTTGCCACCAAGAGGTCTACAATAACATGAGTCAGGAATGGAGAGAGAGAGAGAGAAACTGAGACATGCGTATGTCGTACGTATAAATGGACTTCATAATTGCATTTTTATGCAAGCAGACATTGCATTTTAGACACATGTGAAGTACCACAGAAACATGTAGGCCATTGACTGTAAATAAAGTACTATATTATAGACCACCAGCGACGGTGCTGAGTCAACACAGGCAGATTGCCTTTTGTGATAGAGGGCTAAATATAGACTGGTGTCTCCTTACACTTGCGAAAGGGTAGATTGCCACCAGAGAAACTTATACTTATTTATTTCCAAGTAATATGCAATATAAATGTATATTCGAGACCTCCTGCAAGTATTTGTATGACAGTCATGACTATGTATAATCCAATATACGCGCGTAGGCGAGACATAAGAAAGCTGGTTGAGCAATTTTCGACACCCACACAGTTATTATTCATTTTTATTTACAATATTATACAATACAAATGTATTTGTGAAGAGTATTTTATCCATTATTGTATTTATACCAATTTTGTTCCCAGACAGAGCTGCTGTAGCTGGAGCATCAAGGAGCGGCAAGGGTCACCGCTTGACCGTGTGAAAATGAGGGGAGTCACACTGAGAGGGGCAATTTTGCTGAGTGTTTGGGCAATTTTTGACAGAATAAAGTTATATAATTACTAATTCTTGACAGAGACACACTTTTATAAACCTTGGCATGATATAATTGATAATCCCATCAATTTACAAACGTAAATTGGTGGGATAATTTTTTTTTTGTTGTATATTGTCATTTCGATTGTAGACACAAAGTTTTGAGTGATATTTGGTATGAGCTCCTGTGGCATGGTTGGTAAGGTCGCGGACTGGAAAACTCAAAGTGTGGTAGGGTAGTGGGATCAAATCCAGGAGGGGGTTATGGGGAAGGTTTTATATTGTCTAGAACATTTTTGATACATTTTTTTTTTTTACAAGATCATGCCATTGTATTCAAACAATATGAAATATTCATAGAATATATCATATTGTAAGAATACAATGACATGACCTTGTTTTTTTTTTTTTTTTTTATTGTTTTTTTTATTATCTTAGTAGGTTTGACAGGATTTATTGAAACATATTTATTTTTGTACAATTCATTTGAGGTAAGAAAATAATTATATACACATTACTTAGGCTAATAACAAACATATATATTGATATACTAAAAAAGAAGGCATATTACATGTAAATCTTTGAAACTTATAAACTAAATAATGAAACATACAATTATATAATGTAAAAGCTATATCACAGGGACATCTTTGGAACTTATACATTATATAATATATATGTTACATTATGAGGTAGCGTGATCAATTAGGTCAGGTCAGGTAAGGTAGGGCGCGAGTCCAGGGCAGGGCAGGGCAGGGGCGAGTCCAGGGCAGGGCACGGGGCGAGTCCAGGGCAGGGCAGGGCAGGGGCGACACTCAATAATTCTTGAAGGTGTGGTAGTCCCTGAAGCAGTCACCCAGGCAGAGTGGAACTTTGCACTCGGCGCACATTGAGGTGACTCTTTTGGTGACATGGGGTTTCCTGACACTGGAGCTGCAGACGGTGCACTGCGCCTGCCTGCGACGAGTGCCAAGCATCTCGGTGTTGATTGGGTAGTGTCTTTCGACACCCAGCTGGATGCGGTCAGGAACGTGATCCCCACGCCATGCCGTACGTCTGTGAGTGGTGGTGCCATACTTCTCCAGGAGTTGGTATGAGACATTGTACACGAACTCCCGGAATTTCAGCTTCTGGTTTGGGGACATATCCTTCTTCACCAACCACAAGTTGTAGGCGTTGAGCATCGTGATATCAACTAGGTGGAGGAAGAGCTTGCGATACCACTTCACAGTCTTCCTCAGACACTCAACACCTGACAGCTGACAGTCAGACTTGTCCACCAGGCGCATGTTCTTAGTGTAGTCCACTACCATGTCGGGCTTGTAGATGGTCTTCCTGGTTCGGTAGTGGATTTTGCCAGAATCCATCTGGGCACCTGTGTGGACGGTGGAAAGCAGGTGGACGTCTCGCTTATCCTTCCACTTCAGGGCATCACTTTCCCACACTTCTCGAGCTGCTTGAATTTCTGCCCCTTTCGTCGCCTTCTTCGCACATGCCTCTCGCGGTGTTCCTGGGCCAGGTCGTCTTCTGAAGGTGTGTCACTGGAGGAGGCATCTGTGAGAGGAATGACATTACCTGTGAACTTTGGCATAAACTTTCTTGTCTTTCTGACAGTCCCACATGACCCCGTTTGGTTGTCATGAAGAAACTGGCAGAGAGCAGGAGAAGTATACCAGTTGTCAGTGTAGATGATGTGGCCTTTGCCCAGGTAAGGTGCCAACATTTTCCTGACGATGGCACCTGACATGCCCATGGGGTCATTGGCAGCGGCTTTCGGTATGTCAATGTCAGTGCCTGTGTACACGATCATGTCAAGCACTATTCCAGTTTCGCAGTCACACAAAACGAAGAGCTTGATTCCGAACCTATGCCTTTTCAAGGGGATATACTGCTTGAAAACAAGACATCCTTTGAAGAGCACGAGCGACTCATCAATCACCAAATTGAGGAAGGGGTAAAAGTATTTCCTATGCCTCTCCAACAACATGGTGAACACATCCCGAACTTTCCATATCCTGTCAATCCTGTTAGGATTTTCGTTGTCTGCAAAGTGCATAAATCTTAGCAGCAACAAAAATCTGTCACGAGTCATGAACTTATTGAAAGTTGGGGTGGCGATGAGAGGGTCGTGCTTCCAATAGTGTTGCAACACATGCTTCTTGATCAGAGGCATGAGGAACAACAAGGCAAAGAACGTCATAAATTCTTCCACAGTCGTATCCACCCAGCCTCGTATTCTCGATTTTGGAGAAAGGACGTCCAATCTGCCAAACACCCACCTGTAGTAGGCGTTTGTTTGGGCAACGATGTACGTCATTACCTCCATATCGAAAAAAGCGAGGAAGAAGTCGCTTTCGTTCGCTTGATCGTCACAGGGCCAGTCGTCAGTTGTTCCTGACGTCCCAGGATTGAACTGGGGCACGTCAGGTACAAATTGACCCCGTCAGATCAATCGAACGAAGGCAGCCCAGGGATCGGAATGTCGTCTGCGTCTCCTTCATCGTCTGAAATATTGCTTCCATGGTCGCGATACAGTACTGCATCATCATCACCCTCCTCTTCACTTGACAGACGATGCCCTTCCTCATTCTCGTCACCGACGTCGGACTCACTCCCACTGTCCACTCCCAAATCCCCCCACCCTTGGTCCCGTGCTAGGGCTTCGTCGTCGAAACCCGGGCTGCCAATGCCCTGCGAATCACCATCAAACAGCAGGGCGGCATACTTTGATGGTGTCAGAGTTTTCCGGGTCAATCCAGCACGTGCGGGAGTCTTATGGACAGGGACAGCAGGGGCGGCGGCAGGGGCAGTAGTGGTGCGTGGTCTTGATGGCAAGATGATGGTGGTGCCTGTCGCCCTTCTCTCTGTTCCTTGGGCAGGGGCGGCAGGGGCGGCAGGGGCGGCAGGGGCGGCAGGGGCGGCAGGGGCGGCAGGGGCAGCAGGGGCAACATGGGCAGCAGGGCCAGCAGGGCCAGCAGTCACTTTCCCTCTCCCTTTCCCCTTCCCCTTCCCCTTCCCTTTTCCTTGGGCAGGGGCAGGGGCAGCAGGGGCGGCAGGGGCAGCAGGGGCGGCAGGGGCGGCAGGGGCAGCCGGGCCAGAGGCGGCTGGTGGTGGTGGTGGTGGTAGGGGCACTGTGGCTGGCGTACGGGTTCTCTTCCCTACGCCCGTGCCTTTAATTTTTCCTGCCCCCGCAGGTTCTGCAGCCCTAGGGCGGCCTCCTGCGTCGCTGGTACCAGTGGCAGGGGTGGCAGGGGTGGCAGTGGTGGCAGTGGTGGCAGTGGTGGTGGTAGTGCTTGTTGCAGTGGCCTGGGTCGTGGTGGCAGTGTCCCGAAACACCAATGACCTCTGTACCTTTGTCGTGCTTGCACATGTTTTTCGTGCTTTGGGTGCTGGTCTTTCGTCCTCAGAGCTGTAGAGCGTGTCGTACTGGTAGCTAGGGTCTTTAGCAGCCACCCTCTGCCTTCCACGGCGGCTAACACCACCAGAAGGAGGGCTGGTTGTGTCATCAGGGAGCGAGCGTGAGGGACGTGTGGGCTCCATGACTAGTGCTTGGTTACTGGCGCGGTGGTGCTTGCACGAGTGCGGGGCGAGCGTTTGGGAGGGTGGTGTTGAGAGTTGACATGTAGTACTATACCCACACCAATTTTCAGCCGCCTGGCTATTAACGCGCGGTTTTGGTACGCGTTCAAAAGCTCTGCTCTTAAGAGTCTCCCCGCAGTCCGCCGGGGGAACTCTTAAGAGTCTCCCCGCAGCTCCCGGGTTAAGAGGCGTGCAACATGCGGAGTTAAGTGGAAAAGAGAAAACATCGTGGATAACAGATAGTTACCCTAAGGAGTGAATACATACATAAACGACGGCATTATAGACGTCGTCCTAATAAGATGATGAAAACCGGTTTGGTATGCACGTGGCACAATACGACACAAGGACAGTGCCGCTATGTCGTATCAATACTAGTGGCATACTCCGGTTAATATTATAAGTATACACTTAGTTACTAGAAGAACAAGGCAAGGGGGCAACTGAGCACGGGGGTACATATATCTCTACTCGTCATGGAGAGAGAGATACGAGGTAGCTTTCCTGCATCTCTTCTGATAATCGTCTGCAGATTGGTCATAGTGAGTTTATCCGAATTAACAGGCCTAAATCAATACAATAACTGGCATAGGGTTATCGGGTGTATAGAGTCGTGGTTAAAGGTTGTTACATAACTCGTAATTAACTTATCTAAATCAACAGGCATAAATCAATACAAGAACTGGCAAGGGACACAAATTGACAGACGAACAATGCAACGTGAGGTTATGTATAGCTAACTGCTAAAAATGGGGGAACGAAGATAGGTGTCTTCCCTTTTTACAAGTTCCCTAAATTATGTTAACATTAGGGAGTTGGTACATCAATAAAATAGCAATGTGGATCTCAGTGAGTTATGGGGCTGTCTAGTGTAATTTCATAATTAATCTCGGAATTACTCCTAGGTATTTTGTCTAGGGAAATGGAGGTTGTATTGGGAAGGTTGGGAATATATATAGTTAGTGGATAAAACAACGGGAGGTTAGAGACATATAATTGCTAGAATTGGGGGGACTATGATTGTTATATAACTAAATACAGGGCTGATGTAATCACGATCTGATTTGGTGTGAAATGGAAGCTAAGGTGTCTTTTAGATCGCCTCGAACCTACACAATGAAAGTATTATAGCATGTATGGTGGTTACATAATTAAATACATACTTAGGTGGTACATCAAGAATGTCAGTGAGTAAAGTATTGTGGTTTGTATATTAGAAGACTGTGATTGAGAGACGTATAATATGTGGAATGAATTGGGAGAGAGAGAGAGACCAAATCGGGGATGGAAAAGGGACCGGGGATCTCGTTGGGGGTGGGGGTTTCGCTCTCAGGATTTTCGTTCCTGTGGCTCGTTAGGGGTGGGGGTTTCGCTCTCAGGATTTTCGTTCCTGTGGTATTTTACTTCCGTCGCCTTTATATGAGGTACGACCTCGTACCTCAAGGTTGGAGTACGTAGGTTTGTTTAGGGGGCCAGGTCAGGTCGGTGAGGGGGTTAGGTTGGAGGGAAATGGCAGCCTGCCGCTGAGGACGAAGATTACTGTCATCCCGACTAGCAGCAGACTGCGCGGAAAAGATAGACAAAACTTAAAACATTTTATCCTGAAATGTGAATAATATAATGAAATTAGGAAAAAAAAAACAAGATTACTCAGGTCATATATCCAAGACTCTGAAAACTAATAGGAGAGCTACTATTCAAGAAAGAAGGGAACGAGAGAAGAAAATACATAGATGTTGGAAAAGGAGAGAAAAGAGGATAAAAGAACTTGACGAAAGAACAGAAAATTAAGAACACAGGAAAATTAAGAAGAGCTAAAGTGTTTAACAATGTATAAAACAAATTTAAAAGATAGTAAGAAAAGTGTAGGCTAACAAGAAAGGGAGTACTACTAAGGAAAACAAATATAATATATACAGTATATGGAAAACATGTAAATTTATAGAATCATGCCCAATCGCTTAGGAATTGAGAACAATGCAAAACAAAATCCCATGGAAAATCCAGTACAATAAACATCATCATCATCATCAGGGGGGGATGGATTAGTTAGGGTCGCCGTTAGTCTTGGTGAAGGTCTGGTTTATTGGTAGGGGTGGTGGTGGTGGTTGTGGCTTTGACCTTGGGGGTTCGCTTTCACTTTGGGAGGGAGGGGTGGATATACCGTTGGTCTGCCGTTAGGAATGTGGGTCTGGGTGAGAGCTGGCCCGGGGGCAGTTTTGGATGAGTTTTGTGGGCGTGAATGGTGGGTCTGTGGAGGTTGGAAAGGCAGAGAGTGGTTGGTTGGTGGGGGAAGAGATTTTGGCTGGAGAGGGGTTGATGTTGGATGATGGTTTGATATGGATGGTGGCTTGAAGGGTTGCGGTCGGGGGTAGTGATAGGGGGGGGGGTTAAAGGTGAAATGGGCAGGTCGAGTCGGGGTTGTTGTTGTGGAAGAGGTTGGTGCTGGGGAGGGGTTGAATTGTGTAGAAAGTTGTGGTCGTGAGATATGGATGGTGGCTTGAAGGGTTGCGGTCGGGGGTAGTGATAGGGGAGGGTTAAAGGTGAAATGGGCAGGTCGAGTTGGGGCTGTTGTGGAAGAGGTTGGTGCTGGGTAGGGGTTGAATTGTGTAGAGAGTTGTGGTCGTGAGTGGGGTTGTGGGAAGGGTGAGTAAGGCTGGAGGTTGAGAGTTTACGATGATCGGGTGGTTTGGAGGGTTGGAGTGTGAGGATTTGATAGGGAGATGGTGGGGAGGGGGGGGGGGGGGGTCTGGGCAGGCAGGGTTGTGGTTTGAGAGGGGTTGAATTTGGACTGGTTTTATTGTCGGGAGAGACGTGGATGGGATTTCGAGGAGTGGTTGAGGTTGAGAAGTTGATTATGTTGTTTGGGGCGAGAGAGAGGGTAGTATTTTGGGGGTTAGTCAAGGTGGAAAAAGTTTTGTGGTTGGATTTGGATGGGCGTGGTATTTTGTCGAGCGGGATCTTTGGGGGTGGAATTTGGGGCGGATGGGGTAACGGTGAAGAGGGGGTTAAGGTAGGGGGGGAAGAGGAGGTAGGGGTTATGTACGGGGGTGATTTTGCGTTCTGAATGTGGACGTGAGAGGGTAGGCTGGCAGGGTGGGAATTGGTGGAGGTTGAGAGTTTAGGATGATCTGGGGTTTTGGAGAGTGGGGGTGTGGGAGATTGACAGGTAAATTGTGGAGATGGGGTGAGTAGGTAAGTTTGGAGAGATTGTTGCGGAAGAGATTTGTCTTGGAAAAAAGTGGAATTTGGTAGGATGGATGAAGGAGACATTGATGGAGATTTTGGTTCTGGTGCTGGATTATGGGGCAGAGCGTGGCAGAGGTTGGCAAGCGGGGGTGTTACTGGAGGTGGATTCAGGAGCGGTTTGGGTAATGTTGGAGAGGGTGACAAGGGAGGGGGGGAATAGGAGGTAGGCGGAGCTGTAGAATTCTTGGTTGATGCGGGTGTTTGAAGGTGTTCACCGAGGTTGGGCATGTGGAGAGATGATGGTTGGGGGGGTGAGGTTGACAGTTTTGAGGGGGGGACAGGTGATGAATCTGAGGAAGTGAGAGGCGTGACAGGTTGTTGAGGGATTGTCGGGGGTGAAGGTTGGTCTTGGGTGACAGGGGCATGTGAGAGAGTGGAAGGGGGGCTCATTTTCTGACCAGCATTTTTCAGGGGTGACATTGAAAGATAATTGGTTATGGTGGGGGTGACCATTTCTGCGTTCTGTGGTTTGTTGGCAGGCATAGAAAAGGGAGGGGGTTCATGGGGTAACACAATTGATGAAGATTATCGTTGGTGGATGGCTGGGCAGGGGAAAATTTAGGGATGGTCAGAGAGGATAGAGGCAAGGAAGAGTGCACTGGGGTTGGACTTTCATCAGGGGTCATTTTGGAAGGGTGCACAGAGTTTGATTCCTTAGGGGAATGGAGGGACTTATTGATGATAGTGTTAAGTGGAGGAATATATTTACTTTCTTGGATAGGGGCTGAAGGGGTGGATAGGGGATTCACAGGGTGTTTAGACATGGCTGGGGGTGAGAATTTTTCAAGAGCTTCATTTACTAAGGGGGAATGTGAGGGAATGGATGGATGTGGGTGAACAGACCTCGGACTCGAGTTGGTAATGGTGAAGGGTTGTTCCTCATTATTTTGTCATAGCTGGCGAGTTGTTTGGAGTGGTGGGTGTCCGTAGAAGTTTCCGTATTTCTCGTATGTTCTGGAGGAAACTTGCTGTCCCATGGTCCATGAAATGTTGGTAGATGTCTACCGGAAGGAGGTTCACCAGGGAGAGGAACACCTGTTATTCTTGGTATTCAAGGGTTCGCGAGGGACATGCGGATTTGATGTGCCCTCATACCTTGGTTAGGGTGACGTCCAGGCGTCCTTCATATACCACTTGATTGAGTTGGCACATTTCTCTGATGGAGAGCATATGTTCTTCGAATGAGCCGTACAGGTCGAGATGGGCGGTGATGTGGGGTGGGAGGATGTCGAACAATGCGGTGAATAAGTGTTAATTTTGTTGCTCGTCATCTTGAGAGCTATACGTGGTCCTCACGTATCTGTAGAGTTGTACGAGGGTCACATTGATATCCCCTTCATACTTGATCTCGTCGACTTTTATTATTTTTGGGGCAACGAGGGAACCCAAAAGTGGCCCGAAGGTCTGGATCACGAGGGATCGAAACTGGTTCCAGGTAAGCTTTGGCGTTACCTGTTTAGCAATTTGGGAAACGGCTTTTCCCAACTGCATAATGTGCAATAATGCAACGGCGATTTTCTCGCGGTCATTTTGAAGTGCCAAATCTAACACTGGCTTTACTATGTCTAAGTAAGTGGCGATATCATACGTGTTTACATCATACTTGGGAATGTGAGTGTAATAGCGAGCTGCCATTTTTTGCGATGTTACCATGCTTCTATTGTTTCAAAAATATGTAATGCAATGAAATCTTCTATCCGAATCAAGAACCACCGCTGCCGCCAATGTTATGCCCTGATTTTATACAGGATTAACTTGGTATAGGTGAGTTTTGCAAGACTGGGTTATTGGATTTCTTGCAAAATACATAAAGAGAATCAACAGAGGACATAGATAATCTCGGAGAAATGGTTTGTAATACAGCTTTATTCTAAATAACACTCAGGTAGAAGGTACATAATAGAATTCACACGAACAATAGATGTTGGAGCACTCAGGTAGGTTATTGGACTTATTACAATCTCCCAGCACTTATCGCGGATTTGGATAGAGATATACTTCCCACTTCCAACGTTCAGGCATTATTCTTCTGATCACATTGCTTTATGATACGTAGGGTACATGAATCACACAGGTTAGGTATTTCGCTTTGTTAACTCTCTCTGGTAATATGACTCTTAATCAAGGATGAAAGTATATGTAATGTGGTTATTGCCCAAGAATGAACGTAAAGGGATAACTGTAACTAGTTGCACTGGTCTAGGATGTTCACTTGTCTAGGTGATACTTCGGACCGAAAATATCAGTGAGGGCGAATCAGGTTAAACCTGATGGCAAGAATAATTACGGGAGTCAGTTCGCCTAAGCTAAATTTCACTGATATATATTAATGTGTACTAGCATAATAATCACTTGTTTCCTAACATCAGAGAAAGTTGAGACACAATCGAATACACTGGATGGTTGATAGTTAATAGCACCGTAACACTGGTACTTTGCGAAGTAACACTGTGATAGAGTTTTCCTGGTTGTCTTGCGTTAGTGATGTTGGGGGTTAACAGTAGCTCTGGGGCCGTCCAAGCTGTCCGGTAGTGTAGAGAAGGTTTTGCAGATGGGCTTCTTGCGGGCGGTTTTGCACCTTTTTTTTGGCAACAAATGCTGATGGGGTAAGACAGTCGATTGTTGCCAAGGAGTTATTCTTGCAGAGTTCTCACTCAAGAGTTTCTCGCATAATCCCTTCTAACATAACAAGATCTTTCTGCCTTAGATCAGTTATGAGTTATGATCGTTCGTAACTCCAGTAGCGGATGGTGCACTATCAGAAGTATATGAAACAATCAATAATTTGTGAATTTGTTGTCTACCAATATAATATTACTGCCGGTAGTTCCGATCGCAATAAAACATTTGTAAAGGGTTAAATCACTTCCTCACAGATTTGCACAGATTACGTCACGCCGAATTATCGTGAATCTTGAGGGGGGGAGGGTTACTAGATGCCAACGCAGTGTGGCCAGCCGTTGCTTTTGGGCTCTAATATTCAACTGCCCGACTGTTGTCTCTGTGTCTTATTTATAGGCAGGTCAAGGAAGCTTCAGGAATGTTCTAGAAGTATTGGATGTCAGTGCTATGAAAGTAGTTAATTTATTCTGGTGAACTTAGGGGGTTAGGGAGGGGTCTTTAATGTGGCAGTAAGTAACTTGTTATCTGATTTATTATCGTGGATATCTTAACCCTAGTATGAGGTACTAGTAGAGTTGTTTAGGCGGATTTGGTGAAGGTTTTTACGTACTACTTTGTTGGCGCCCTACGTGACGAGGCTGGGAGGTATTATTCATCAATTCACCTAAGTATCCTTCTCTGGTCTAGCTGACATGCTATTCGGAATTTAGGATGGGTTAAGGGGGATATTGGGGTTTTAGTTAAGGATGGAGTAGGATGGTATTTGGATAGGTATCTAGATTTGTAGGTCATAACCTGTTGGAAACTCACCTGTTGTCTGGCAAGAATTTGCTGGCTTGCACGGGTCAGGGTAATTCTCCGCGGGGTCGGTGGGGTCCCCGTGGGGTCGGTGGGGCAGGCCGCTCCCTGAATATGGTTATCGAGAGTTCTTACGTTAATTGGGTTGAGATATGAGTTCAGGTTGTCAGGAGGTATCTTCCTAGTTAGGGTTGATCACTACATCTAGTTTTCATGTACGAGGATCACTCGTGGGTGTTAAGAATAGTGGTTTTGTGAAAATGCAAGTCATGGGGAAATTTAAATTTTTAAGGGGGGACGAGAGGGGGTCGTCCTAGCCTCGCGCCGGCTATTGTTATGGTTCGGTTGTGAGTGGGGCTAGGGAGTTAGAGGATAGTTAAGTGGGGGTACAAGGATAGGTCCTTACCATCCATTTGTTGAGGTTAGTGAACGAACTGAGTCGGCATGTTATAACGTTCTTATGGCGTCTTTACAGGGGAACCCCATTTTATGTCTCTACTATATAAGGCCAGTTCACGTTTATGTAAACTCTCAGAAAATATTTTTCAGAAAATATTATTTTGGTCATGTCAATCTTAGCTAGCCTAGTTTTAGGGGGATCTAAACCCCATTGTGTGTCTACATCTTATGTCTTAGCTAGCCTAGTTTTAGGGGCTCTAAACCCCATTTTATGTCTCTACTATACAAGGCCAGTTCACGTTTTCGTAAACTCTCAGAAAATATTTTTCAGAAAATATTATTTTGGTCAAGTCAATCTTAGCTAGCCTAGTTTTAGGGGGGTTCTAAACCCCATTGTGTGTCTACATCTTATGTCTTAGCTAGCCTAGTTTTAGGGGCTCTAAACCCCATTTTCTGTCTCTACTATACAAGGCCAGTTCACGTTTACGGAAACTCTCAGAAAATATTATTTTGGTCAAGTCAATCTTAGCTAGCCTAGTTTTAGGGGGGATCTATACCCCATTGTGTGTCTACATCTTATGTCTTAGCTAGCCTAGTTTTAGGGGCTCTAAACCCCATTTTATGTCTCTACTATACAAGGCCAGTTCACGTTTACGTAAACTCTCAGAAAATATTTTTCAGAAAATATTATTTTGGTCTAGTCAATCTTAGCTAGCCTAGTTTTAGGGGGGATCTAAACCCCATTGTGTGTCTACATCTTATGTCGTAGCTAGCCTAGTTTTAGGGGCTCTAAACCCCATTTTATGTCTCTACTATACAAGGCCAGTTCACGTTTACGTAAACTCTCAGAAAATATTTTTCAGAAAATATTATTTTGGTCAAGTCAATCTTAGCTAGCCTAGTTTTAGGGGGGATCTAAACCCCATTGTGTGTCTACATCTTATGTCTTAGCTAGCCTAGCTTTAGGGGCTCTAAACCCCATTTTATGTCTCTACTATACAATGCCAGTTCACGTTTACGTAAACTCTCAGAAAATATTTTTCAGAAAATATTATTTTGGTCAAGTCAATCTTAGCTAGCCTAGTTTTAGGGGCTCTAAACCCCATTTTATGTCTCTACTATACAAGGCCAGTTCACGTTTATGTAAACTCTCAGAAAATATTTTTCAGAAAATATTATTTTGGTCAAGTCAATCTTAGCTAGCCTAGTTTTAGGGGGCATCTAAACCCCATTGTGTGTCTACATCTTATGTCTTAGCTAGCCTAGTTTTAGGGGCTCTAAACCCCATTTTATGTCTCTACTATACAAGGACAGTTCACGTTTACGTAAACTCTCAGAAAATAATTTGCAGAAAATATTATTTTGGTCAAATCAATCTTAGCTAGCCTAGTTTTAGGGGCTCTAAACCCCATTTTATGTCTCTACTATACAAGGCCAGTTCACGTTTACGTAAACTCTCAGAAAATATTTTTCAGAAAATATTATTTTGGTCAAAGTCAATCTTAGCTAGCCTAGTTTTAGGAGGGATCTAAACCCCATTGTGTGTCTACATCTTATGTCTTAGCTAGCCTAGTTTTAGGGGCTCTAAACCCCATTTTATGTCTCTACTATACAAGGCCGGTTCACGTTTACGTAAACTCTCAGAAAATATTTTTCAGAAAATATTATTTTGGTCAAGTCAATCTTAGCTAGCCTAGTTTTAGGGGGCATCTAAACCCCATTGTGTGTCTACATCTTATGTCTTAGCTAGCCTAGATTTAGGGGCTCTAAACCCCATTTTATGTCTCTACTATACAAGGCCAGTTCACGTTTACGTAAACTCTCAGAAAATATTTTTCAGAAAATATTATTTTGGTCAAGTCAATCTTAGCTAGCCTAGTTTTAGGGGGGATCTAAACCCCATTGTGTGTCTACATCTTATGTCTTAGCTAGCCTAGTTTTAGGGGCTCTAAACCCCATTTTATGTCTCTACTATACAAGGCCAGTTCACGTTTACGTAAACTCTCAGAAAATATTTTTCAGAAAATATTATTTTGGTCAAGTCAATCTTAGCTAGCCTAGTTTTAGGGGGATCTAAACCCCATTGTGTGTCTACATCTTATGTCTTAGCTAGCCTAGTTTTAGGGGCTCTAAACCCCATTTTATGTCTCTACTATACAAGGCCAGTTCACGTTTACGTAAACTCTCAGAAAATATTTTTCAGAAAATATTATTTTGGTCAAGTCAATCTTAGCTAGCCTAGTTTTAGGGGGGATCTATACCCCATTGTGTGTCTACATCTTATGTCTTAGCTAGCCTAGTTTTAGGGGCTCTAAACCCCATTTTATGTCTCTACTATACAAGGACAGTTCACGTTTACGTAAACTCTCAGAAAATAATTTGCAGAAAATATTATTTTGGTCAAATCAATCTTAGCTAGCCTAGTTTTAGGGGCTCTAAACCCCATTTTATGTCTCTACTATACAAGGCCAGTTCACGTTTACGTAAATTCTCAGAAAATATTTTTCAGAAAATATTATTTTGGTCAAGTCAATCTTAGCTAGCCGAGTTTTAGGGGCTCTAAACCCCATTGTATGTCTCTACAATACAAGGCCAGTTCACGTTTACGTAAACTCTCAGAAAATATTTTTCAGAAAATATTATTTTGGTCAAAGTCAATCTTAGCTAGCCTAGTTTTAGGAGGGATCTAAACCCCATTGTGTGTCTACATCTTATGTCTTAGCTAGCCTAGTTTTAGGGGCTCTAAACCCCATTTTATGTCTACTATACAAGGCCAGTTCACGTTTACGTAAACTCTCAGATTTTTTTTTTCAGAAAATATTATTTTGGTCAAGTCAATCTTAGCTAGCCTAGTTTTAGGGGGGATCTAAACCCCATTGTGTGTCTACATCTTATGTCTTAGCTAGCCTAGTTTTAGGGGCTCTAAACCCCATTTTATGTCTCTACTATACAAGGCCAGTTCACGTTTACGTAAACTCTCAGAAAATATTTTTCAGAAAATATTATTTTGGTCAAGTCAATCTTAGCTAGCCTAGTTTTAGGGGGATCTAAACCCCATTGTGTGTCTACATCTTATATCTTAGCTAGCCTAGTTTTAGGGGCTCTAAACCCCATTTTATGTCTCTACTATACAAGGCCAGTTCACGTTTACGTAAACTCTCAGAAAATATTTTTCAGAAAATATTATTTTGGTTAAGTCAATCTTAGCTAGCCTAGTTTAAGGGGGGATCTAAACCCCATTGTGTGTCTACATCTTATGTCTTAGCTAGCCTAGTTTTAGGGGCCCTAAACCCCATTTTATGTCTCTACTATACAAGGCCAGTTCACGTTTACGTAAACTCTCAGAAAATATTTTTCAGAAAATATTTTTTTGGTCAAGTCAATCTTAGCTAGCCTAGTTTTAGGGGGATCTAAACCCCATTGTGTGTCTACATCTTATGTCTTAGCTAGCCTAGTTTTAGGGGCTCTAAACCCCATTTTCTGTCTCTACTATACAAGGCCAGTTCACGTTTACGTAAACTCTCAGAAAATATTTTTCAGAAAATATTATTTTGGTCAAGTCAATCTTAGCTAGCCTAGTTTTAGGGGGGATCTAAACCCCATTGTGTGTCTACATCTTATGTCTTAGCTAGCCTAGTTTTAGGGGCTCTAAACCCCATTTTATGTCTCTACTATACAATGCCAGTTCACGTTTACGTAAACTCTCAGAAAATATTTTTCAGAAAATATTATTTTGGTCAAGTCAATCTTAGCTAGCCTAGTTTTAGGGGCTCTAAACCCCATTTTATGTCTCTACTATACAAGGCCAGTTCACGTTTACGTAAACTCTCAGAAAATATTTTTCAGAAAATATTATTTTGGTCAAGTCAATCTTAGCTAGCCTAGTTTTAGGGGCTCTAAACCCCATTTTATGTCTCTACTATACAAGGCCAGTTCACGTTTACATAAACTCTCAGAAAATATTTTTCAGAAAATATTATTTTGGTCAAGTCAATCTTAGCTAGCCTAGTTTTAGGGGCTCTAAACCCCATTTTATGTCTCTACTATCATTATATTCCTTCCAACAACCAACTACACTCCTAAAATCGATTAATGAAATTTACAAACACATGTGGCAGTACGTGGATTCGAACCCAGGATGCTCACACCGAAAATCAACACCTTATACATCGCACCACGAAGACAGTTAAAGGTTGGTGGACACTGCCTACGATTTATTATGCAACTTCGAATCCTGCATATCAATCTAAGCATGTACACACATCCCATACAAGGCCAGTTCACGTTTACGTAAACTCTCAGAAAATATTTTTCAGAAAATATTAATTTGTTATTAGTCTTGGAAAATCCAACGTTAAGGCAATTAACCTAATTGCAATGACGACTTGTCTATTTTGACTGCTATGTCGTCATTCCAACCGCAGTTAAAAAGAAGACGTCTAGAGTCTACTCCTTATCTTGCTCTAGGAGACGTTGTACATTAACCAAAATTACCACCGAAGGTGAAAAAAGCATAGAAGAGAAGAAAAAGGGGTTTACCTTAGTTACCGCTCAAGGCCCATCCCGCGTTCCGTCATGTGCAGATCCCTGTCGAACGTGCGCATGAGCGACCCTCTTTTGTCATCATTTTTTCACGCGTCGCCATTGTTGAGTCCGCTTTTGTTGTGCTCCTTCAATTCACCCTGTTTTAGGTTCGTTTCGGCTTATCTGGCCTTCTTTTTTTGTTAGACAGATGCTACGTGATCTAGGGCACACGTAAATGGGCTCCTCAGTGTCTATAATGGAGACGCGTGTGGAAATAGCTACCGAAGGTACGGGGGCGCCTGGCGTTCCTCGTCTATGTTTTTTCATTCTTTCTCTTTTCATATTCTTTTTTCCTGTTAGTCTGGGCATAGTTTAGCTTTTCGCTTATTTTAGCCTAGCTAGTTTTCTCATTCAGGAATTGCTATGCCCCTATGAGTTTTCATTTTTTTCATAGCCTAGGTGTACAGTTGGTAAACAATCTGAGATTTAGTTGGTGGCGGTGCTGTTTGTAGAGTTTGTGTCGGCCGCATTATTAGCGTTATTCTCGAGTCCCCCCTTTCGAGCCTTCACTGTGTCTCAAGGGCCTGGGCGACAGGTGGTTCGTGATATCCAGGGGTACCCCACGGGGGCCCCTCCTTCACACCACAGGGTTTTTCGCCCCTGACACATTCTCTGCTCACCCTTTTTCTCGCCAGTTTCATTTACTGGTTTTTGTTTTATCTTCCTGTTTCACCTCCATCCTTTCATAGTCTTTCATAGGCCCCTGTTTGTGCCAAACCACCCTCCCTGCCACTTCTCCTCATGGGCTTTGCTCTATCTCTGTGGGTTGGGTGGTTCCTGGGGGATGTGCCTCCTCTCCCCTGGTGTGTCTTCCTTGCCTCTCTCTTGACCGGTTGAGTTAGGATATAATCAAGGAAGACACTGCTCAGCTTGATGGCCATCATCGCTTGGAGTTCATAAGGAGATGACTCATTTTTGTGGGCCTTTTTTGGTATTCCCTAGGCGCTCCTCTCGTTTTTTTCGGCGCCGGACCATCTCGGCCGGTCCCGCAAATTTGTGGAGAGCTCGATTCGGTCCTCTGGGACGTTTCGGTTCCCCGCAAATTTGCGGAGATCGCTGGGGGGTCCCGCGGAGATGCGGGAGGGATGTGTCGGTACGGTTATGCCTCCATTGGCCCGCAAATTTGCGGTTATAGTTGGCTTTCACTGTTGACCTTTTTTATGTCATATTGTTGCCTGATACTATATTGGTGTATGCACTTTACTAGTGTTATGGACCCTGCATGTAAGGTGTTGAGTGGTGGTTAACACTTTCTCCATCTTTGCAGGTTCTGCTTGTGCTCTTCCAGCTCGCCCGCCCTCCTCACCTACCTCGGTGCTCCCGGTTTAGAGTGAGTACGGATACCGATTTGCATGTGTGTTACTGTTTACCCATGCTCATTCCCTGGTTTTTATTGGACATTCTCTACACTTACTCCGTCGACGTGCTGCTTATGGTGTGTGTTCTTCTGTTGCAGGTGGGATGCCTTGCTTTCGCCAGGGTTGTGGCTCCCCGTGCTTGGAACGCCACAGATCCTGCTTACGCCACTCGCAATGTGTGTCCTCTACGGCCTACCTCCCTGCTCTGTGTGGCCCGTGTATGGACCTGGTGGAAGTGGTGGACCATCACCCTGGTTCCTCAGAGGCGGCAGTGGCCTCTGCTTCCCTTCAATCAGTGTGGGCGGTGGTCTCCCACCACATTAGGACTGTGGGCCACCGTTCCCCGGCCTTTGTTGACGACCGGATCCGCGTCGCCCTGGGCATCCCTGACCCGTCTGGAGGCTGTTCACCTGGTCCTCTCCCTGCTCGGGCCCTCCTCCCTGGATCCCGTGGCCGGTCGTCACATCGTCGGGAGGATCCCCAGCTCCGTCCACGCTCTCGCTTGCCTCATCGCCCGTCCTCTACTGCCCCTCGTCGTCCTCCTGATCGCCTTGACGCCGCCCATCGCCCTCGTCATGGTTCTCACCCTGAGGCCGGGGTTAGCGGCTCTGCCCCTGTGCGCCCTCCCCTGGCCTCTCCAGATAGGGGCTCTACTACCTTCCGCCCGCTTCCCCTGCACAAAAGACGTCCTCTTCCTTTGTCCTCTACGTGCGCGGATGTTCATGCTGTAGCTGGCCCTCTGCTCCCTCCTCCTACACTGTCCAGGAGGGTCCGCCAGGATGTAGTTGCTTCTCCTCCTACTTCTCCTGCTTCGGTGCCTATTCTTCCTTCACGGTCTCGTCCCAAGGTGGAGGTCCCTCCCTCCTCCGCCTCGGTGTCGGGCCGCCCTGTTCTCTCAGCCCCGGGGATCCTTGCTCTGTTTCCCCCCCTGGCTCTTTCTGACCTCCTTTCACCCGGCCAGCCTTCCCACTCCCGTCATCCTGCTCCTCCTCATTCTTCTATCCCTGATCTTCACTTACCAGCTCGCCAGGGGGGTACCCCACCTCTTGACTCGGTGGAGTATAGCGAGGTTTCGGGGTCCCCTTTCTCGGGAGCTGACGTGTCGCTGGAAGAGGGGGATGGTGATGTTTCCCCCTCGGGCGTTAGTGATCGGGGACGAGACCCTCAGGGGCGCCACGGCCGTCGTCGCTCGCCTTCTTTGGGCCGCGACGCTGCTGTTTCGTGTCATGGGTCTCGCTCCTGCTCACGCTCGCCCTTGCGGGCCGAACAATCTTCGGGGGGGTCGCCTCTCTCGGATCGATTTTCGGCTATGCAGGGGTGGGTTGTGTCACACATCGACGAGCGCTTGGAGGCGATGCAAGACTCCCTCTTATCGCGCTTCTTGGCGGTGACACAACCTCAGCGCCTCACCCAACCTACCCCTGCTTTGGTCCCCCTCCCTTCTGAAGTGGACCACATTCCTTCTCGCCCTGCTTCTCCGCCTGCCCGGTCGTCGGCTAGTACTGCTCCTGCCCTAGCTCAGGAGGTTGCCCCTGCTGTCTCCCATGCGGTGGTTCTCCGTCTGCTAGGGCAGGGTCCGCGCTTGCCCCCCATCCAGAAGGCCAAGGTCCCATCGCGGACCATGCCGCTCCTCTATGGCTCCTTGGCTGTTTGGAAGGGGGTGCAGGCCTCCCACCCGGAGCATGCTACCGGCTTCCCATCAGGTGAGAGGGCCCTACCTTCAGACTGGTTGGTGCAAATTAATGATAAGATGCAGTTCAGGGCGATCAGGGTGGATGGTCAGGTGGCCGACGTGGAGGTGCGGGCTTACCCGACGAGGACTGACCTTCAGTACTTTTCGGTGAAGCCCAAGCCCCCGTCTGCTCCTCGGACTAAGCTCTGGTCAGACTTCAGCCGCCAGGACATTCTTCAGGATGTTCAGTCCCTGGCTGTGTTGACGGGACTGTCCTCCTATGGGACGGGTTTGTGCGACGACGGTAAGCCTGGCTTAGCAGTCGTGCTCGATAACCCTCTCCCATTGGAGGCCTGGTTTGCTGAGGCCTTAGAATTCGCCAACCGTTCCGTCGACAGATCTGTTTCAGTCCCTCCCCCGGAGTCATCTCTGCTTTTGCCTCCTTTGTATCTGTCGGCGGATTGGATGGCAAGTTCTGGTCCTGGATCAGCGCGCCCAAACTTGAAATTTGTTCTATTGCTAACCCGTTCTTCTCTCACCCAGATAAGTCCTCTGTCGACAGGGATTTTACCTTGCGACAGAGGGTGGCGAACTTATTATCTTGTCTTTTAGGTTCCCTCCAGACGTCTGTTCACCACCTGAGACTTATCGAGGCGACTGCACCGAGCGATGTTCGCGAGGGTTTGCACCACGTTCGGCGGATCCACCTTCAGCTCGCGGTGTCTTTGGTTCCCGAGCTGAAGGCGGTTTTGTGCGAGGCAACTCGACAACGCCAGACGGTAAGGTCCTCGTTCTGCCGGAAAGCCCCCTTGGATATTCGTCAGGGTTTGTTATACTCTGAGCTCTATACATCGGGGCTTTTTGCGCAGGATGCTTGGGAACGCTACGCTTCTCTGTCGGCGGACCCTGCTTACGACACGGAAAGACGCGCTGTGCCGCGACCAGGGTCTTCTCAGTCCCGTCCTTCTGACGGTCCTCTTCGGGGTGCTGCCGCCAGTGCTGCCGCCAAGAAAGGGCGCAGGAAAGGGAAGTTGCCGGCCAGAGCGTCGGTTCCGCCTCGCACTTCTGCTCCTGCTCCCTTTCATCCCCGCCGAGAAGGGGCTGGCCAGCCTTCCACTTCCGGCCGCACTTCGACGGGGTCAGACGCGCGACGGACAGGGGATGGGGTGACCCGCCCTTTTCGACGAGGTGGGGGGGGTAGAGGAGGTCAACGTGGCTCTTATGACCGCAAGGACCGTACCGGGGGACCCTCCACGTCAAAAAATGTGTAGGTTCTCCGGGTCGGTCTCCTCCTTGTTCTCCTTCTCGCCTAGCCGAAAGGGTCGCTCACCTCATCTCGGGGGCTACCACAGGTTGTTTTCGCCCTTGCGCCCCTCGCTGGCCGCGAGGGACGTGGGGGCGGAAGATTGCACGGAGGGGTCTAACCTGGAGATGGAAGTCCAGACCCCCACTCAGCTCTTGTCAACGAAGCCGGCCGGTCTCTTCGGAGGTGGCCGACGTGATAACGTCCATGCACGAGCAGGGAATCGTCAAGGAGGTGAAAGCCAGTCAACCGGTTTTCCTCTCCCGTGTATTTCTGGTACCAAAGAAAGACTGCGACGCGATGCGACCGGTGGTGGATCTGTCGGCCCTCAACGGGCACATCGTGAACACACGGTTTCGGATGCTGACGGTGCACCAGGTACGACTGGCCCTGCGACCTCTGTTGTGGGTAGTGTCGCTGGACCTCAAGGATGCGTATTGGCACGTTCCTATCCATCCTCGTTTCCAGCGATTCTTGGCCGTTCAGACTTCTGATCGTGTGCTCATGTTCGACAGACTTCCCTTCGGTCTCAACATCGCGCCGCGGATCTTCTTGAAACTGGTGAAGCAGGCTCTTGATCCTCTCCTCAGGAGTGGCCTCCAGATCCTGTTTTACTTGGACGACTGGTTGATAGTTTCAGACACCCTAGAACAGTGCATCCACGACACCCTCACAGTAGTTCAACACATCACACAGTTAGGGTTCAAAATCAATATTCCCAAGTCGCGCCTGACCCCGTCGCGTGTCGTGACGTGGGTAGGTCTCGAATGGGATCTGACCAGCGCTACAGTGACCCAGAGTCACCCAATTGCGGTGAAACTTCGCAGGAAGGTCTTCGCCGTGTTGCACTCGGTCTCCCTCACGAGGAGGATCTGGGACTCGTTAGTGGGTTCACTGAATTGGGCCGCTCTGACCATTCCCTTAGGGAGGCTCAGGCTCCGCCGCCTAATACTCATGGGCAACAAGGTGTTTCCGTTGGCCCCTATGGATCGGCTCATGCCGATCCCGTGTACCATTCACAGACACTTAGGACACTGGGTTGCTCGGGGCACGCTCTCTGCGGCTGTGCCCTGGACCGCCCCCCCGCCGACGATCTTGGTAGATACAGATGCGTCGAGTGAGGTAGGGTGAGGTTACCAATCCAACCTAGGACATCAACATCACGCCAGATGGGTGGGACACACACACCTACACATCAATGCCCTCGAACTGTTGGTTCCCTTGTTCTTCCTGAGGGACCACGCGCTGGCCCTTCGGGGAAAGTCGGTGGCCTTCAGGATGGACAATCAGACAGCTGTCCACTGTATCCAAAAGCAGGGGTCCTCCAGGTCTTTGAGTCTGTTGGGGATCTCAGAGAAGTTGTTCTTCCTCGCGAACCGACACAACATCTCCCTGCACGCCTCCTACCTGCCCGGGACTGCCAACCTGTGGGCGGACGCCCTGTCGAGAGGACAGGGCGTTCTTGTAGAATGGGCAATGAAACAGACTGTGTTCGACGACCTCGCAGCTTCCTGGGGTGTTCCGGAGGTCGACTTGTTCGCATCGAAGGAGACGCGCAAGTTGCCTCAGTACCTATCCCTCCGGACTCGCACTCCGGAGGGGGGTCCGGACGCTTTCATGGAAGACTGGAACAGGTGGCAGTCGATATACATATTTCCGCCACCAGACGCACTGTTGATGTGCAAAGTCCTCGAGAGGCTGCGGCTGTACCGCGGCAGAGTCTGGCTAATAGCACCTCTGTGGCCGGCCCAGGATTGGTACGCCCAGTTGAAGCGGTGGTGCCCGAGTCCGGTCCCTCTCCCTCTCTCAAACTTCCACTTGAGCCAGGTTGGAGACCTGCGGACCTCGTTGGCCTTCGCATCGTGGATGTTCGTGAGGCACGGTGGCTCCCAGTCCACGGACGGGACCTGACTGACACTGCCTACGATTTATTATGCAACTTCGAATCCTGCATATCAATCTAAGCATGTACACACATCCCATACAAGGCCAGTTCACGTTTACGTAAACTCTCAGAAAATATTTTTCAGAAAATATTAATTTGTTATTAGTCTTGGAAAATCCAACGTCAAGGCAATTAACCTAATTGCAATGACGACTTGTCTATTTTGACTGCTATGTCGTCATTCCAACCGCAGTTAAAAAGAAAACGTCTAGAGTCTACTCCTTATCTTGCTCTAGGAGACGTTGTACATTAACCAAAACTACCACCGAAGGTGAAAAAAGCATAGAAGAGAAGAAAAAGGGGTTTACCTTAGTTACCGCTCAAGGCCCATCCCGCGTTCCGTCATGTGCAGATCCCTGTCGAACGTGCGCATGAGCGACCCTCTTTTGTCATCATTTTTTCACGCGTCGCCATTGTTGAGTCCGCTTTTGTTGTGCTCCTTCAATTCACCCTGTTTTAGGTTCGTTTCGGCTTATCTGGCCTTCTTTTTTTGTTAGACAGATGCTACGTGATCTAGGGCACACGTAAATGGGCTCCTCAGTGTCTATAATGGAGACGCGTGTGGAAATAGCTACCGAAGGTACGGGGGCGCCTGGCGTTCCTCGTCTATGTTTTTTCATTCTTTCTCTTTTCATATTCTTTTTTCCTGTCAGTCTGGGCATAGTTTAGCTTTTCGCTTATTTTAGCCTAGCTAGTTTTCTCATTCAGGAATTGCTATGCCCCTATGAGTTTTCATTTTTTTCATAGCCTAGGTGTACAGTTGGTAAACAATCTGAGATTTAGTTGGTGGCGGTGCTGTTTGTAGAGTTTGTGTCGGCCGCATTATTAGCGTTATTCTCGAGTCCCCCCTTTCGAGCCTTCACTGTGTCTCAAGGGCCTGGGCGACTGGTGGTTCGTGATATCCAGGGGTACCCCACGGAGGCCCCTCCTTCACACCACAGGGTTTTTCGCCCCTGACACATTCTCTGCTCACCCTTTTTCTCGCCAGTTTCATTTACTGGTTTTTGTTTTACCTCCATCCTTTCATAGTCTTTCATAGGCCCCTGTTTGTGCCAAACCACCCTCCCTGCCACTTCTCCTCATGGGCTTTGCTCTATCTCTGTGGGTTGGGTGGTTCCTGGGGGATGTGCCTCCTCTTCCCTGGTGTGTCTTCCTTGCCTCTCCCTTGACCGGTTGAGTTAGGATATAATCAAGGAAGACACTGCTCAGCTTGATGGCCATCATCGCTTGGAGTTCATAAGGAGATGACTCATTTTTGTGGGCCTTTTTTGGTATTCCCTAGGCGCTCCTCTCGCTTTTTCGGCGCCGGACCATCTCGGCCGGTCCCGCAAATTTGTGGAGAGCTCGATTCGGTCCTCTGGGACGTTTCGGCTCCCCGCAAATTTGCGGAGATCGCTGGGGGGTCCCGCGGAGATGCGGGAGGGTTGTGTCGGTACGGTTATGCCTCCATTGGCCCGCAAATTTGCGGTTATAGTTGGCTTTCACTGTTGACTTTTTTTATGTCATATTGTTGCCTGATACTATATTGGTGTATGCACTTTACTAGTGTTATGGACCCTGCATGTAAGGTGTTGAGTGGTGGTTAACACTTTCTCCATCTTTGCAGGTTCTGCTTGTGCTCTTCCAGCTCGCCCGCCCTCCTCACCTACCTCGGTGCTCCCGGTTTAGAGTGAGTACGGATACCGATTTGCATGTGTGTTACTGTTTACCCATGCTCATTCCCTGGTTTTTATTGGACATTCTCTACACTTACTCCGTCGGAGCTCTATACAACGGGGCTTTTTGCGCAGGATGCTTGGGAACGCTACGCTTCTCTGTCGGCGGACCCTGCTTACGACACGGAAAGACGCGCTGTGCCGCGACCAGGGTCTTCTCAGTCCCGTCCTTCTGACGGTCCTCTTCGGGGTGCTGCCGCCAAGAAAGGGCGCAGGAAAGGGAAGTTGCCGGCCAGAGCGTCGGTTCCGCCTCGCACTTCTGCTCCTGCTCCCTTTCATCCCCGCCGAGAAGGGGATGGCCAGCCTTCCACTTCCGGCCGCACTTCGACGGGGTCAGACGCGCGACGGACAGGGGATGGGGTGACCCGCCCTTTTCTACGAGGTGGGGTGGGGTACAGGAGGTCAACGTGGCTCTTATGACCGCAAGGACCGTACTGGGGGACCCTCCACGTCAAAAAATGTGTAGGTTCTCCGGGTCGGTCTCCTCCTTGTTCTCCTTCTCGCCTAGCCGAAAGGGTCGCTCACCTCATCTCGGGGGCTACCACAGGTTGTTTTCGCCCTTGCGCCCCTCGCTGGCCGCGAGGGACGTGGGGGCGGAAGATTGCACGGAGGGGTCTAACCTGGAGATGGAAGTCCAGACCCCCACTCAGCTCTTGTCAACGAAGCCGGCCCGTCTCTTCGGAGGTGGCCGACGTGATAACGTCCATGCACGAGCAGGGAATCGTCAAGGAGGTGAAAGCCAGTCAACCGGTTTTCCTCTCCCGTGTAGTTCTGGTACTAAAGAAGGACTGCGACGCGATGCGACCGGTGGTGGATCTGTCGGCCCTCAACGGGCACATCGTGAACACACGGTTTCGGATGCTGACGGTGCACCAGGTACGACTGGCTCTGCGACCTCTGTCGTGGTAGTGTCGCTGGACCTCAAGGATGCGTATTGGCACGTTCCTATCCATCCTCGTTTCCAGCGATTCTTGGCCGTTCAGACTTCCGATCGTGTGTTCATGTTCGACAGACTTCCCTTCGGTCTCAACATCGCGCCGCGGATCTTCTCGAAACTTGTGAAGCAGGCTCTTGATCCTCTCCTCAGGAGTGGCCTCCAGATCCTGTTTTACTTGGACGACTGGTTGATAGTTTCAGACACCCTAGAACAGTGCATCCACGACACCCTCACAGTAGTTCAACACATCACACAGTTAGGGTTCAAAATCAATATTCCCAAGTCGCGCCTGACCCCGTCGCGTGTCGTGACGTGGTGAGGTCTCGAATGGGATCTGACCAGCGCTACAGTGACCCAGAGTCAGCCAAACGCGGTGAAACTTCGCAGGAAGGTCTTCGCCGTGTTGCACTCGGTCTCCCTCACGAGGAGGATCTGGGACTCGTTAGTGGGTTCACTGAATTGGGCCGCTCTGACCATTCCCTTAGGGAGGCTCAGGCTCCGCCGCCTAATACTCATGGGCAACAAGGTGTTTCCATTGGCCGCTATGGATCGGCTCATGCCGATCCCGCGTACCATTCACAGACACTTAGGACACTGGGTTGCTCGGGGCACGCTCTCTGCGGCTGTGCCCTGGACCGCCCCCCCGCCGACGATCTGGGTAGATACAGATGCGTCGAGCGAGGTAGGGTGGGGTTACCAATCCAACCTGGGACATCAACATCACGGCAGATGGGTGGGACACACACACCTACACATCAATGCCCTCGAACTGTTGGTTCCCTTGTTCATCCTGAGGGACCACGCGCTGGCCCTTCGGGGAAAGTCGGTGGCCTTCAGGATGGACAATCAGACAGCTGTCCACTGTATCCAAAAGCAGGGGTCCTCCAGGTCTTTGAGTCTGTTGGGGATCTCAGAGAAGTTGTTCTTCCTCGCGAACCGACACAACATCTCCCTGCACGCCTTCTACCTGCCCGGGACTGCCAACCTGTGGGCGGACGCCCTGTCGAGAGGACAGGGCGTTCTTGTAGAATGGGCAATGAAACAGACTGTGTTCGACGACCTCGCAGCTTCCTGGGGTGTTCCGGAGGTCGACTTGTTCGCATCGAAGGAGACGCGCAAGTTGCCTCAGTACCTATCCCTCCGGACTCGCACTCCGGAGGGGGGGTCGGACGCTTTCATGGAAGACTGGAACAGGTGGCAGTCGATATACATATTTCCGCCACCAGACGCACTGTTGATGTGCAAAGTCCTCGAGAGGCTGCGGCTGTACCGCGGCAGAGTCTGGCTAATAGCGCCTCTGTGGCCGGCCCAGGATTGGTACGCCCAGTTGAAGCGGTGGTGCCCGAGTCCGGTCCCTCTCCCTCTCTCAAACTTCCACTTGAGCCAGGTTGGAGACCTGCGGACCTCGTTGGCCTTCGCATCGTGGATGTTCGTGAGGCACGGTGGCTCCCAGTCCACGGACGGACCTGACTGACACTGCCTACGATTTATTATGCAACTTCGAATCCTGCATATCAATCTAAGCATGTACACACATCCCATACAAGGCCAGTTCACGTTTACGTAAACTCTCAGAAAATATTTTCAGAAAATATTAATTTGTTATTAGTCTTGGAAAATCCAACGTCAAGGCAATTAACCTAATTGCAATGACGACTTGTCTATTTTGACTGCTATGTCGTCATTCCAACCGCAGTTAAAAGAAAACGTCTAGAGTCTACTCCTTATCTTGCTCTAGGAACGTTGTACATTAACCAAAACTACCACCGAAGGTGAAAAAAGCATAGAAGAGAAGAAAAAGGGGTTTACCTTAGTTACCGCTCAAGGCCCATCCCGCGTTCCGTCATGTGCAGATCCCTGTCGAACGTGCGCATGAGCGACCCTCTTTTGTCATCATTTTTTCACGCGTCGCCATTGTTGAGTCCGCTTTTGTTGTGCTCCTTCAATTCACCCTGTTTAGGTTCGTTTCGGCTTATCTGGCCTTCTTTTTTTGTTAGACAGATGCTACGTGATCTAGGGCACACGTAAATGGGCTCCTCAGTGTCTATAATGGAGACGCGTGTGGAAATAGCTACCGAAGGTACGGGGGCGCCTGGCGTTCCTCGTCTATGTTTTTTCATTCTTTCTCTTTTCATATTCTTTTTTCCTGTCAGTCTGGGCATAGTTTAGCTTTTCGCTTATTTTAGCCTAGCTAGTTTTCTCATTCAGGAATTGCTATGCCCCTATGAGTTTTCATTTTTTTCATAGCCTAGGTGTACAGTTGGTAAACAATCTGAGATTTAGTTGGTGGCGGTGCTGTTTGTAGAGTTTGTGTCGGCCGCATTATTAGCGTTATTCTCGAGTCCCCCCTTTCGAGCCTTCACTGTGTCTCAAGGGCCTGGGCGACTGGTGGTTCGTGATATCCAGGGGTACCCCACGGGGGCCCCTCCTTCACACCACAGGGTTTTTCGCCCCTCACACATTCTCTGCTCACCCTTTTTCTCGCCAGTTTCATTTACTGGTTTTTGTTTTATCTTCCTGTTTCACCTCCATCCTTTCATAGTCTTTCATAGGCCCCTGTTTGTGCCAAACCACCCTCCCTGCCACTTCTCCTCATGGGCTTTGCTCTATCTCTGTGGGTTGGGTGGTTCCTGGGGGATGTGCCTCCTCTTCCCTGTTGTGTCTTCCTTGCCTCTCCCTTGACCGGTTGAGTTAGGATATAATCAAGGAAGACACTGCTCAGCTTGATGGCCATCATCGCTTGGAGTTCATAAGGAGATGACTAATTTTTGTGGGCCTTTTTTGGTATTCCCTAGGCGCTCCTCTCGCTTTTTCGGCGCCGGACCATCTCGGCCGGTCCCGCAAATTTGTGGAGAGCTCGATTCGGTCCTCTGGGACGTTTCGGCTCCCCGCAAATTTGCGGAGATCGCTGGGGGGTCCCGCGGAGATGCGGGAGGGTTGTGTCGGTACGGTTATGCCTCCATTGGCCCGCAAATTTGCGGTTATAGTTGGCTTTCACTGTTGACTTTTTTATGTCATATTGTTGCCTGATACTATATTGGTGTATGCACTTTACTAGTGTTATGGACCCTGCATGTAAGGTGTTGAGTGGTGGTTAACACTTTCTCCATCTTTGCAGGTTCTGCTTGTGCTCTTCCAGCTCGCCCGCCCTCCTCACCTACCTCGGTGCTCCCGGTTTAGAGTGAGTACGGATACCGATTTGCATGTGTGTTACTGTTTACCCATGCTCATTCCCTGGTTTTTATTGGACATTCTCTACACTTACTCCGTCGGAGCTCTATACATCGGGGCTTTTTGCGCAGGATGCTTGGGAACGCTACGCTTCTCTGTCGGCGGACCCTGCTTACGACACGGAAAGACGCGCTGTGCCGCGACCAGGGTCTTCTCAGTCCCGTCCTTCTGACGGTCCTCTTCGGGGTGCTGCCGCCAAGAAAGGGCGCAGGAAAGGGAAGTTGCCGGCCAGAGCGTCGGTTCCGCCTCGCACTTCTGCTCCTGCTACCTTTCATCCCCGCCGAGAAGGGGATGGCCAGCCTTCCACTTCCGGCCGCACTTCGACGGGGTCAGACGCGCGACGGACAGGGGATGGGGTGACCCGCCCTTTTCGACGAGGTGGGGGGGGTAGAGGAGGTCAACGTGGCTCTTATGACCGCAAGGACCGTACTGGGGGACCCTCCACGTCAAAAAATGTGTAGGTTCTCCGGGTCGGTCTCCTCCTTGTTCTCCTTCTCGCCTAGCCGAAAGGGTCGCTCACCTCATCTCGGGGGCTACCACAGGTTGTTTTCGCCCTTGCGCCCCTCGCTGGCCGCGAGGGACGTGGGGGCGGAAGATTGCACGGAGGGGTCTAACCTGGAGATGGAAGTCCAGACCCCCACTCAGCTCTTGTCAACGAAGCCGGCCCGTCTCTTCGGAGGTGGCCGACGTGATAACGTCCATGCACGAGCAGGGAATCGTCAAGGAGGTGAAAGCCAGTCAACCGGTTTTCCTCTCCCGTGTATTTCTGGTACTAAAGAAGGACTGCGACGCGATGCGACCGGTGGTGGATCTGTCGGCCCTCAACGGGCACATCGTGAACACACGGTTTCGGATGCTGACGGTGCACCAGGTACGACTGGCTCTGCGACCTCTGTCGTGGGTAGTGTCGCTGGACCTCAAGGATGCGTATTGGCACGTTCCTATCCATCCTCGTTTCCAGCGATTCTTGGCCGTTCAGACTTCCGATCATGTGTTCATGTTCGACAGACTTCCCTTCGGTCTCAACATCGCGCCGCGGATCTTCTCGAAACTTGTGAAGCAGGCTCTTGATCCTCTCCTCAGGAGTGGCCTCCAGATCCTGTTTTACTTGGACGACTGGTTGATAGTTTCAGACACCCTAGAACAGTGCATCCACGACACCCTCACAGTAGTTCAACACATCACACAGTTAGGGTTCAAAATCAATATTCCCAAGTCGCGCCTGACCCCGTCGCGTGTCGTGACGTGGGTAGGTCTCGAATGGGATCTGACCAGCGCTACAGTGACCCAGAGTCAGCCAAACGCGGTGAAACTTCGCAGGAAGGTCTTCGCCGTGTTGCACTCGGTCTCCCTCACGAGGAGGATCTGGGACTCGTTAGTGGGTTCACTGAATTGGGCCGCTCTGACCATTCCCTTAGGGAGGCTCAGGCTCCGCCGCCTAATACTCATGGGCAACAAGGTGTTTCCGTTGGCCGCTATGGATCGGCTCATGCCGATCCCGCGTACCATTCACAGACACTTAGGACACTGGGTTGCTCGGGGCATGCTCTCTGCGGCTGTGCCCTGGACCGCCCCCTCGCCGACGATCTGGGTAGATACAGATGCGTCGAGCGAGGTAGGGTGGGGTTACCAATCCAACCTGGGACATCAACATCACGGCAGATGGGTGGGACACACACACCTACACATCAATGCCCTCGAACTGTTGGTTCCCTTGTTCTTCCTGAGGGACCACGCGCTGGCCCTTCGGGGAAAGTCGGTGGCCTTCAGGATGGACAATCAGACAGCTGTCCACTGTATCCAAAAGCAGGGGTCCTCCAGGTCTTTGAGTCTGTTGGGGATCTCAGAGAAGTTGTTCTTCCTCGCGAACCGACACAACATCTCCCTGCACGCCTTCTACCTGCTCGGGACTGCCAACCTGTGGGCGGACGCCCTGTCGAGAGGACAGGGCGTTCTTGTAGAATGGGCAATGAAACAGACTGTGTTCGACGACCTCGCAGCTTCCTGGGGTGTTCCGGAGGTCGACTTGTTCGCATCGAAGGAGACGCGCAAGTTGCCTCAGTACCTATCCCTCCGGACTCGCACTCCGGAGGGGGGTCCGGACGCTTTCATGGAAGACTGGAACAGGTGGCAGTCGATATACATATTTCCGCCACCAGACGCACTGTTGATGTGCAAAGTCCTCGAGAGGCTGCGTCTGTACCGCGGCAGAGTCTGGCTAATAGTGCCTCTGTGGCCGGCCCAGGATTGGTACGCCCAGTTGAAGCGGTGGTGCCCGAGTCCGGTCCCTCTCCCTCTCTCAAACTTCCACTTGAGCCAGGTTGGAGACCTGCGGACCTCGTTGGCCTTCGCATCGTGGATGTTCGTGAGGCACGGTGGCTCCCAGTCCACGGACGGGACCTGACTGACACTGCCTACGATTTATTATGCAACTTCGAATCCTGCATATCAATCTAAGCATGTACACACATCCCATACAAGGCCAGTTCACGTTTACGTAAACTCTCAGAAAATATTTTTCAGAAAATATTAATTTGTTATTAGTCTTGGAAAATCCAACGTTAAGGCAATTAACCTAATTGCAATGACGACTTGTCTATTTTGACTGCTATGTCGTCATTCCAACCGCAGTTAAAAAGAAGACGTCTAGAGTCTACTCCTTATCTTGCTCTAGGAGACGTTGTACATTAACCAAAACTACCACCGAAGGTGAAAAAAGCATAGAAGAGAAGAAAAAGGGGTTTACCTTAGTTACCGCTCAAGGCCCATTCCGCGTTCCGTCATGTGCAGATCCCTGTCGAACGTGCGCATGAGCGACCCTCTTTTGTCATCATTTTTTCACGCGTCGCCATTGTTGAGTCCGCTTTTGTTGTGCTCCTTCAATTCACCCTGTTTTAGGTTCGTTTCGGCTTATCTGGCCTTCTTTTTTTGTTAGACAGATGCTACGTGATCTAGGGCACACGTAAATGGGCTCCTCAGTGTCTATAATGGAGACGCGTGTGGAAATAGCTACCGAAGGTACGGGGGCGCCTGGCGTTCCTCGTCTATGTTTTTTCATTCTTTCTCTTTTCATATTCTTTTTTCCTGTTAGTCTGGGCATAGTTTAGCTTTTCGCTTATTTTAGCCTAGCTAGTTTTCTCATTCAGGAATTGCTATGCCCCTATGAGTTTTCATTTTTTTCATAGCCTAGGTGTACAGTTGGTAAACAATCTGAGATTTAGTTGGTGGCGGTGCTGTTTGTAGAATTTGTGTCGGCCGCATTATTAGCGTTATTCTCGAGTCCCCCCTTTCGAGCCTTCATTGTGTCTCAAGGGCCTGGGCGACAGGTGGTTCGTGATATCCAGGGGTACCCCACGGGGGCCCCTCCTTCACACCACAGGGTTTTTCGCCCCTGACACATTCTCTGCTCACCCTTTTTCTCGCCAGTTTCATTTACTGGTTTTTGTTTTATCTTCCTGTTTCACCTCCATCCTTTCATAGTCTTTCATAGGCCCCTGTTTGTGCCAAACCACCCTCCCTGCCACTTCTCCTCATGGGCTTTGCTCTATCTCTGTGGGTTGGGTGGTTCCTGGGGGATGTGCCTCCTCTCCCCTGGTGTGTCTTCCTTGCCTCTCCCTTGACCGGTTGAGTTAGGATATAATCAAGGAAGACACTGCTCAGCTTGATGGCCATCATCGCTTGGAGTTCATAAGGAGATGACTCATTTTTGTGGGCCTTTTTTGGTATTCCCTAGGCGCTCCTCTCGCTTTTTCGGCGCCGGACCATCTCGGCCGGTCCCGCAAATTTGTGGAGAGCTCGATTCGGTCCTCTGGGACGTTTCGGTTCCCCGCAAATTTGCGGAGATCGCTGGGGGGTCCCGCGGAGATGCGGGAGGGTTGTGTCGGTACGGTTATGCCTCCATTGGCCCGCAAATTTGCGGTTATAGTTGGCTTTCACTGTTGACCTTTTTTATGTCATATTGTTGCCTGATACTATATTGGTGTATGCACTTTACTAGTGTTATGGACCCTGCATGTAAGGTGTTGAGTGGTGGTTAACACTTTCTCCATCTTTGCAGGTTCTGCTTGTGCTCTTTCCAGCTCGCCCGCCCTCCTCACCTACCTCGGTGCTCCCGGTTTAGAGTGAGTACGGATACCGATTTGCATGTGTGTTACTGTTTACCCATGCTCATTCCCTGGTTTTTATTGGACATTCTCTACACTTACTCCGTCGACGTGCTGCTTATGGTGTGTGTTCTTCTGTTGCAGGTGGGATGCCTTGCTTTCGCCAGGGTTGTGGCTCCCCGTGCTTGGAACGCCACAGATCCTGCTTACGCCACTCGCAATGTGTGTCCTCTACGGCCTACCTCCCTGCTCTGTGTGGCCCGTGTATGGACCTGGTGGAAGTGGTGGACCATCACCCTGGTTCCTCAGAGGCGGCAGTGGCCTCTGCTTCCCTTCAATCAGTGTGGGCGGTGGTCTCCCACCACATTAGGACTGTGGGCCACCGTTCCCCGGCCTTTGTTGACGACCGGATCCGCGTCGCCCTGGGCATCCCTGACCCGTCTGGAGGCCGTTCACCTGGTCCTCTCCCTGCTCGGGCCCTCCTCCCTGGATCCCGTGGCCGGTCGTCACATCGTCGGGAGGATCCCCAGCTCCGTCCACGCTCTCGCTTGCCTCATCGCCCGTCCTCTACTGCCCCTTGTCGTCCTCCTGATCGCCTTGACGCCGCCCATCGCCCTCGTCATGGTTCTCACCCTGAGGCCGGGGTTAGCGGCTCTGCCCCTGTGCGCCCTCCCCTGGCCTCTCCGGATAGGGGCTCTACTACCTTCCGCCCGCTTCCCCTGCACAAAAGACGTCCTCTTCCTTTGTCCTCTACGTGCGCGGATGTTCATGCTGTAGCTGGCCCTCTGCTCCCTCCTCCTACACTGTCCAGGAGGGTCCGCCAGGATGTAGTTGCTTCTCCTCCTACTTCTCCTGCTTCGGTGCCTATTCTTCCTTCACGGTCTCGTCCCAAGGTGGAGGTCCCTCCCTCCTCCGCCTCGGTGTCGGGCCGCCCTGTTCTCTCAGCCCCGGGGATCCTTGCTCTGTTTCCCCCCGTGGCTCTTTCTGACCTCCTTTCACCCGGCCAGCCTTCCCACTCCCGTCATCCTGCTCCTCCTCATTCTTCTATCCCTGATCTTCACTTACCAGCTCGCCAGGGGGGTACCCCGCCTCTTGACTCGGTGGAGTATAGCGAGGTTTCGGGGTCCCCTTTCTCGGGAGCTGACGTGTCGCTGGAAGAGGGGGATGGTGATGCTTCCCCCTCGGGCGTTAGTGATCGGGGACGAGACCCTCAGGGGCGCCACGGCCGTCGTCGCTCGCCTTCTTTGGGCCGCGACGCTGCTGTTTCGTGTCATGGGTCTCGCTCCCGCTCACGCTCGCCCTTGCGGGCCGAACAATCTTCGGGGGGGTCGCCTCTCTCGGATCGATTTTCGGCTATGCAGGGGTGGGTTGTGTCACACATCGACGAGCGCTTGGAGGCGATGCAAGACTCCCTCTTATCGCACTTCTTGGCGGTGACACAACCTCAGCGCCTCACCCCTGCTTTGGTCCCCCTCCCTTCTGAAGTGGACCACATTCCTTCTCGCCCTGCTTCTCCGCCTGCCCGGTCGTCGGCTAGTACTGCTCCTGCCCTAGCTCAGGAGGTTGCCCCTGCTGTCTCCCATGCGGGGGTTCTCCGTCTGCTAGGGCAGGGTCCGCGCTTGCCCCCCATCCAGAAGGCCAAGGTCCCATCGCGGACCATGCCGCTCCTCTATGGCTCCTTGGCTGTTTGGAAGGGGGTGCAGGCCTCCCACCCGGAGCATGCTACCGGCTTCCCATCAGGTGAGAGGGCCCTACCTTCAGACTGGTTGGTGCAAATTAATGATAAGATGCAGTTCAGGGCGATCAGGGTGGATGGTCAGGTGGCCGACGTGGAGGTGCGGGCTTACCCGACGAGGACTGACCTTCAATACTTTTCGGTGAAGCCCAAGCCCCCGTCTGCTTCTCGGACTAAGCTCTGGTCAGACTTCAGCCGCCAGGACATTCTTCAGGATGTTCAGTCCCTGGCTGTGTTGACGGGACTGTCCTCCTATGGGACGGGTTTGTGCGACGACGGTAAGCCTGGCTTAGCAGTCGTGCTCGATAACCCTCTCCCATTGGAGGCCTGGTTTGCTGAGGCCTTAGAATTCGCCAACCGTTCCGTCGACAGATCTGTTTCAGTCCCTCCCCCGGAGTCATCTCTGCTTTTGCCTCCTTTGTATCTGTCGGCGGATTGGATGGCAAGTTCTGGTCCTGGATCAGCGCGCCCAAACTTGAAATTTGTTCTATTGCTAACCCGTTCTTCTCTCACCCAGATAAGTCCTCTGTCGACAGGGATTTTACCTTGCGACAGAGGGTGGCGAACTTATTATCTTGTCTTTTAGGTTCCCTCCAGACGTCTGTTCACCACCTGAGACTTATCGAGGCGACTGGCACCGAGCGATGTTCGCGAGGGTTTGCACCACGTTCGGCGGATCCACCTTCAGCTCGCGGTGTCTTTGGTTCCCGAGCTGAAGGCGGTTTTGTGCGAGGCAACTCGACAACGCCAGACGGTAAGGTCCTCGTTCTGCCGGAAAGCCCCCTTGGATATTCGTCAGGGTTTGTTATACTCTGAGCTCTATACATCGGGGCTTTTGCGCAGGATGCTTGGGAACGCTACGCTTCTCTGTCGGCGGACCCTGCTTACGACACGGAAAGACGCGCTGTGCCGCGACCAGGGTCTTCTCAGTCCCGTCCTTCTGACGGTCCTCTTCGGGGTGCTGCCGCCAGTGCTGCCGCCAAGAAAGGGCGCAGGAAAGGGAAGTTGCCGGCCAGAGCGTCGGTTCCGCCTCGCACTTCTGCTCCTGCTCCCTTTCATCCCCGCCGAGAAGGGGCTGGCCAGCCTTCCACTTCCGCCGCACTTCGACGGGGACAGACGCGCGTCGGACAGGGGATGGGGTGACCCGCCCTTTTCGACGAGGTGGGGGGGGTAGAGGAGGTCAACGTGGCTCTTATGACCGCAAGGACCGTACCGGGGGACCCTCCAAGTCAAAAAATGTGTAGGTTCTCCGGGTCGGTCTCCTCCTTGTTCTCCTTCTCGCCTAGCCGAAAGGGTCGCTCACCTCATCTCGGGGCTACCACAGGTTGTTTTCGCCCTTGCGCCCCTCGCTGGCCGCGAGGGACGTGGGGGCGGAAGATTGCACGGAGGGGTCTAACCTGGAGATGGAAGTCCAGACCCCCACTCAGCTCTTGTCAACGAAGCCGGCCGGTCTCTTCGGAGGTGGCCGACGTGATAACGTCCATGCACGAGCAGGGAATCGTCAAGGAGGTGAAAGCCAGTCAACCGGTTTTCCTCTCCCGTGTATTTCTGGTACCAAAGAAAGACTGCGACGCGATGCGACCGGTGGTGGATCTGTCGGCCCTCAACGGGCACATCGTGAACACACGGTTTCGGATGCTGACGGTGCACCAGGTACGACTGGCCCTGCGACCTCTGTCGTGGGTAGTGTCGCTGGACCTCAAGGATGCGTATTGGCACGTTCCTATCCATCCTCGTTTCCAGCGATTCTTGGCCGTTCAGACTTCCGATCGTGTGTTCATGTTCGACAGACTTCCCTTCGGTCTCAACATCGCGCCGCGGATCTTCTCGAAACTGGTGAAGCAGGCTCTTGATCCTCTCCTCAGGAGTGGCCTCCAGATCCTGTTTTACTTGGACGACTGGTTGATAGTTTCAGACACCCTAGAACAGTGCATCCACGACACCCTCACAGTAGTTCAACACATCACACAGTTAGGGTTCAAAATCAATATTCCCAAGTCGCGCCTGACCCCGTCGCGTGTCGTGACGTGGGTAGGTCTCGAATGGGATCTGACCAGCGCTACAGTGACCCAGAGTCAGCCAAACGCGGTGAAACTTCGCAGGAAGGTCTTCGCCGTGTTGCACTCGATCTCCCTCACGAGGAGGATCTGGGACTCGTTAGTGGGTTCACGGAATTGGGCCGCTCTGACCATTCCCTTAGGGAGGCTCAGGCTCCGCCGCCTAATACTCATGGGCAACAAGGTGTTTCCGTTGGCCCCTATGGATCGGCTCATGCCGATCCCGCGTACCATTCACAGACTCTTAGGACACTGGGTTGCTCGGGGCACGCTCTCTGCGGCTGTGCCCTGGACCGCCCCCCCCGCCGACGATCTGGGTAGATACAGATGCGTCGAGCGAGGTAGGGTGGGGTTACCAATCCAACCTGGGACATCAACATCACGGCAGATGGGTGGGACACACACACCTACACATCAATGCCCTCGAACTGTTGGTTCCCTTGTTCTTCCTGAGGGACCACGCGCTGGCCCTTCGGGGAAAGTCGGTGGCCTTCAGGATGGACAATCAGACAGCTGTCCACTGTATCCAAAAGCAGGGGTCCTCCAGGTCTTTGAGTCTGTTGGGGATCTCAGAGAAGTTGTTCTTCCTCGCGAACCGACACAACATCTCCCTGCACGCCTCCTACCTGCCCGGGACTGCCAACCTGTGGGCGGACGCCCTGTCGAGAGGACAGGGCGTTCTTGTAGAATGGGCAATGAAACAGACTGTGTTCGACGACCTCGCAGCTTCCTGGGGTGTTCCGGAGGTCGACTTGTTCGCATCGAAGGAGACGCGCAAGTTGCCTCAGTACCTATCCCTCCGGACTCGCACTCCGGAGGGGGGTCCGGACGCTTTCATGGAAGACTGGAACAGGTGGCAGTCGATATACATATTTCCGCCACCAGACGCACATTTGATGTGCAAAGTCCTCGAGAGGCTGCGGCTGTACCGCGGCAGAGTCTGGCTAATAGCGCCTCTGTGGCCGGCCCAGGATTGGTACGCCCAGTTGAAGCGGTGGTGCCCGAGTCTGGTCCCTCTCCCTCTCTCAAACTTCCACTTGAGCCAGGTTGGAGACCTGCGGACCTCGTTGGCCTTCGCATCGTGGATGTTCGTGAGGCACGGTGGCTCCCAGTCCACGGACGGGACCTGACTGACACTGCCTACGATTTATTATGCAACTTCGAATCCTGCATATCAATCTAAGCATGTACACACATCCCATACAAGGCCAGTTCACGTTTACGTAAACTCTCAGAAAATATTTTTCAGAAAATATTAATTTGTTATTAGTCTTGGAAAATCCAACGTCAAGGCAATTAACCTAATTGCAATGACGACTTGTCTATTTTGACTGCTATGTCGTCATTCCAACCGCAGTTAAAAAGAAAACGTCTAGAGTCTACTCCTTATCTTGCTCTAGGAGACGTTGTACATTAACCAAAACTACCACCGAAGGTGAAAAAAGCATAGAAGAGAAGAAAAAGGGGTTTACCTTAGTTACCGCTCAAGGCCCATCCCGCGTTCCGTCATGTGCAGATCCCTGTCGAACGTGCGCATGAGCGACCCTCTTTTGTCATCATTTTTTCACGCGTCGCCATTGTTGAGTCCGCTTTTGTTGTGCTCCTTCAATTCACCCTGTTTTAGGTTCGTTTCGGCTTATCTGGCCTTCTTTTTTTGTTAGACAGATGCTACGTGATCTAGGGCACACGTAAATGGGCTCCTCAGTATCTATAATGGAGACGCGTGTGGAAATAGCTACCGAAGGTACGGGGGCGCCTGGCGTTCCTCGTCTATGTTTTTTCATTCTTTCTCTTTTCATATTCTTTTTTCCTCTTAGTCTGGGCATAGTTTAGCTTTTCGCTTATTTTAGCCTAGCTAGTTTTCTCATTCAGGAATTGCTATGCCCCTATGAGTTTTCATTTTTTTCATAGCCTAGGTGTACAGTTGGTAAACAATCTGAGATTTAGTTGGTGGCGGTGCTGTTTGTAGAGTTTGTGTCGGCCGCATTATTAGCGTTATACTCGAGTCCCCCCTTTCGAGCCTTCACTGTCTCAAGGGCCTGGGCGACAGGTGGTTCGTGATATCCAGGGGTACCCCACGGGGGCCCCTCCTTCACACCACAGGGTTTTTCGCCCCTCACACATTCTCTGCTCACCCTTTTTCTCGCCAGTTTCATTTACTGGTTTTTGTTTTATCTTCCTGTTTCACCTCCATCCTTTCATAGTCTTTCATAGGCCCCTGTTTGTGCCAAACCACCCTCCCTGCCACTTCTCCTCATGGGCTTTGCTCTATCTCTGTGGGTTGGGTGGTTCCTGGGGGATGTGCCTCCTCTCCCCTGGTGTGTCTTCCTTGCCTCTCCCTTGACCGGTTGAGTTAGGATATAATCAAGGAAGACAATGCTCAGCTTGATGGCCATCATCGCTTGGAGTTCATAAGGAGATGACTCATTTTTGTGGGCCTTTTTTGGTATTCCCTAGGCGCTCCTCTCGCTTTTTCGGCGCCGGACCATCTCGGCCGGTCCCGCAAATTTGTGGAGAGCTCGATTCGGTCCTCTGGGACGTTTCGGCTCCGCGCAAATTTGCGGAGATCGCTGGGGGGTCCCGCGGAGATGCGGGAGGGTTGTGTCGGTACGGTTATGCCTCCATTGGCCCGCAAATTTGCGGTTATAGTTGGCTTTCACTGTTGACCTTTTTTATGTCATATTGTTGCCTGATACTATATTGGTGTATGCACTTTACTAGTGTTATGGACCCTGCATGTAAGGTGTTGAGTGGTGGTTAACACTTTCTCCATCTTTGCAGGTTCTGCTTGTGCTCTTCCAGCTCGCCCGCCCTCCTCACCTACCTCGGTGCTCCCGGTTTAGAGTGAGTACGGATACCGATTTGCATGTGTGTTACTGTTTACCCATGCTCATTCCCTGGTTTTTATTGGACATTCTCTACACTTACTCCGTCGGAGCTCTATACATCGGGGCTTTTTGCGCAGGATGCTTGGGAACGCTACGCTTCTCTGTCGGCGGACCCTGCTTACGACACGGAAAGACGCGGTGTGCCGCGACCAGGGTCTTCTCAGTCCTGTCCTTCTGACGGTCCTCTTCGGGGTGCTGCCGCCAGTGCTGCCGCCAAGAAAGGGCGCAGGAAAGGGAAGTTGCCGGCCAGAGCGTCGTTTCCGCCTCGCACTTCTGCTCCTGCTCCCTTTCATCCCCGCCGAGAAGGGGCTGGCCAGCCTTCCACTTCCGGCCGCACTTCGACGGGGTCAGACGCGCGACGGACAGGGGATGGGGTGACCCGCCCTTTTCGACGAGGTGGGGGGGGTAGAGGAGGTCAACGTGGCTCTTATGACCGCAAGGACCGTACCGGGGGACCCTCCACGTCAAAAAATGTGTAGGTTCTCCGGGTCGGTCTCCTCCTTGTTCTCCTTCTCGCCTAGCCGAAAGGGTCGCTCACCTCATCTCGGGGGCTACCACAGGTTGTTTTCGCCCTTGCGCCCCTCGCTGGCCGCGAGGGACGTGGGGGCGGAAGATTGCACGGAGGGGTCTAACCTGGAGATGGAAGTCCAGACCCCCACTCAGCTCTTGTCAACGAAGCCGGCCCGTCTCTTCGGAGGTGGCCGACGTGATAACGTCCATGCACGAGCAGGGAATCGTCAAGGAGGTTAAAGCCAGTCAACCGGTTTTCCTCTCCCGTGTATTTCTGGTATCAAAGAAGGACTGCGACGTGATGTGACCGGTGGTGGATCTGTCGGCCCTCAACGGGCACATCGTGAACACACGGTTTCGGATGCTGACGGTGCACCAGGTACGACTGGCCCTGCGACCTCTGTCGTGGGTAGTGTCGCTGGACCTCAAGGATGCGTATTGGCACGTTCCTATCCATCCTCGTTTCCAGCGATTCTTGGCCGTTCAGACTTCCGATCGTGTGTTCATGTTCGACAGACTTCCCTTCGGTCTCAACATCGCGCCGCGGATCTTCTCGAAACTGGTGAAGCAGGCTCTTGATCCTCTCCTCAGGAGTGGCCTCCAGATCCTGTTTTACTTGGACGACTGGTTGATAGTTTCAGACACCCTAGAACAGTGCATCCACGACACCCTCACAGTAGTTCAACACATCACACAGTTAGGGTTCAAAATCAATATTCCTAAGTCGCGCCTGACCCCGTCGCGTGTCGTGACGTGGGTAGGTCTCGAATGGGATCTGACCAGCGCTACAGTGACCCAGAGTCAGCCAAACGCGGTGAAACTTCGCAGGAAGGTCTTCGCCGTGTTGCACTCGGTCTCCCTCACGAGGAGGATCTGGGACTCGTTAGTGGGTTCACTGAATTGGGCCGCTCTGACCATTCCCTTAGGGAGGCTCAGGCTCCGCCGCCTAATACTCATGGGCAACAAGGTGTTTCCGTTGGCCCCTATGGATCGGCTCATGCCGATCCCGCGTACCATTCACAGACACTTAGGACACTGGGTTGCTCGGGGCACGCTCTCTGCGGCTGTGCCCTGGACCGCCCCCCCGCCGACGATCTTGGTAGATACAGATGCGTCGAGCGAGGTAGGGTGGGGTTACCAATCCAACCTGGGACATCAACATCACGGCAGATGGGTGGGACACACACACCTACACATCAATGCCCTCGAACTGTTGGTTCCCTTGTTCTTCCTGAGGGACCACGCACTGGCCCTTCCGGGGAGGTCGGTGGCCTTCAGGATGGACAATCAGACAGCTGTCCACTGTATCCAAAAGCAGGGGTCCTCCAGGTCTTTGAGTCTGTTGGGGATCTCAGAGAAGTTGTTCTTCCTCGCGAACCGACACAACATCTCCCTGCACGCCTCCTACCTGCCCGGGACTGCCAACCTGTGGGCCGACGCCCTGTCGAGAGGACAGGGCGTTCTTGTAGAATGGGCAATGAAACAGACTGTGTTCGACGACCTCGCAGCTTCCTGGGGTGTTCCGGAGGTCGACTTGTTCGCATCGAAGGAGACGCGCAAGTTGCCTCAGTACCTATCCCTCCGGACTCGCACTCCGGAAGGGGGTCCGGACGCTTTCATGGAAGACTGGAACAGGTGGCAGTCGATATACATATTTCCGCCACCAGACGCACATTTGATGTGCAAAGTCCTCGAGAGGCTGCGGCTGTACCGCGGCAGAGTCTGGCTAATAGCGCCTCTGTGGCCGCCCAGGATTGGTACGCCCAGTTGAAGCGGTGGTGCCCGAGTCTGGTCCCTCTCCCTCTCTCAAACTTCCACTTGAGCCAGGTTGGAGACCTGCGGACCTCGTTGGCCTTCGCATCGTGGATGTTCGTGAGGCACGGTGGCTCCCAGTCCACGGACGGGACCTGACTGACACTGCCTACGATTTATTATGCAACTTCGAATCCTGCATATCAATCTAAGCATGTACACACATCCCATACAAGGCCAGTTCACGTTTACGTAAACTCTCAGAAAATATTTTTCAGAAAATATTAATTTGTTATTAGTCTTGGAAAATCCAACGTCAAGGCAATTAACCTAATTGCAATGACGACTTGTCTATTTTGACTGCTATGTCGTCATTCCAACCGCAGTTAAAAAGAAAACGTCTAGAGTCTACTCCTTATCTTGCTCTAGGAGACGTTGTACATTAACCAAAACTACCACCGAAGGTGAAAAAAGCATAGAAGAGAAGAAAAAGGGGTTTACCTTAGTTACCGCTCAAGGCCCATCCCGCGTTCCGTCATGTGCAGATCCCTGTCGAACGTGCGCATGAGCGACCCTCTTTTGTCATCATTTTTTCACGCGTCGCCATTGTTGAGTCCGCTTTTGTTGTGCTCCTTCAATTCACCCTGTTTTAGGTTCGTTTCGGCTTATCTGGCCTTCTTTTTTTGTTAGACAGATGCTACGTGATCTAGGGCACACGTAAATGGGCTCCTCAGTATCTATAATGGAGACGCGTGTGGAAATAGCTACCGAAGGTACGGGGGCGCCTGGCGTTCCTCGTCTATGTTTTTTCATTCTTTCTCTTTTCATATTCTTTTTTCCTGTTAGTCTGGGCATAGTTTAGCTTTTCGCTTATTTTAGCCTAGCTAGTTTTCTCATTCAGGAATTGCTATGCCCCTATGAGTTTTCATTTTTTCATAGCCTAGGTGTACAGTTGGTAAACAATCTGAGATTTAGTTGGTGGCGGTGCTGTTTGTAGAGTTTGTGTCGGCCGCATTATTAGCGTTATTCTCGAGTCCCCCCTTTCGAGCCTTCACTGTCTCAAGGGCCTGGGCGACAGGTGGTTCGTGATATCCAGGGGTACCCCACGGGGGCCCCTCCTTCACACCACAGGGTTTTTCGCCCCTGACACATTCTCTGCTCACCCTTTTTCTCGCCAGTTTCATTTACTGGTTTTTGTTTTATCTTCCTGTTTCACCTCCATCCTTTCATAGTCTTTCATAGGCCCCTGTTTGTGCCAAACCACCCTCCCTGCCACTTCTCCTCATGGGCTTTGCTCTATCTCTGTGGGTTGGGTGGTTCCTGGGGGATGTGCCTCCTCTCCCCTGGTGTGTCTTCCTTGCCTCTCCCTTGACCGGTTGAGTTAGGATATAATCAAGGAAGACACTGCTCAGCTTGATGGCCATCATCGCTTGGAGTTCATAAGGAGATGACTCATTTTTGTGGGCCTTTTTTGGTATTCCCTAGGCGCTCCTCTCGCTTTTTCGGCGCCGGACCATCTCGGCCGGTCCCGCAAATTTGTGGAGAGCTCGATTCGGTCCTCTGGGACGTTTCGGCTCCCCGCAAATTTGCGGAGATCGCTGGGGGTCCCGCGGAGATGCGGGAGGGTTGTGTCGGTACGGTTATGCCTCCATTGGCCCGCAAATTTGCGGTTATAGTTGGCTTTCACTGTTGACCTTTTTTATGTCATATTGTTGCCTGATACTATATTGGTGTATGCACTTTACTAGTGTTATGGACCCTGCATGTAAGGTGTTGAGTGGTGGTTAACACTTTCTCCATCTTTGCAGGTTCTGCTTGTGCTCTTCCAGCTCGCCCGCCCTCCTCACCTACCTCGGTGCTCCCGGTTTAGAGTGAGTACGGATACCGATTTGCATGTGTGTTACTGTTTACCCATGCTCATTCCCTGGTTTTTATTGGACATTCTCTACACTTACTCCGTCGGAGCTCTATACATCGGGGCTTTTTGCGCAGGATGCTTGGGAACGCTACGCTTCTCTGTCGGCGGACCCTGCTTACGACACGGAAAGACGCGGTGTGCCGCGACCAGGGTCTTCTCAGTCCTGTCCTTCTGACGGTCCTCTTCGGGGTGCTGCCGCCAGTGCTGCCGCCAAGAAAGGGCGCAGGAAAGGGAAGTTGCCGGCCAGAGCGTCGTTTCCGCCTCGCACTTCTGCTCCTGCTCCCTTTCATCCCCGCCGAGAAGGGGCTGGCCAGCCTTCCACTTCCGGCCGCACTTCGACGGGGTCAGACGCGCGACGGACAGGGGATGGGGTGACCCGCCCTTTTCGACGAGGTGGGGGGGGTAGAGGAGGTCAACGTGGCTCTTATGACCGCAAGGACCGTACCGGGGACCCTCCACGTCAAAAAATGTGTAGGTTCTCCGGGTCGGTCTCCTCCTTGTTCTCCTTCTCGCCTAGCCGAAAGGGTCGCTCACCTCATCTCGGGGGCTACCACAGGTTGTTTTCGCCCTTGCGCCCCTCGCTGGCCGCGAGGGACGTGGGGGCGGAAGATTGCACGGAGGGGTCTAACCTGGAGATGGAAGTCCAGACCCCCACTCAGCTCTTGTCAACGAAGCCGGCCCGTCTCTTCGGAGGTGGCCGACGTGATAACGTCCATGCACGGGCAGGGAATCGTCAAGGAGGTTAAAGCCAGTCAACCGGTTTTCCTCTCCCGTGTATTTCTGGTACCAAAGAAGGACTGCGACGCGATGCGACCCGTGGTGGATCTGTCGGCCCTCAACGGGCACATCGTGAACACACGGTTTCGGATGCTGACGGTGCACCAGGTACGACTGGCCCTGCGACCTCTGTCGTGGGTAGTGTCGCTGGACCTCAAGGATGCGTATTGGCACGTTCCTATCCATCCTCGTTTCCAGCGATTCTTGGCCGTTCAGACTTCCGATCGTGTGTTCATGTTCGACAGACTTCCCTTCGGTCTCAACATCGCGCCGCGGATCTTCTCGAAACTGGTGAAGCAGGCTCTTGATCCTCTCCTCAGGAGTGGCCTCCAGATCCTGTTTTACTTGGATGACTGGTTGATAGTTTCAGACACCCTAGAACAGTGCATCCACGACACCCTCACAGTAGTTCAACACATCACACAGTTAGGGTTCAAAATCAATATTCCCAAGTCGCGCCTGACCCCGTCGCGTGTCGTGACGTGGGTAGGTCTCGAATGGGATCTGACCAGCGCTACAGTGACCCAGAGTCAGCCAAATGCCGTGAAACTTCGCAGGAAGGTCTTCGCCGTGTTGCACTCGGTCTCCCTCACGAGGAGGATCTGGGACTCGTTAGTGGGTTCACTGAATTGGGCCGCTCTGACCATTCCCTTAGGGAGGCTCAGGCTCCGCCGCCTAATACTCATGGGCAACAAGGTGTTTCCGTTGGCCCCTATGGATCGGCTCATGCCGATCCCGCGTACCATTCACAGACACTTAGGACACTGGGTTGCTCGGGGCACGCTCTCTGCGGCTGTGCCCTGGACCGCCCCCCCGCCGACGATCTGGGTAGATACAGATGCGTCGAGCGAGGTAGGGTGGGGTTACCAATCCAACCTGGGACATCAACATCACGGCAGATGGGTGGGACACACACACCTACACATCAATGCCCTCGAACTGTTGGTTCCCTTGTTCTTCCTGAGGGACCACGCACTGGTCCTTCGGGGAAAGTCGGTGGCCTTCAGGATGGACAATCAGACAGCTGTCCACTGTATCCAAAAGCAGGGGTCCTCCAGGTCTTTGAGTCTGTTGGGGATCTCAGAGAAGTTGTTCTTCCTCGCGAACCGACACAACATCTCCCTGCACGCCTCCTACCTGCCCGGGACTGCCAACCTGTGGCGGACGCCCTGTCGAGAGGACAGGGCGTTCTTGTAGAATGGGCAATGAAACAGACTGTGTTCGACGACCTCGCAGCTTCCTGGGGTGTTCCGGAGGTCGACTTGTTCGCATCGAAGGAGACGCGCAAGTTGCCTCAGTACCTATCCCTCCGGACTCGCACTCCGGAGGGGGGTCCGGACGCTTTCATGGAAGACTGGAACAGGTGGCAGTCGATATACATATTTCCGCCACCAGACGCACTGTTGATGTGCAAAGTCCTCGAGAGGCTGCGGCTGTACCGCGGCAGAGTCTGGCTAATAGCGCCTCTGTGGCCGGCCCAGGATTGGTACGCCCAGTTGAAGCGGTGGTGCCCGAGTCTGGTCCCTCTCCCTCTCTCAAACTTCCACTTGAGCCAGGTTGGAGACCTGCGGACCTCGTTGGCCTTCGCATCGTGGATGTTCGTGAGGCACGGTGGCTCCCAGTCCACGGACGGGACCTGACTGACACTGCCTACGATTTATTATGCAACTTCGAATCCTGCATATCAATCTAAGCATGTACACACATCCCATACAAGGCCAGTTCACGTTTACGTAAACTCTCAGAAAATATTTTTCAGAAAATATTAATTTGTTATTAGTCTTGGAAAATCCAACGTCAAGGCAATTAACCTAATTGCAATGACGACTTGTCTATTTTGACTGCTATGTCGTCATTCCAACCGCAGTTAAAAAGAAAACGTCTAGAGTCTACTCCTTATCTTGCTCTAGGAGACGTTGTACATTAACCAAAACTACCACCGAAGGTGAAAAAAGCATAGAAGAGAAGAAAAAGGGGTTTACCTTAGTTACCGCTCAAGGCCCATCCCGCGTTCCGTCATGTGCAGATTCCTGTCGAACGTGCGCATGAGCGACCCTCTTTTGTCATCATTTTTTCACGCGTCGCCATTGTTGAGTCCGCTTTTGTTGTGCTCCTTCAATTCACCCTGTTTTAGGTTCGTTTCGGCTGATCTGGCCTTCTTTTTTTGTTAGACAGATGCTACGTGATCTAGGGCACACGTAAATGGGCTCCTCACTATCTATAATGGAGACGCGTGTGGAAATAGCTACCGAAGGTACGGGGGCGCCTGGCGTTCCTCGTCTATGTTTTTTCATTCTTTCTCTTTTCATATTCTTTTTTCCTGTTAGTCTGGGCATAGTTTAGCTTTTCGCTTATTTTAGCCTAGCTAGTTTTCTCATTCAGGAATTGCTATGCCCCTATGAGTTTTCATTTTTTTCATAGCCTAGGTGTACAGTTGGTAAACAATCTGAGATTTAGTTGGTGGCGGTGCTGTTTGTAGAGTTTGTGTCGGCCGCATTATTAGCGTTATTTTCGAGTCCCCCCTTTCGAGCCTTCACTGTCTCAAGGGCCTGGGCGACAGGTGGTTCGTGATATCCAGGGGTACCCCACGGGGGCCCCTCCTTCACACCACAGGGTTTTTCGCCCCTGACACATTCTCTGCTCACCCTTTTTCTCGCCAGTTTCATTTACTGGTTTTTGTTTTATCTTCCTGTTTCACCTCCATCCTTTCATAGTCTTTCATAGGCCCCTGTTTGTGCCAAACCACCCTCCCTGCCACTTCTCCTCATGGGCTTTGCTCTATCTCTGTGGGTTGGGTGGTTCCTGGGGGATGTGCCTCCTCTCCCCTGGTGTGTCTTCCTTGCCTCTCCCTTGACCGGTTGAGTTAGGATATAATCAAGGAAGACAATGCTCAGCTTGATGGCCATCATCGCTTGGAGTTCATAAGGAGATGACTCATTTTTGTGGGCCTTTTTTGGTATTCCCTAGGCGCTCCTCTCGCTTTTTCGGCGCCGGACCATCTCGGCCGGTCCCGCAAATTTGTGGAGAGCTCGATTCGGTCCTCTGGGACGTTTCGGCTCCCCGCAAATTTGCGGAGATCGCTGGGGGTCCCGCGGAGATGCGGGAGGGTTGTGTCGGTACGGTTATGCCTCCATTGGCCCGCAAATTTGCGGTTATAGTTGGCTTTCACTGTTGACCTTTTTTATGTCATATTGTTGCCTGATACTATATTGGTGTATGCACTTTACTAGTGTTATGGACCCTGCATGTAAGGTGTTGAGTGGTGGTTAACACTTTCTCCATCTTTGCAGGTTCTGCTTGTGCTCTTCCAGCTCGCCCGCCCTCCTCACCTACCTCGGTGCTCCCGGTTTAGAGTGAGTACGGATACCGATTTGCATGTGTGTTACTGTTTACCCATGCTCATTCCCTGGTTTTTATTGGACATTCTCTACACTTACTCCGTCGGAGCTCTATACATCGGGGCTTTTTGCGCAGGATGCTTGGGAACGCTACGCTTCTCTGTCGGCGGACCCTGCTTACGACACGGAAAGACGCGGTGTGCCGCGACCAGGGTCTTCTCAGTCCTGTCCTTCTGACGGTCCTCTTCGGGGTGGTGCCGCCAGTGCTGCCGCCAAGAAAGGGCGCAGGAAAGGGAAGTTGCCGGCCAGAGCGTCGTTTCCGCCTCGCACTTCTGCTCCTGCTCCCTTTCATCCCCGCCGAGAAGGGGCTGGCCAGCCTTCCACTTCCGGCCGCACTTCGACGGGGTCAGACGCGCGACGGACAGGGGATGGGGTGACCCGCCCTTTTCGACGAGGTGGGGGGGGTAGAGGAGGTCAACGTGGCTCTTATGACCGCAAGGACCGTACCGGGGGACCCTCCACGTCAAAAAATGTGTAGGTTCTCCGGGTCGGTCTCCTCCTTGTTCTCCTTCTCGCCTAGCCGAAAGGGTCGCTCACCTCATCTCGGGGGCTACCACAGGTTGTTTTCGCCCTTGCGCCCCTCGCTGGCCGCGAGGGACGTGGGGGCGGAAGATTGCACGGAGGGGTCTAACCTGGAGATGGAAGTCCAGACCCCCACTCAGCTCTTGTCAACGAAGCCGGCCCGTCTCTTCGGAGGTGGCCGACGTGATAACGTCCATGCACGAGCAGGGAATCGTCAAGGAGGTTAAAGCCAGTCAACCGGTTTTCCTCTCCCGTGTATTTCTGGTACCAAAGAAGGACTGCGACGCGATGCGACCGGTGGTGGATCTGTCGGCCCTCAACGGGCACATCGTGAACACACGGTTTCGGATGCTGACGGTGCACCAGGTACGACTGGCCCTGCGACCTCTGTCGTGGGTAGTGTCGCTGGACCTCAAGGATGCGTATTGGCACGTTCCTATCCATCCTCGTTTCCAGCGATTCTTGGCCGTTCAGACTTCCGATCGTGTGTTCATGTTCGACAGACTTCCCTTCGGTCTCAACATCGCGCCGCGGATCTTCTCGAAACTGGTGAAGCAGGCTCTTGATCCTCTCCTCAGGAGTGGCCTCCAGATCCTGTTTTACTTGGATGACTGGTTGATAGTTTCAGACACCCTAGAACAGTGCATCCACGACACCCTCACAGTAGTTCAACACATCACACAGTTAGGGTTCAAAATCAATATTCCCAAGTCGCGCCTGACCCCGTCGCGTGTCGTGACGTGGGTAGGTCTCGAATGGGATCTGACCAGCGCTACAGTGACCCAGAGTCAGCCAAACGCGGTGAAACTTCGCAGGAAGGTCTTCGCCGTGTTGCACTCGGTCTCCCTCACGAGGAGGATCTGGGACTCGTTAGTGGGTTCACTGAATTGGGCCGCTCTGACCATTCCCTTAGGGAGGCTCAGGCTCCGCCGCCTAATACTCATGGGCAACAAGGTGTTTCCGTTGGCCCCTATGGATCGGCTCATGCCGATCCCGCGTACCATTCACAGACACTTAGGACACTGGGTTGCTCGGGGCACGCTCTCTGCGGCTGTGCCCTGGACCGCCCCCCGCCGACGATCTGGGTAGATACAGATGCGTCGAGCGAGGTAGGGTGGGGTTACCAATCCAACCTGGGACATCAACATCACGGCAGATGGGTGGGACACACACACTACACATCAATGCCCTCGAAACTGTTGGTTCCCTTGTTCTTCCTGAGGGACCACGCACTGGCCCTTCGGGGAAAGTCGGTGGCCTTCAGGATGGACAATCAGACAGCTGTCCACTGTATCCAAAAGCAGGGGTCCTCCAGGTCTTTGAGTCTGTTGGGGATCTCAGAGAAGTTGTTCTTCCTCGCGAACCGACACAACATCTCCCTGCACGCCTCCTACCTGCCCGGGACTGCCAACCTGTGGGCGGACGCCCTGTCGAGAGGACAGGGCGTTCTTGTAGAATGGGCAATGAAACAGACTGTGTTCGACGACCTCGCAGCTTCCTGGGGTGTTCCGGAGGTCGACTTGTTCGCATCGAAGGAGACGCGCAAGTTGCCTCAGTACCTATCCCTCCGGACTCGCACTCCGGAGGGGGGTCCGGACGCTTTCATGGAAGACTGGAACAGGTGGCAGTCGATATACATATTTCCGCCACCAGACGCACTGTTGATGTGCAAAGTCCTCGAGAGGCTGCGGCTGTACCGCGGCAGAGTCTGGCTAATAGCGCCTCTGTGGCCGGCCCAGGATTGGTACGCCCAGTTGAAGCGGTGGTGCCCGAGTCTGGTCCCTCTCCCTCTCTCAAACTTCCACTTGAGCCAGGTTGGAGACCTGCGGACCTCGTTGGCCTTCGCATCGTGGATGTTCGTGAGGCACGGTGGCTCCCAGTCCACGGACGGGACCTGACTGACACTGCCTACGATTTATTATGCAACTTCGAATCCTGCATATCAATCTAAGCATGTACACACATCCCATACAAGGCCAGTTCACGTTTACGTAAACTCTCAGAAAATATTTTTCAGAAAATATTAATTTGTTATTAGTCTTGGAAAATCCAACGTCAAGGCAATTAACCTAATTGCAATGACGACTTGTCTATTTTGACTGCTATGTCGTCATTCCAACCGCAGTTAAAAAGAAAACGTCTAGAGTCTACTCCTTATCTTGCTCTAGGAGACGTTGTACATTAACCAAAACTACCACCGAAGGTGAAAAAAAGCATAGAAGAGAAGAAAAAGGGGTTTACCTTAGTTACCGCTCAAGGCCCATCCCGCGTTCCGTCATGTGCAGATCCCTGTCGAACGTGCGCATGAGCGACCCTCTTTTGTCATCATTTTTTCACGCGTCGCCATTGTTGAGTCCGCTTTGTTGTGCTCCTTCAATTCACCCTGTTTTAGGTTCGTTTCGGCTTATCTGGCCTTCTTTTTTTGTTAGACAGATGCTACGTGATCTAGGGCACACGTAAATGGGCTCCTCAGTATCTATAATGGAGACGCGTGTGGAAATAGCTACCGAAGGTACGGGGCGCCTGGCGTTCCTCGTCTATGTTTTTTCATTCTTTCTCTTTTCATATTCTTTTTTCCTGTTAGTCTGGGCATAGTTTAGCTTTTCGCTTATTTTAGCCTAGCTAGTTTTCTCATTCAGGAATTGCTATGCCCCTATGAGTTTTCATTTTTTTCATAGCCTAGGTGTACAGTTGGTAAACAATCTGAGATTTAGTTGGTGGCGGTGCTGTTTGTAGAGTTTGTGTCGGCCGCATTATTAGCGTTATTCTCGAGTCCCCCCTTTCGAGCCTTCACTGTCTCAAGGGCCTGGGCGACAGGTGGTTCGTGATATCCAGGGGTACCCCACGGGGGCCCCTCCTTCACACCACAGGGTTTTTCGCCCCTCACACATTCTCTGCTCACCCTTTTTTCTCGCCAGTTTCATTTACTGTTTTTGTTTTATCTTCCTGTTTCACCTCCATCCTTTCATAGTCTTTCATAGGCCCCTGTTTGTGCCAAACCACCCTCCCTGCCACTTCTCCTCATGGGCTTTGCTCTATCTCTGTGGGTTGGGTGGTTCCTGGGGGATGTGCCTCCTCTCCCCTGGTGTGTCTTCCTTGCCTCTCCCTTGACCGGTTGAGTTAGAATATAATCAAGGAAGACAATGCTCAGCTTGATGGCCATCATCGCTTGGAGTTCATAAGGAGATGACTCATTTTTGTGGGCCTTTTTTGGTATTCCCTAGGCGCTCCTCTCGCTTTTTCGGCGCCGGACCATCTCGGCCGGTCCCGCAAATTTGTGGAGAGCTCGATTCGGTCCTCTGGGACGTTTCGGCTCCCCGCAAATTTGCGGAGATCGCTGGGGGTCCCGCGGAGATGCGGGAGGGTTGTGTCGGTACGGTTATGCCTCCATTGGCCCGCAAATTTGCGGTTATAGTTGGCTTTCACTGTTGACCTTTTTTATGTCATATTGTTGCCTGATACTATATTGGTGTATGCACTTTACTAGTGTTATGGACCCTGCATGTAAGGTGTTGAGTGGTGGTTAACACTTTCTCCATCTTTGCAGGTTCTGCTTGTGCTCTTCCAGCTCGCCCGCCCTCCTCCTCACCTACCTCGGTGCTCCCGGTTTAGAGTGAGTACGGATACCGATTTGCATGTGTGTTACTGTTTACCCATGCTCATTCCCTGGTTTTTATTGGACATTCTCTACACTTACTCCGTCGGAGCTCTATACATCGGGGCTTTTTGCGCAGGATGCTTGGGAACGCTACGCTTCTCTGTCGGCGGACCCTGCTTACGACACGGAAAGGCGCGTGTGCCGCGACCAGGGTCTTCTCAGTCCTGTCCTTCTGACGGTCCTCTTCGGGGTGCTGCCGCCAGTGCTGCCGCCAAGAAAGGGCGCAGGAAAGGGAAGTTGCCGGCCAGAGCGTCGTTTCCGCCTCGCACTTCTGCTCCTGCTCCCTTTCATCCCCGCCGAGAAGGGGCTGGCCAGCCTTCCACTTCCGGCCGCACTTCGACGGGGTCAGACGCGCGACGGACAGGGGATGGGGTGACCCCCCCCTTTTCGACGAGGTGGGGGGGGTAGAGGAGGTCAACGTGGCTCTTATGACCGCAAGGACCGTACCGGGGGACCCTCCACGTCAAAAAATGTGTAGGTTCTCCGGGTCGGTCTCCTCCTTGTTCTCCTTCTCGCCTAGCCGAAAGGGTCGCTCACCTCATCTCGGGGGCTACCACAGGTTGTTTTCGCCCTTGCGCCCCTCGCTGGCCGCGAGGGACGTGGGGGCGGAAGATTGCACGGAGGGGTCTAACCTGGAGATGGAAGTCCAGACCCCCACTCAGCTCTTGTCAACGAAGC